>CM042143.1:101530554-101595554 GCA_023376005.1 Doryteuthis pealeii | reverse complement strand
TATATGGAATACGTCACACCTTTCCAACATCTCCTCGAGGGCCAATTGCGTCTTGGCTTTTCGACTTCACGTGTTCCTATCACATTGATTTTCGCTTTCGCATGTAACAACTACGCCATCAACATTCTATTATGAAGGCCATCAATGAACGGTAACGAACCTTTTTCTACACATTTTCCAAACTCAACGAATTCAAAACATCCATCATCTTTTATCTACATAAATACTTTTTTCTCCTTGAAAAATGTCATTGTCCTGAAGAAGGTTTTCTTTATAAATACGACTCCCACAAAAAAAACGGAGTCCTTGGGTTTGACATTAAACTTCATTTGATGGTGAGGCTCCAGTTTTGGAGATTTGGGGAGTATGGAGTACCCCTCCATTGCCTTTACTTTCAGTTCCTTTCTCACCTAGAGTAATAGTACCTGTTAGGGTGCTATCTATGGATTAAATAGATCTGTTTAAAAATTATTCGTATTCGATAGGATCATGTTCTAAAATAACTCTTAAGAAACAATTACACTTTAATGTGTCCATGAAACATGAAAAGGTTTCCCAATCTTTTTGTTTACTTATAATAATCTTTTGTTTTATCCGTAGCCTTTATTTGTCATTTTGTACAGGGAAAGTTGTTAGTAATAAGCTAAAAGAAATCCACCTCTTCAGTCAAAGATCAGTCGGTTGAGCATCCACCTAGAAAGCACAAGATTCTGAGTTCGATACGGGCCCTCGCATGAGTAGCATGGTAAAATATGGAGCTGATGGTAAGCATGGCACACCACCTAAATAGCAAAAACAATCTCCTGGTCTAGCGCTAGTGAAAAGAGGATATACTCCCTCGCTTTCCGGCTGATACGCCGCCGATTTTTTTTTTTTTTTTTTTACTTCAAAGGAAAAACGTTGCAAATGAGTTCAAACCACTGCTTATATAAAAGCTTATATAAATTTTAGGCTCTCGTTTTCCATCTGTTTTGGAAGAAGTGCAAGTCTAGAAAACAAATGATATTGTGATCTCTACTTGTTCCGCTGTAGACATGGCAGCACGCTAAAATATATGAAGAAATGGTTTAAACAGTTTTTTTTAAATAGTCAAAATAAATTAAATCACTAAAACGCCTCAGAACTATTGTGTGTTTTTTTTTCTATTTTTTATTCTTATTTTTTTAACATTCCGTAATAAAATTAACAATATTTTACAGAGAAAACATTGATAATATTATATATTATTTTCTTTCATAAGATGTTTATAAATAAAATTTGTTTATATATTTGTTTTTAACAAAAAAAAAAGTATTTCGAAATGAAACTCTTTGCAAGCAACTAATATAATTGATTAACACTGAATTCTGCCCAACACTTATTTGCTTATGTTTTTAATTATTTTGTGAAGTTCTCGGCATGTTACGCAATATTCTTCACGGTAATTTCTAAGTTTCACTTATGTCGTGATATAATCAAAACATTACCTTTTTTATTCTATTAGTCCTTTTCTTTTGAATTCGAAAGCGAATAACTAGTTTCTACACCCCTACGTATATGTTAAAGCATATAATATTAAAGGTTCTACTACAATAATCAAACATTTCTCTTATCGTGTAAACATTATTTGGTTAGCACATAACATTTTCTTTTGGAACTAATTATATCTTCCTGACTAACAGTCGTATCGAATCAACGTGTCAGCCTATATACAGGAATGGACAGAAGTAAGTCAAACGATGGTGTACAAAGTCATATGTATCGTGCAAAAGTAATGTAGTTTCATTTGTCATTGAAAGACCTAAATGTTTTCGTTATAATTTCATTGATAATCTCTATACGCATAAAATTGTATGGGTTTATGTATTCTTATTTACCAAACAATAATATCTATCTAGTTTAGTCCATTTACATATATATCAATTCCAATCTATCTGTATCTATCTATTTATCTATTCTAATATCTACCTATCTATCTATCAATCTAATCTGCCCCTATCTATCTATCTATTCTAGTATCTATCTATTAATTCTAATCTATCTATCTCTCTCTCCTCTCTCTCTCTCTCTCTCTATATATATATATATATATATATATATATATATATATATATATATATATATATATATAATAGAGAATTAATGGGAAAGGTATTATAATATGAAGGTGCTTAATGCTAAAATAGCAAAGTAGATTTAAAATCAGAGATGAAATGTTATGGAGTTAATATTCCGTAACTGCAGTTTCATACATATTATGCAATCTTCAGACGGTCAAAAATATTAAAATATTAAAATTATAAAACGTTAGCTTGTTCAGCTGAACAAGCCACTGTTTTAATATTTTAATATTTTTGACCGTCTGAAGATTGCATAATATGTATGAAACTGCAGTTATGGAATATTAACTTCATAATATTTCATCTCTGATATATATATATATATATATATATATATATATATATATATATATATATATTCCAGTCTTTATATATTCTATTCTATCCGTATCTCTCTATTCTAATCTATCTATCTATCTATCTATCTATCTGATATCATACTTCAAATTATGGAGTGGACATTATACTAAGATTATTTCATGTTTTATATATTATGACACAAAATAACAGGAAATAGTGAAGCACTCATTTTTATTAATCGAAAATAAGCTATAATGAATTTGTTTCTTGTTTACTAATCTGTGTTTGTATCTGAGCACCTCAACTGAATCAATTCAATCAATAGAGAGATAGATAGAATGTTTTATAGAAAAAACAACAAGATGTTAAAAATTTTTCTGACAGAAATCTGTTTTGACATTATGAATATGTCTTTATCAAAGCAACATTGTAAGCGGAAAAACGAAATGAATATATCATTAATTACAAGGCACAGAACGCTCTCGATCAGTACCGGAATTTTTTTTTTAATTTTAAAAATAAAATAAATTTTATTTTTGAAAATTATAAGCATTTTTATCATAAAAAGCTCAAAAGAGTTTGAAGTAAAAATGTATATGAATATCAAAAAGTTCAGGAAAATGTTTCGGTTACAAATGAAAGTTTAAAAATGTAACAAGTCCAGCAACATGAATCTGCAATGATGATAAACTCGCAGAGTCGGGATCCTTATTACATCCAAAATATGAGCCTCCGGTGATATGATTTAAGTAAAAAAAAAAAAAAATAACATCTTGTTGTTTTTTTCTATAAAACTTTCTTACATATTGTCGGATTCAATATCCATAGATAGATAGATAGATAGATAGATAGATAGATAGATAGATAGAAACTGGGAAATGTCAATCACCCTCCTTGCTTCATTTCTTTTTATTGAACCCTTATAATTTTTCTTCTCTTCTTTTTTTTCACAGCAGCTAACAGCAGATTGACATCTAAAAAAACAACAGAGATTAACATACAAAAAATAATGGTATGTATTCCGATGGGGCACAGGCATGTCTAAGACAAAATTATTTCATCATGCATTACTTAACACTACGCTAAATTTCTCTTTCGTGTCGATCTCTGTCTAACTCTGGCTTAAAAGGGTGAGGGTTTAATCAAAAATCTTAAGTGCGGGCCAACAAATAAGTTAATAGATAAATAAATGGATGCCACACACAGATGGAGAACATGATTAAAATTCCAGAAGAAGCGCTCTTTGAATAAAGATTTTTATGTGATCCTGAAAGAAAAGTTTACTTCCTATTTGGGATTGAACAACCACAGGCATTAGTGATAGATGTACAACAAATATAGTCATTAATCAGGGTTATTGTTGTCATATTTTTACGTAAGAAATGGGCAATATTATCTCGTTGACATCGTTGAATCCCTACCACTTGATCAAAACATAAACAAATGTCTTTAAAATTTCATAAACAGTTAAACAATGCCACAAATGCAGAAGTTTCTTGCTTAAAATCCGTTCGGTGCATCTTGTGAATCTCATTCATGCTTTTTTGATATCCCTTTGTTCTAGCCGCATGATCAACAAAACAACTTCTTTCCAATCAACAGCTGAAATGTGGAACAAACTCTCTCGGGGATATTTTCTAGCAGCATCTGACTTGTACTCTGAAATCCCTTGATCATTTAGTATATCATAATTTTTATATACCTGAGTTACTCATCTACCATCCATATATTCATATTCTAATATTCGCTCAACTCTCACTCTCCAATCATTATTTTTCCTTTGCCAAATCTCATCGCCATATAATCATAACATTTTGTCTGATAATGTTCATTTTGACGATGTTAAGATGAATCTTGAAATTTTGATTGGTTGATTTTAATGGCATATCAACCCGTCCGCGGTCCACTACCCGTCCACTACGTTTGGCATAGAGCGGTTTGTCAGGGATGGTGATATGATTTCAGTGGCCAATAATTTTTCATGCCTAGAGTTGCTAGCCTTACATTTTGAATTCAGTTATTTCTTCTCCTAGATTGGTTTCCCTACTTATAAGGCTAGAGAACCCAGTTTGTCATATTATTTGACTATGGTTGGTAGGGAAAAGAGATGGATTCATATTTTCCCAATAGAATCAACATGAATTGAATTACAATCGGTCTATTCTGATATTTGAATTCGACTCACCTCTGAGTCCCTTTTATTCAGCGATAACTGTTACGCAACAAGCACCCCACCGTAGGTTGCATATCTTAATGTTCTCTGCTTTTTAAACTCACGCATTGGAAATCAAACAAAAAAACCTTCCAATTCTTAAAGAATCGAATGATATATTCTAATGTATCATCTGACGTAATATGGTTCATATTATTTACTTCCTAAAAATGTTCTTTTTTATTTTTCGGTTGTTAGTTTTTGGGGGAGGGGTTTGTTTTATGTTATTTTTCTTTTCTTTTTTTTATTATAATCTATCTTCATATTCGATTATATAAACTATTGACCGTAAAAGATTTTCACAGTATAGGGGAACGTGGGCCTGATTTTTCTATATTTAACTCTGAAACTAAAAGCCAAAAAATCCAGAATTGAGAATATCAATACTATTGAAGAGTAAGATAGATCTAGCTGGGGTTAGGTTTTATATAACTTTCTTTTTTTTTCAAAAAAGAAACTTAGTTTTGTTTAAAGCGATTATGATTTACTTTCTTAGTTTTGTGATTCATATTTAAATGTTTTGATTTGTTTGTTGTTGTTTTTTTCGGCACGTTATTCCAAATGTCACTTTCATTTATTCAAAGAATTGGAAAATATCGATTTTGTCTTATATCTCCAAAATAAAACACAAGAATCTGAGGAAAAGTCTAGCAGATTCAATGAGGTAAGTTAAATAATAGATAATAAATATATAATATAAAATAATAGATAGATAGATAGATAGATAGATAGATAGATGTTATTCGCCAAATCTTAAAGACCTTATGGAATATATGTTTCGTGTAGTGGAGTGAGTAAAAATGGGCTTATCAGGCAATGCAAAACTCTGAAGAATTTCACAAGTTGCATCACTTGCAAAATTACCTGATGATCGTGAAAATGGGAGACACTAACACCATACATCATCAAACTTTATTTTCAGTTCATTTCAGGATCAGGGTCCTCTTCAAGATCTACAAGATTTGCGGAGAATGGGCCTTATACTAAGCGGCTGGCCCATGACATGTTGAAAGAGAGGGACTGAATTGAGAGTTTTCTTTCTTCTATATTAGGTCGCTTGCTAAAGCAAGATAGTTCAGCTGGCCTATTATTCAGAACTGGAAGACAACAGATGGATCCATGATTTTCCCCGAGATGTGAAATGAAACGGAGTCTCGACTAGAATTTAGCTTGACGATTCCCTTTTTCTCGACAGTAACCATTACGCCAACCGCAGTCACATACACACAGACACAGACACAAAGACACCCCTCGTGTATATATATATATATATATATATATATATGTGTGTGTGTGTGTGTGTGTGTGTGTGTGTGTGTGTGTGTGTGTAACAGAATCAGCTCTACAAGTACATATTGAGTACCTTTCAATATTCATTATGCCAACTTTTCTTTCCGACTGTGAAAATTGCAACTCTTTCAGTTTTTCTTTTTTTAATTTTCCATTCCGTTGGGTTTCTCTCTAAAACTATATATATATATATATATATATATATATATATATATATATATATATATGTGTGTGTGTGTGTGTGTGTGTGTGTGTGTGTGTGTAAGTGGCATCCCAAGAATAACTGATACTAATTCTTCAATACAGTTGTCTTTTTTTAAGGAAGAAGTCAAACGTATGTAAAGAAGAGAAGACGAAAATATCTATAAAAGAAAATAATGAAACCAAGATGGCTTCCATGTTGAGTAACGTAAAATCAAAGTCTTTAAAAATGTTTTTATTACTTTTGGGACCTTCTGTATATATTATTATTTATTTGGCTTGAAGAAAAGCCACTTTGTAACAAGTAACAATAATGACATAAATAATAAAACTAATGATAAATGAACTCGACAGAGTAAAAATATTTTAAAAGTACTAAGCGAAATAAGCTTTGAGGCATCTAACCTTCTTATCTCCAGATAATGTGATTATTCGCTAACATTTATAAAAGTGTGTGGGTAAGCCAGCTGGAAGTCTTCGTCTTGACCTTGTCATTATGAAAAAAGAAATAACGTAACCTCGATCTCAACAAAGAAATGATGCATTATTGCCATATACAAAAGGTCATTAGTCGACTATTCATGTTCATTCTCGTGGTACTTTGTCAAAGTTCAATAAAAAAACTCTGTTTTATTTGGTAACAGACAGACTGCCATGTATTGTGGTCTTTGATTTTTTACTGTTTAGTCGCAAACAGCCCTCATAGATGATTTTTAAATATGATATCTAACTTAATATTCGGTTGGCTTATAATCTGATAATGGATATCTTCCAAACAACTTGGATGGAAAATTCGCTTCTTGAAACCGACTTACTTTGACATTATCTTCAAATAAGTCCTGAACTCTTAGACAAAACTTGCTGATTTGTTCGACAACAAATAATTGATATAAATTCACAATGTTCAAATTTTTATTTGCCAAAACAAGAATACTATCAAAGTTAAACTCGCCAAAGTTTTATCAATAGATAGATAGATAGATAGATAGATAAGGGTTGGTTGGTTGGTTGGTTGGTTGGTTGGTTGGTTTTTACGGCATGTCATCTCGTTGGGTCATTTTATGCCGAAAATGTTTTTGCTTAATTCATTCTGGATGGATACTCAATTCATTTTAAACTCAATTTTTAAACACATTTTAGACTGATTTTTTTTTTTTAACCCATTGATGGGACCCTAACAGGTACTACCATTCCGAGGCAGAGTGGACCTGGTAGTAATGGCAACGAAGGGGTACTCGACAATCCCCAGAACTCCCGAATTGGAACTTCACCATTAGATGCAGTTTAACGTCATACCCCCCGACAAAATATATGTGTGTATATTGAGCTAGATATTGATAGGATAAGCGGAATATATAAATACAGACTGAGATAGATAGATAGATAGATAGATAGATCAATATTTTCAAAGAGGTCGTTGAGCACGTGAACTTTACTCCCTGTATCGATAGTTCTTCTTCCGATAAATCGATCTATATTGATTGATCTTTTCACCTTGATTTTTCGATCCTTATTTGATCCTCGTACGTTTCGTCTACTTTCGCACAATTCCAATTCTATCAATCAATTTCCCCTCCCTTACCCGCAAGCCTTCATGCACTTGACTAAATATCACCTTCAAAAGAGGTTTGATTCTTTTTACATATCTGCTTTCTCTTGATATATATATATATATATATATATATATATATATATATATAGAGAGAGAGAGAGAGAGAGAGAGAGAGAGAGAGAGAGAGGTATGGACTGGATGACGGAGGGCCAGGTTAGCTCAGTCGGTAGAGCGTTCGGCTATAAACCACAAGATTCCTAGTTCGATACCGGTCCACGACAACTCAGCGTATGAGTAGCACAGAGATCTGTGCGGTAAAGTAAGGAGCTTATGGTAGGTGTGGTGCTCCACTTCAGACACTAAAACAATCTCCTTGGTCTAGCGCTATTGAAAAGGGGGAGACCCTCTCGCTGCTTGGCTGATACCGATTTAGGCCACCCCGACGACTTTATATATATATATATAAGTAAAAAAGGTGGAGTGGACTATCGTCAGTAACAACCGGCAGCGAAAGAGTCTCTCCCCTTTTCAGTAGCGATTGACTAAGGAGATTTTTTTGTTGAGGTGGAGCACCACACCTACCGTCAGCTCTCTACTTTACCGCAGAGATCTGATTACTCAATCTCTGCTACTCATACGTTGAGTTGGCGGGGAGCCTTACGATTCCTTGGCGTGTGCTCTACCGACTGAGCTAAACTGAGTGACTAAAGTATATTAAGAAATAACAGACAAGCATATGAGACTAAGAAATGTTTCTCTCTCGAATAAGATTAGATTGTACTCAGGGCAGATTATGAATAGGGTGTGACAGATATTTATTCAGCTTATTGAATCTGGTGCAGGGTTATAATAACACCAGATGAGGGTCGAATTCTCTACACAAGCAGATGTACTACGAGACTAGTTCAATAACAACCATTTTAAGTGTTCGTAGATAGATAGATAGATAGATAGATAGATAGATAGATAGATAGATAGTGTCGACGCTTTAACGTTTCAATCTTCCTGGCCTTAGCGACGACAATATCACCAAAAATAAACATTCATTCATTGTAAAATCTAATTTTTCCACATATTGTCGGATGGATTTCCTCATTTTACTCCCATAGATAGATAGATAGATAGATAGATAGATTTGATGATCAGTAAAACAACCTGATGGTAATCCCTGTCACAACACATTTCATTAACACAAAATGAAATAAATTCAAATATGTAATTGTATCTAATGAATTTAAATAATTGAATCTAGATAATTTTTATTTTTATTTAGATAATTATATTACATTAAGAATAATTGTATTGAATAAGTTAGTTAAGTTTAATAGTTTATTGTAGTAAATATGTATGATAATTTGATATTTTTGTAATAATTGTATGTAATAATTAAATTTAAATTTGAATTGTGAGTAATAAATCTTTAAGGTATGTATAATACATTTTTTAAATGTTGAAAAATTAAAAAATAGTGTTTAATTGTGTGAATATTGTTTGGTGTAGTTGTTTGTAGTAGTTGTTTGTAGTGCATTTAAATTAGTTGCGTTTAATAATTTAGTGTTGTAAATGTGTATTGTAAGTTGTTTTTTTGTGTGAAAGTGGCTGTGTGTAGTAATTTAATGGAGTATAATAAATTTAGATTTATAAACATTTTTTGTGTTGAGCAGAAGATTTTGTATAATAGGTTGTCATAAAATTAAAACATCTTTTTCAATATTGGATGTTGAAATCCTTTAGCATGGCTTTAGAAATGGGAAACTTTAAAGAAACCTGGTCTCTGTGTAATTGTGTCTGAAAAAGAGATCGTGCTTGCTTTAATGTTCTGCGTTTGTTTCTGTTGAGTATGAATGCAAGCATGGGAGGGGTTTTGAAATCAAAGTTATGGTTTGTCAGAATGTTATGTGAAACTAAAGTATTAGTTGTATATTAAAATTTGAAATGTAGCCAGTGTTCGTGGACTCTCTTTTTTAAATTTCTTGATGTTTCACCGATGTACGCTTTTTTACAGTCTTGGTAGCAAATTTTATATATACCTGCTTCGGAAAATTATCAAACAATTATTAAACTTAACCAACTCACTCATTTTTAATTATTCAAATTAAATTATTTAAAATTTTATATAAATCACTACCTACAACTACATTTAAAATTTTAAATTTCTACACAACTACACACATTACCACACTCAATTATTAAACATAACCAACTCACTCATTCTTAACTATTCAAATCATTTTTTTAAATATTTATTTAAATCACTACATACAAGTACACTTTAAATTATAAATTATTACACAACTATATATATATTTCATTTAAATCTAAATTTAACTTTTAATTACTGCACACAAGTATTTTCATACATTTACACACTATTTACTTTTTTAAAAGTCTAAAATTTATCACACATTTTTTATTACATACAATTATTTTTTTAATTTTTACCATCACATACAGTTGTTTCACACAATCATTTTGCAATACACTATTACCACACTTAATTATTAAACATAATTACGTCATTTTTAATTATTCAAATTGAATCATCTAAAATCTTTATTACAAAATGTTAAATACTTAAATTTATTAAACACAATGAAAATGTTTATCACAATAATTCAGCTACGCTAATCTTTTTGAAATTTGATTTTTTACGTTAAACAAAGTAAGGTAAAGACTCTTTTAGAATTTTTTTTTTCAAACATAAACAGTAAATCTCAAACTTTCAAACTACGGAATCGCTGAGATTTTTAATTCGTTTGTGACGTAATCACTTTTAATGTACTTGTTAAAGCAGAAAATAATGATACAATATTTTATCGTTTTGTCCTGATGATGATCGGAGACATATTCCTGGTACATATATATATATATAATATATTATATATATAGTCTGAGTTCAGTTGTGTCTAGCCACACTGAAGATTATATATATATAGTCTGAGTTCGCTAGTTGTGTCTAGCCACACTGAAGAGGCATGATATGCCGAAACACGTGTCTGTGGATGACTTAATATATATATATATATATATATATATATATATATATATATATATATATATGGTATTTGTGGAAAAGGAGACTTACCGGTTGATGCAAGATTCACAATGATAAGGCAGCGATATAACAAATATAAAGTGCTCAATACGTTGGTAGAGCAAATTTATTGTGATAATGGTACACGGTAAGAACCTACTTGAGTTTCACTATAAGGATCTTCAGGTTAAATCCACTGGATTAATCAAGATATTGATTAATTGCAGTTAATTGCACGTGTGTATTTATTTGCGATAAACGGTTGGTTACAGAACCGCAGTCAAAGAACGCCGATTCAAGATTCAAAATTCAAAGAATTCAAAAAAGCGGAAGTTGCATTTTCTTAAGATCAAAATATAAACATTGTTAGAAATCCGCTTTGTGCTATTGTTTTACTGGTTTAGGACAATGATGGGGTTTCACTCTATTATTATAGAGTCTGTAGCGATTAAATGTGGTTTTATCAATATATGTTAAACGTTATTTATTTAAATTAAAGTCAATAGAATGTGTATATATGAATACACACATGGAGGTGTATTTTTACCATTTCAATGGTCTTCTTATTAAAAAAAATAGGTTATCATAATTACTTACGGTGGTGGGAAATAGGGTTTTGTTAATGAGTGCTTAAATTATTTTTATTTTTTATTTTTATTTTTTATGTATATTTTTTTATTTTTATTATTTTTTAAAACGAACGGGCTATATATGAATATACATATATATATATATATATATATATATATATATATATATATATATATATATATGTGTGTGTGTGTGCGTGTGTGTGTGTGTTGTGTGTGTGTGTAAACACATGGTTGTAATTAAGAATAAGGTCTAAGGGTCTATAGTTAGGGTATAAATGTGATGAGTTGTAACGTTATTTGTTGCTTTGATTTTTTGAATAAGCATAGAATGAAATTAGGTAGGCTTGTTGTCATATGTTTTTGCATTACGTTGAGTTGTGCTGGGGAACGGTAATTTTGTTTAATTAAGTTAAGTTTAAATTTTATATATATATATATATATATATATATATATATATATATATATATATATATATATATATATAGGATGTAACATAAGGGCAATTTCTTAAGCGGATTTCAACAGGTTTGAATTCAGAGTTTTCCTTCTCCTAGACTGGTTACTTAGCCAAGGTTAAAGAGCCAAGTATAATATATATATATATATATACTTAAACAATGTCACTTCAGTCGGTAGAGTGTTCGGCAAGGAGCTACAAGGTTCTTGGTTCGATACCGGCCCCCGCCAACTCAGCGTATGAGTAGCACGGGGATCTGTGCAGTAAAGTGAGGAGCTGATGGTAGGTGTGGCGCTCCACCTCAGATGCTAAAATATTCTCCTTGGTCTAGCGCTAGTGAAAAGGGGATATACTCCCTCGCTGTCTGGCTGATACCGACATTAGGCCGCCCCGACGACTTTACTTTTTTACTTTATCTCGTCCCTAGTGTACAATCTCCCCTTCCCCTATGCCAATGGTAATTTCAGCTTTGAGAAAAGCAAAAAGTCACTAGGAATCAAATCTGGACTTGGAGTGAGCGGATGATAGACATGAGTGATCAGATGCTTTGTGAGAAAACTCTCACCGAGACATGAATAATGGTCAGACAAGATATTCAAAGTGATTACTTTTCAGTTATCACATATAAACATCAGCAAATGACAATGAATATCAATGGGTGCAATATTTCCTTCTGTATGGGGAAATTCAAAAACGCCTCTGCTGTCATGTCATACGCCATCCCGCCAAAATGCCGCTCAGCTGCTTTCTGTAGCAAGAATAATAAATTATGTGATTATTGATAGAAAGGTCTAACCTCTACTGTCATATTACCAATATTCCAATTCGACGTTGTCGGACAAAATAATAAAACAGAATGCATTATTCTCTGAGCAACTATCTTATGACTGCATTATACACGTTCTTGATCCTTGAAAATACATAGCCAATTGTGGTGATTATGTGAAAATAGTGTATTATAGCTTAAAACACCCTCTATCCAAGTTTTATTGTGTTCCTTGTATCTATTGCAGTTTCCATATAAATAGGAGGCCTTACTTTCGGAACTATGGACAGACTGAGATAGATAGATAGATAGATAGATAGATAGATAGATAGAAATTGACTGAGATGAAACAGATAGATATATCTGGACAAAGTTGAATGGATATAAACTAAGTTCATGAATAATTCGGAGAAATAATCATTTTGTGAGAGGGAAGAGCCACACACATCGCAAGAAAGTAGCTTCTCCTTTAAGTATGTTTGCATATGCATCAGCAATTTTGATGGAAAAGTAAAAGAAGACCACAATACACGGGTATTGTTTCTCTCTTTTATGCGATTGCGTAGTTCACAAAAACTGGACGTCAGAAAAGAAAGAATCCGAGATTTCACAAAAATATGATTTCTCTTCCGTGTTTAAATGCACATACCCAACAAAACTTTTTTTTTTTTTTCGCGAAAAGAAAAGTGAATGTTAGGAGTAAAATGATTGAGACTACTATTTACAGACTACTATTTACAGACTACTATTTACAGGCAAAAGGTTATGGATGGAAAAGAAGATTGAACATAATTTGTACGAGTAGAAGATATTTAACAATAGCCCTGAAAGCAAATATATTCGGACAATGAATCCATAACTGCAACATCCGGCTATTTTTCAATATATATTTATGTTGCTAAGAAACAATTTATTTGTGAACTTGGAGTACCAAAAGCGTCAGACCTAAACGTATCGATTACCAATTGTTTGGGAATCGCTTACGCAGCGACAGGGATGCATTGCTTGAGGGCTCCCTGGGCGACACTTTGATCTTTGAGAACACGTACAATGGCCTAGACATTAAAATGAGCGGTTTGCTCTTATGATCCAGGATTAGCCAATTTGACCCTCGATATAACCAAAAGATGACCTGAAATCAGTTGCAAGAAATGTCCGATGTGAATGATGCTACAACAGCAGTGAGGGTTTTGTTAGTTTAATCTTATGTGTTAAGCAGTGGGCTGGTAAATCGTAATGTTTGAGTTTAAAGCTAAATACTGTATCAACAAATTTTATTATCACTCTATAAGATAGAGCATTTAGCTAGTGGATTGTCCCATGGGAAGAATTCAAATTTTTTGCTCCACAATCTGCATCATAATATTTACGATGTTATTATTTATCAAAACCGTTTTCTTTTTTCCTAAATTTTATATAATTCATAGTATTTACATTATTTATAAATCTCGGACAGTTATCATCATATTGGTTGTTATAGATAGATATATACTTCTTAGTATTTAGATTATTCATACATCTCGGACTATTATTCTTACCGTGGTTGACATAGATAGACATCATTATTAGTATCTACATTACTCATACACCTCAGACAGTTGTCCTCAACTTTGTCATTATATAACATAATTGATAGGCATAGCCTATCATTTTTGTAAGAAAGTATAGTTTGGATTTTGAATTTAACGGTAATTCAATGGAAAATTACCGTAAGTTTGTTAGACAAACTTTCCCCATGAGTTTATTCTGGAGTAGGACTCTAATTGGAATAGAAAGTATCGGGGGGGGGGACTCTGTGAAAGTAAGATTAGAACTAGTCAGTGTTGAGTTAGCACTCGTCGCAGGCCAGATGTATTTTGATAGTTATAATTCTTAGCACTTAGAAGGAGAGGTAAGTGGGATGAAGCGATATCACACGGGAATTTATGGGTTACCCTTGCACTACGTTTTAAGATTATGTGTAGCCAGTTTAGTTACCTTGCTCCTCTCTCCCTGTACAGTCACCATCTTTTGCGATCTGTATGTTGCAATTCAGAACTTCTCCTCAACCCTCGCAAATATGTAGCAGCCAGAGTCTTATTATTCATCACAAACAGAAACTGCCAACCTTTACTGCATACGCAGCATAACATGGTAAAGTGTAATTAAATTACCTATAGCTTAAATTTCAAATAAATCGAAGGGAAAAAATTTCAGCGGGGGTTTGTGCCCCCAGATGCATTCTTTGATTAAAGTGAAATATACTTATCTAAGTACTCTGGTTAATGTTGTTTCAGAATATACATGGTTATGGGATCAATCTTTAAAAAAAACCTTGTCATGGAAACCAAGAATTTTCAATATAGTGGGAGTTTAAATATCATTACAGTGTTTTGATATTACTGGAATTTGCTGATATTTTGTAAATAGGCATAATTTCTGATCATTTACCTATGGTTTCAATTTCATTTAAATCGAAGGGAAAAAATTTAGTAGGCGGAATGTGTCTCCCAGGGACCCCTTTGATAAAAATGAAATACGCTTATCCAAGTCTCCTGGTTAATGTAGTTTTAGAATACATACAGTTATGGAAGTCTATCTTCAAAACCCTAGGAGGAGTTCGTGAACAAACAAATAGACAGGAACTACAACTTTATATAGAGAGATGTTTGAGTTCGATTTTCCATGAGTGCACCACATTTACGACTTTGTACAAGTATATACAATCAGTGCCAATGGTCGGTGTTCGAACCCAGATATAAAACTTTAAGATGTTGATTTTCAAGTCATCCAGACCTTCCCTACTCGCCAGAATAGCACTTACATTCTCTTAACCCTGACTTTTGTGTTTAGGTGTTGGACTAAGCCAGGCGTAGTATAGATACTGTTTTCATTTTAATTTTGCATTCCATTCTTGCAGTGGGATGGGCGAGGATATTTTGCTTTACTTCATTTGGCTTTTTAATATGTTTTTGCACCTGCGGCAAAATTCCACTGAAAACATTATATATATTTCTGTCATATGGAAAACACATAACAAGAAAGGTAGTCAAAAGAAAAATGAAAAATATAAATTAAGGCTGGAGAAAAAAAAAAGAGATAGAAAGAAAAAAGGAGAAATAAATAAAGGTCGGAGGAGAAAAAGAGAGAGAGAAAGAAAAAAAGAAAGAAAATAGAAAGAAAAAAATATTATAAGAGAAATACTAATTTGAAAGAAAAAGAATAAAATACATTAGAAATAAGTTATAAGAATCATAATGCTGGTTCAGCTCAGTCGACAAAACATCCATCAAGGAATCGCAAGGTTCTGCGTTCAATACTGGTCTTCACCAACTCACCTAATGGGTAGCACAGCTTATGTAATCTATTCTGTGCGGTAAACATCTGGGAGCTGATGCTAGCATCCACTTCAGCAAAACAATGTACCTGGTTTAGCGCTAGCGAAAAGGGGATAGACTCCCTTGGTGTTTAGCCGATACTGACAATAAACCACTCCTCAGACTAAGAATGATAACAAAAATGAGCAATGTACACACTTGTGTATAAGGTTAAATTGAGATGTCTAATTTTTAGACTAAAAATTAGCGTCGAGTAATAATTGCGGAAGGTTGAAATTCAAATATAATAACAAGAAATAGGAGTTATATTTACTTAATCAAAAATTAATCGCCCTGTCGGCTGGGGCTGTAAAATACATCGACTGCACCTCTGCACAGGGGTAAAACAAACTCCCAATTAGGCCACCTATTGGTCGTGGGTGGCGACCAGTGATGCTTAATGACGGAATCCTAGTGACTGAAGAGTTCATGACCTTGAACACTTCACTTTGGCCCTTACTTGGGCTAGATGGGCGGTCGGAGCGGCCTTTCTAATCAATCGGCTGGTCACGTCAAGCCCTAGCACCTATATGATTGTTGCGACCGTATTGCTCTAATAGTAAACCTCCAAAACTTTTTATCCTATATGTGATAGAAGGCCGTGAATGAGAGTCTTAGTATCCTAGTGGTGAGGTTCAAATTCTGGAGCTCTGGGAAATGTGGAGCATACCTTCGTTGTCATTACTTCCACGTCCACTCTGAATCGGGATGGTAGTACCTGTTAGGGTCATATCTATGGGTTAAATAGATAAAAATGAGTTTTAAGAATGTGTGAAAAAAAGAGTTAAAAAATGTGAATACCTAACAAGAATAAATAAAACAAAAATGTATTTCTCATAAAACAACTTAAGGGGTTGACATGCCGTAAAATCAGACCAACCAGCCAAATCAAAAATGAAATCCATTAAATAATGATTTCGTAACCATAAATCGATGGTCGGGGTTCATGGATGCATCTGCACACTAGATGATAAAACCTCTGAAATTATTAAACCAGTTCACATACCTAGGTAGTTGCATCTCATCTACAGAAAGCGATGTCAATATACGTATAGGAAAGGCATGGACTGCTGTAGACAGATTATCGATCATATGGAAATCTAATCTCTTTGATAAGTAAAAGTGATAATTCTTCCAAGTTATAGCCATTCCAGTGTTACTGTATGACTGCACCACTTGGACTTTAATGAAACGATTTTTAAAAAAACTAGATGGGAACTACACAAGGATGCTGTCTTTAACAAATCATTGAAACAGCACACTGCAAGAAAGCAGCTGTACGACCACTTTCCCCCTATCACACAAACTATCCAAGTAAGACGAACGAAACATGCTGGACACTTGGAGAAGTAAGGACGAACTCATTAGTAACGTTCTTCTGTGGATATCTACAAATGGATACATCAGTGTAGATGGGCGAGCAAAAATCTACATTAGTCAGCTCTGTGCGGATTCTGGATGATGTGCAGAGGACCTGCCAGGGATGATGGCAGATAGGTGCGGTTGGTGTGAGAGAGAGAGAGAGAGAGAGAAAGAGAGAGAGGGTAATGGGTATCCGTGCTGTCAGCCCGACCTGAATATGATTATGATGATTATGATGATGATGATTAACCGAAATACAGTTCAGGGGTAAATGAGAATGCTGACTCTTTCAAGAAGGGTAGATTCAAATTGGGATAAATGAGTTTCGGAAGAGTATGCTAGGCTAATCTTTTAAGCGGACAGATCTTGCCTACCTAAAAAAAATCACCAATCTAAACATAGATTTGAAAGAGGCCACTGGAAAATACGCAAATATTACCAGATATAATTTTGATAAGATAAAAGACTAGATAAGGGTGAATTGGCGTTACAACAATCTTTTAATTAGGGAGGACCTGCCAAGAAAATCAGTAATCGTAATACTGGATTTTGCTCCGGCTCGAACACAGAGCCTCCAGGTCGCATAATACCTATACGTTAATACCACCATACCTAACTACCAACTGGGAGTGTAAGGTGTACGTCGCGGTCAATGATAAGAATTCATTCGGTAGTTCGTCCGCCTAGGAATCACAAGGTTCCTGGTTCGATACCGGCCCTCGCAACTCAGTGTATGAGTAGCACAAAGATCTGTGCGGTAAAATGAAGAGCTGATGCTTGGTGTAGCGCTGCTCCTAAGACGCATCGTCGACATTACTTTTACTTATTCATAAACGAGAAAAGAAAAAGAAGGAAAGAAAGAAATAATAACAATATGTCTGCCTACTACCCTTATCCATCTAATATCCCAATCATTGTAAGACTGTACTTTCCAACCAAACTGCCACTGAACGAAAGGTTGGTAGATATAAACAGACTGAGGATAGATAGATAGATAGATAGATAGATATAGCCTGAACTAAAATTTATTGTAAGCGTATCTTTTAGTCACGTTTCTTTTATTTAGTCACGTTTCTTTTATTTAGTTCACTGTGCCTACTGATACAATCGGCTTTTTTTATTTTATGATATAGTTTTACTTATATGAGGTGATTTTTCAGTCAAAAATAGGCGCAATATGCATTGATCCATGCATAAGACTACTGAACATTTCAAATTTTACAAAGTTGCTATTCATAACAACGATTTCCTAAAATCCAGTTGACTTTGAAACTATTAGTCATGGGATTTTCTCCTTACCATAGCATGATGGTTAGCAAACTATTATCACATATTAATACTAGTGAATTCGATCTTCAGTAAGTGCCCTATACACGTAGTTTTGACTCAACATTAAACTATACTTAATAAGTATTTATTATCCTTGTACCCCACTTGTACAAAGTCAGGCACAAGGCCCTATTAACGTGGGACCACCTACAAACCGAGACTCATTGGTGACGGGTTTAAAAATTGCGTCTATCCCCTCGGCATTCCCCCTCAAGGGGGAGCCTCAGGCACTGGGCAATAAACCCAGCCCTACCCCTTTAAATCGAGGGGGCAGGTGTTGCCTGGGATCGACGCTCATGATTTTACCCACGTTATCCACGTAGTATTCGCGAGTGTTAAGTTTTTAAGGGCCATTGCTTGGCCTTATAGCAGAAGGGCTTATCTGGTGGAATCCTTGATAAAGAGTCCGTCGACAATGTGAATCCTTTGGTTACTAAAGTGTCCTGAGTTACTGGTAATCATATAAGTCCTTCGTGAGTATTGGTAAAGATCCAGGTAATCCTATGTGTGTCCTCCAACGGTGCAATTTGAATTATGACCAAGTATCTTATCAGACCAGTAGTACTGCCAGTGATTGGTTAGAAGAGTCAATCACGTGACCTTGGTCAGTAATTATTTACATTAATAAATATTTATATGCAATAAAATCCAACAGCGAGAACTTACATATTTTTCTTTCTTTGTGAGTTTTATTCTATTACCTTTGCTGTTATTTTATACTACCTTTGTTTCATAATCTCTATATATAAAGGAGTCGTTTGGTATGTTTTGGTATGTACGTGTCAACTTATTACTAAGGAAAATATATCATTGAGGATTAGAATCGCGCATACATGTTAACATGTTTATCATAAGGACAAGAACAAAATTTAGTTTTTGTTTACTGATTAAAGGATATAATTCAATGATTAAAAATCAATCTCTTTGTGGAACACTTCACAGCTCTTCATAAGTAAGTACAAAAAGCATGTAAAAACGAATATTATTTTCGCTGTAACTAAACACTTAAGAACTGAAGTCTCTGTGGCGTAGTGGATAATCTACAGGACTGCAACATCGTAGTAACAGAATTCGAACTCCATTCGGGTTATTTACGTTCACTTTCGGACTCGTGTGAAATGTATGAACTGTCTCATCCCCCGACTAGCACCATTGCTGTTCTTATTCAAGTATAACTTTGACATTAAATAACCCACGAAAGTTGTTATGTCATTAAACTTCGAAACCAAGAACTGAGTTTGATTTTTGTTTAGGGTTAAATTTGTAAATGGTGTTTTAAATGTAAGCAAAAACAATTCCTAAAATAAATGAGCGTTGTAATACGTAAATTCATAGTGAATTATTTTTTAACTTTATTATGAATTTGCTAAATTGTTTATATCACTTAAAGTTTACTGGGTATTTGGTGCTAGGAAACGTATTTAGTTTCCAATATTAGCATTAGTCTATTTTTGATACACTAACACCAAATAAACGGAAATGACAAACTCATATGATATCTAATGTATGTGAAAACATAAGACAAACGTTGTAATGATTAGCAATGTATCCCAAATAGATAAATTGCATACGTTCTTTCATGAACAATCAGTATGTAAGGATAGGTTCTAGAATGGTGAACTGTCTTTTTATTATTAATCTTATTTTAATAGCGAGATGAAATAAATTATCTCGCCAGCGTTCAAGACGAAGGTCTCTCTATTCTTTTCAACGAACAGAGGTTAAAACCCACTTCTTTTCCCTTGGATTTCAGGACGCAAAAAGAAAAACACTAAGAGGTCTGAATTCTCACTTGACCATCGGACACATGACGTGATAAGATAAGATTTGTCACCCTCAAGGGGTTACAATGAAAGATGGTGTGTAATATTAACGATATAACAGATGATATATTAATTTTATATTATCAAGGGTATGTATTTACCAACTCCTCTACAAGAGCTGGATCTGACACAAGGTTAATTTTTGAACGAAGTTTAACAGGTTTGAATTCAGAGTTTCCCTTCCTTTATACCGGTTGCCATACCAAGGTTAAAGAGTCCAATCTGTCCTCTTATTTGCTCATAGATGAAGGGAGAATAGTTGGATGTATATATTTGCCAAAGGTTTTAGTACAATGAGAAATGCAAACAGCCTCGTCCAGGATTTGAACGCGTGTTCATTTCCTATGATGATAACCATTACACCATGAACACTTTTGATCGAAAGGTAAGAGTTAAAGGGATTCAATCCGATAAGACGAAAGATTGCGTGAATTTGTTTACATTTTCGAAAAGTCTGCCAACTGAACAAGCCCTAGGAAGGAAAGTAATAGCTTTGTGAACCCACAAAAGGGTCTTCAGCCTCCAGATTAGAAACCCATTTGCGCACGTTTTGTCACATGGAAGAAATATGCCCAAGATTGCGGTATTCGCAAATGTTATGAACACGATAAAATAGAGTACAGAGATCATTTTATAACACTGTTCAAAGAATGAAAAGCCAGCCTATATTGAATATTACTTTTGTTTATCTGAACTCAAACACTGATGCTAGAGGCAAAATTATGCCAGGCAAGTAGCAGACTCATAGACATTTACTTGAAGTTCGAATAATTGACAACGAGAAACCTTAGCTTATAGGAAGCTATCCATATAATATAATCGATTGATTCCATCAGCAGACCCAGTATCGATATAGATTACTTACAAGAAACTGATTTTAAGAAATTAGATTTTTTTAAAACTTTTTGTGAAAAGTGAATCCGCTCTTGTCATGGAGACACGAACATTTCACGTTTCGTTTAAAATGAGATTATTTATAAACTGAAAACAATTTGCACTTGTATTTCATAGTTAATCTTTATTGCCTATAAATTCGATATTGCAGATCACCAAGAAGAAGCCAGTTTGATTCACAACTAAAACATCAAGAGTAAATATTCAAAAGATGGGGCAAATAGTCAGATTATAAGAAAACATGAGAATAAAAAAAAACAGTTATTTGAGCACTTTTCTGATTGAAGAAAAATCGTTATGAAAACTTTATTTTCTCTTCAATCAGAAAAGTACTTATTTTTCGAAATAGATCTTGACTATGCAGTTGAAGGTATCACTAATGATGCATCCAAGCGCAACATAGATATGAATTTTGAAAAATTAGCACTTTTCTTATTGTTTTTTTATTACGAATCATTCATTCAATATATATATATATATATATATATATATATATATATATGTCAAGGAGAGATGTTGGTATGTACGTGTCGACGTATAAGTTCCAAACGGGATGTCACTCAAATTTTAAATCTTGCATACACATTAATATCCTTCTAACTAAGAAACACGTCAAGTTTGGTTATTGATTTTTACTGATTAAGGGATGTAATCGATTAATTAAGCCAAAATTACCCAATTTGCGGAACTGTCCGATAACAATGAAATATTGTCTCTGCCTGCTTATTGTTACAGCGACATCAGCAGCGAAGTTTTGATTTTAATGAATTAATTTTGCAGTCTAAGCCGTTCAGCTCCGAATTTATGGCCTATTTATGGTCCAATCTTTAATGATTTTTATATCGTTAGAAAGAAAAGAAAATACTCTTTCAAAATATGTAATTTGTGTCAGTTTTTATCAATTGAATCATTTTTTACAGCGAGTTAAAAAATAAAAAATGGCTTCGGATAGCCACGCTGCCTGTGATTATTGCGATACAAGCAATGCAGTCTATACCAGTCAGCTCGGAATCTCTCGCTTATTTAAGATCTAATCTTTAAAAAATGTATATCTTTAGTAATAAGATGAAATAGTCTTTCTGAATATGTAATTTGTATGTGTTTTTATAGATTAAATTATTTTTTTACAGCGAGTTAAAAAAAAAAAAACTGAACTACGTATAGCCGATAAATAGCCGATAATACGAATAAGGTTTTTTTCCAGACTTAATTTGTCCATAGTATTGAATTGTACACTCCTTTTAATTTCAATTTTTGTAATGCATAAAAATTGTAGAAAATCAAAATTTATGCTTTACATTATTAAAAAAATATTTTAATTGTTAAATAAAAATATCATGAAAATCAATTTACGGTTACATGTTAGTTTAATTTATATAAATATGTAACCGTTACATGTTTGTATAAATTAAACTAACATTTTCATTCGAATAAAATGACTTTTAATTCTTTAATTTATTTATTAATTTTTATTGTTAGAGTTTTAAAGGGTTAGAAATAACAATAAAATTGACGAATATCCTTAGAAACTGTTTTTCTTTTGGGAGGAGGCGAGAGGTTCGTTAACTAATTATTTTCTAAAACCACGATAAAAAAAAACAAGAACAAAGGTTACTAATACGGACAAAATCCGGTGTTTTATCTTTAGTCGAAGGCCCGACTGAATTTAAGTAGTCAATTAATTGTAAGACGAAATGTATTTCAAGTATTTCCGACAATATCCAGTTATTGGAACATTTCAAGAATCTTTTATATGTAAGTACGAAAAATTGTAAACACCCTGAGCGCTTTGTTTATCAAAATGACATGATTCGGTAGTAAATGACCCGAAAAGTTGATATCCATAAAACAAAACAACAACCAACTTTTAAATTATTATTTAAAATACAATTTAAAATATTCCTCAGAATTATAAGTTTTATGATTTTACTCTTTATTTTGACAATCATCGAACAATGTTTTCTATTTATAAGTCAATAAAAATCGCTGAGAAAGTTAACTCTTATAGTTTATAGTGCAACTTTTCAGTTCTGAAAAATTGACATGTTTAAATATCATAGATTTCATAGGTGACATATGAACTTTTTTGAAAATTGTTGTTTTGTAATTAATACTGATGCTAAAAAATAGCTACTGGCAAAATAAGCCTAAAATAAGTTTTTGACAAAATAATTTACCAAAAATCAGGGAATTATCGGATTTTAATGAAATTTTCAGTGTTTATTTATCAATAAATGATCTTTATAATGCATTATTTATTTTATTTCAAAACTTTCTCATTTTTTCAGGTCACTTATTTTTGACCCCCCTTATGTTGGGGCGTAACATTTGGTTCAAGTTGGTCTTATATTGTACTAATTACAGTATAAATAAAGAGATAAAAGACCGAAGTTATGAATTGAAACAAAAAAAATTTACGGTGGCTATTCTATGAGAAAATAAGTACCAAAAATCGAAAAATAAAATGTAAAAAAGTAATAGATAATTAATTTTCTGAAGATTTTTTTTTTACTCATTTCGATAATTATTTAATTGGCTATTATCTTATAAAAAAAAATTATACATTGATATTTTTTCTGCTTAAAAAGAGGGGGTACATTTTCAATAGAGTTTTTCTTCAAAAGTTATTACTTTATGTGTCTAAAATAAGTTTTGCATTAGATAGATATTTATTTCTAGAATCTAAAGATATAACATTTTAAAATTAACATCAGAATATTTTAAATGAATTTTATATATTAATTTTTCATAGCAAAAATACTAAATTAAAGTTTTGAAATAAAATAACTGATGCATTATAAAATTCATTAATTGATTAATCAATACTGAAAATTTCATTAAAATCGGATAATTACCTGATTTTTGGTAAAAAAATTTTCCATCCCAAATGTTACGTTAAAATTGTTAACAAGCGCCTAAAACCATTGAAAAAGAGGCTGAATGGCAGATCGCGTCGAAATTGACCAAAACAAATGGTTTAAAATCTTTTAAAAAATAAACTGCATATGTAATGATATTTTTCTTTTTTTAATGATGGTTATTATGTTACTACTTATCGATTTAGACAAAGTTTGACCTTAAATAAATAGATTTAATTATTTTTAATTCGCTTTTAAAATTCCTAGCAGACGACAAAAACGCCAGTCCCTACTAAAAAAAAAAGTCTTAATTTTTTTAAAGAACTACTGAAAACGTTGGCGGACCTGACCATCTGGAACGCCCCCCCCCCCATCTAAATTATTTTTCCTTCAATGGATTATTATCGATTACACACCAATCTATCAGATTATAAAAATTTAAAAAATCTTAAAAGTTCTTTATTTTTTTAGTTTTCAGGGGTGCCCATTTCCCCGTATAAGTTTATAGTAAACCGATCACCCATATCGGAACCGCTCTACCTTAACAGTTGGGCTGAACTTGCACAAAGGTGTTAAAATTAAGGTGACCCAGAAAAAACAGAACCCACAAATTTTGTAATAAAACTGTTAATTTTAACTATGGGAATCTAGGGTTTAAGGTTAGGGTTGGGGTTTAGGGTTTAGGGTTAGTTTAATGGGAAAATAAATAAATAATTTGGGTTCTGTTTTTTCTGGGTCACCCTGTATACCGTTGACCCAGAAAAAACAGAACCCACAAATTTTATAATAAAACTTAATTTTAACTAGGGGGGTTTAGGGTTAGGGTTGGGGTTAGGTTCGGGTTTAAGGTTAGTTTAATGGGAAAATAAATAAATAATTTGGGTTCCGTTCAAGCGGTTCCGATATGGGGGATCGATTTACTATAAACTTATACGAGGAAATGAGCAGCCGTGAAAACTAAAAAAATAAAGAACTTTTAAGAATTTTTTTTTACAATCTGATAGATTGATGTGTAATCGATAATAATCCACTGAAGGAAAAAAATAGATGGGGGGGGTCCAGATGATCAGGTCCACCAAAACGTTTTTAAACAATGTTTTTAAAATACTATCTTAAGTTTACGCAAAAATAGATATTGCAATACGAAGAATTTAAATTTTCGATTCTCAGCTTCTTTTAAAACTCAACATGCAATTAAGAACTAGATGTGAATTGTTTCATGTACAAAAAATTGTGGAAAAATTAAAATTGTTTCAAAACAAATTTATGGTTACTTTTTCATTTGAATAAAATGACGAAATCTTTCAACTACTAATATGAACACAATTTTAATTCTGAGCTTCTGTTATTATTAGAGTTTTTTAAGGGCTAAAAGTAAAAATAAAATAAAATTGACAAATACTTATTCATAGAATGGTCAGAGCAGATTTTTGGCTTTTTTTTTTGTGAAGGGGGGTTAAAATTGTTTTGTAAAAACAAGGATTTTTCAATAAATTGGGTATACTTACAAGAACGTGTATTACATTAAGTAACAATATTTTTGTTTATCTTATTTTCCTTTCCGTACATGTGTCTAATTCGGTTGTAATTTAAATATATATAACATTGTTAAGTTTTTCTGTTCTATTAGGTACATGTGATGTTACAATTTTTTTTTTAAATATATATATATACAAACGAATACTTTCAATTTGTTGTCTAATAATATGTAATAATTTTAAACTATAAAACAAAAAATACAAATCCTGAAATATACAAATTTTCAATGATTTTAGTTTCAATAATTATTTTCCTCTTACCCCCTCTCTAACTACTGTTTTCCTCTTTCTCTCTCACTCCCTGGTGATACAAATTTCATTTTAGTCCGGTCATGGATCGGGTACTTTAGCTAGTATATATATAAAAGGAAGTTTGGTTTGTACGTGTCGACGTATAACTATTAAACCGGAGATCACACAGATTCGAAATCTTGCATACACCTTGATATCCTTCTAACTAAGGAACACGCCAAATTTGGTTATTGATGTTTCTAATTAAGGGATATAATTAATCAATTAAACCAAAATCACCCAATTTGCGGAACTGTCCGTATACCAGCTGTTGCTGATAATAAAATATTGTTCACTGTCTGCTTGTTGTTACAGCGATACCAGCAGTGAAGTTTAATTTTAATGAATAAATTTCACAGTCTAAGCCGTTCAGCTCGGAATTTGTCGCTTACTTATAGCCCAATCTTAAGAATATTCATATGGTTGGAAGAAAAGAAATAATCTTTCTAAATATGTAATTTGTATGTGTTTTTATTCATTGAATTATTTTTTGACAGCGAGTTAAAAAAAATAATATTTTGCTTCGGACAGCTTAGAATTCGAGGTAGGATTTTTTTCATACTGAATTTTAACGAAAAATCAAATTTTATTTATTGCATATTTCTTAAAGACATTCATTTGGTTAGAAAGAAAATTAAATAATCTTTTTAAATATGTAATATATATGTATTTTCATACATTTAATTATTTTTTACAGCAAATTAAATAACAAATCAAACGAAAACATTTAACGATAACTTTTTATTAATAAGTAAAATCTTTTTTGTGAGAAACTATTCATGAAATAAACATTATTAAATAAATACACGAAATATTCTAACAACAAATAAGGTAATGTTTAGTTATTCACTTTGTTACTATTCGGGGTTAAAGAAGAACTGAATTTGTCGTATGTACAAAAGAGTTTTAGAATAAATAAATAAATATAAAAACACTATTATAAACCAAAAAAATTGTAATACGGACAATTGTAAATAATTCTTAGCATTTATTGTGACATTAAACGATTACCTTTTGTATCATGATTTTTTCAAACATGTAAACAATAAAAAGAGACTACACTCATTCTTAGCTTTGTTTATCGTCAAATCTTTAATAAATGAACACTTTCGAATGAATCAATATGTTACAAGAAATTTTTCTATAAATAAGGACACATGGATTTTACAACATGTTAATCCTTGAGTGATTTAATCCTGAAGTCCTGTTTGTTTTATTCATTATTATTGGATATTGTTGTTTTATTTTATTCATTATTATTGGGGTTTTTTAAACTCATTTTTTATTAATTTATCCCATAAGTGGGACTCTAACAGGTAATATCACTCTGGGTCAAAGTGGACCTGGGAGTAATGGCAATACAGGGATAATCCACACTTCTAAAAACTCCAGAATGGAAACCTCACCGCAAGATACAGTTAAACGTCATACCCAAGACACTAAGACCCTCAGCAACCGCGTTTTAGCACATCTATGATAAAAAGGGATGTTAGTTTGCCAGAGCTATACAGTCGGTATAATAATCATATAGGTTCTAGGGCTTAACGGGACCAGATGATTGATCGGTATGGGAGCCTTTCCGATCGACCTAGCCCAAGTAAGGATCAAAGTGGAGTGTAGCATGTCATGGATTGCCTAGCCACCAGGATTCCGTCCATAAGCATCACGGGTCGCCACCAAAGGCTTACAGGTGGCACAATTGGAAGGAAGTTTTACTCATCAACAGAGGTGCAGTATTATACAGTCCCAGCCGACAGATCTAAATAAATAAGGAAGTTTGATACATAGCTCCTTTAAATTGTTACTTTTTACTAAACGAATTACTAAACATTACTAAACGAATTCATTGTTATCCCTTTAACGCAACAAGCAATTAAATTTAAGTTTTTGTCATATATACAAAAAGTTTTTGAAAAAATATATTTCAAAACACTCAAGTTTAGGAATACATAATTAATGTAAACAAAAATAAGAATATACAAATAAGAATAAACAAACATTGAACTACACGAATTATCAGCGATTTTTTAAATTTGATTAATCATTTTCCTCTCTTTTTTTAAAAAATCTGATAAATCATATTATACCCGTTGTTATATATTGTACAAAGGGAAATATGAATTCCCGGTTTTATTAAACAAAGAAGTTTTTAACACCTGCCTGTTATCAGATCAAGAGATAAAAATACGTGGGTGTAGCTATTAAAAAACGAGAGGGCTTCAGACAGGGCAGTCGTCAGAGTCCCGCGAGGAGAGAGTGAGGGATCGGAGTCAGTAGTCGGCCGAGCGGACCTCGTATAGTTGGTGTCGGAAAAGCTAGCGTTAATATTTACCAACTGAAAAAGCTTGTCGCCCAGAAATTTAATTGAAGGACCGAAAGTGTAAAGACTGAATATATTGATTAAACTGACCCTCTCTCTCGAAGTTAAGAAGCTTGAATTTATTTCAAAACTTCTGGAGGATAACTTTGGTGTTATTGTCATCCCTTACAACGAAGATAAAACTATTGCAATTTAGTACAGTGACGACGCGCTATGCAACACCGTTTTCTCTTTCTCATTTCCACTCTGGTGTTCCTAATTTTTTTCATAGTCCGGTCAGGGTACTTTTGCTAGTATATATATATAAAATATACATACATATATATATACAGACATATATGTATATATATATATATATATATATATATATAATATATATATATATATATATATATACATACGCGTGGCGTAATGTTTATCGTCGTAGGAAATGGACTTGTCAAACGGAGTTCAAATCTGATTTTGGTACTGAAGTGTTGCTGTTAGTCAATAAATGAACCGTATTTGATTCACTGGTGAGTGTCATCATGCTCTTTTAAATTTCACATCTTCACACCTGAAAATGAAAACAAAACGTATATATGAATAATCAATGATCATAAAGATATAAATATTGTTATTATTACTATTATAACCATTATTATTATTATCATTATAATTGTCAGTGTTGTTGTTGTATTTAATTTTCAGCTTTACTTTTGATTCTTTTATAATCCTACACCGTGTCTTTACCCAAAACCTAGAGAGAGGGAAGGCAGTTATTATGTGCATGCCATGTATTTATGTCTTTTCGGGGTGTTATTTTTTTCAACCACATTAATAGTACTCTTCTAAGGAGATGAGCAGTTCCATAAAGTGCATTTTTGTTTGTATTTCATATAGGCTGGGAATGCCAGGTATCTCGTTTATCTACCTCTTTCTTGATCATACCCAGGGCTTCCACTATTACTGGCACGGTGGCAGTTTATGGTGCCACATTTCTATATATATATATATATATATATATATATATATATATATATATATATATATATATATATATATATATATATATATATATATATATATATATATATATATATATATATATATATATATATATATATATATATATATATATATATATATATATATATATATATATATATATATATATATATATATATATATATATATATATATATATATATATATATATATATATATATATATATATATATATATATATATATATATATATATATATATATATATATATATATATATATATATATATATATATTATATATATATATATATATATATATATATATATATATATATATATATATATATATATATATATATATATATATATATATATATATATATATATATATATATATATATATATATATATATATATATATATATATATATATATATATATATATATATATATATATATATATATATATATATATATATATATATATATAATACTCCTTGTGAGCTTTTCACACCGGTTCTAACTAGTGTTTTTTCATTGAAGCTTAAAATTACAGCAAGTGACTGTCCAAGAGTCTAAGTATACGAGCTGATTTGAACTGTTCTACGGTCGACAGTCTCGATTCTACCTCTGATATTCAGTTCCTTCCAGTCTCTTTTCCAGAATCTTTGGGGCTGTTCCAAGTTTATTTGTATCACCGTAACCTTTATATTTCACAGCATTTTCAGCTTTCTGACATGATCTATCTCTATCATTTTTTTACTATTTCTAAGCCTTGTTGAAATTATGTGGGTATATAATTATTTATCAACCCTTCTGCACAAGCAGAATGGGACACAAGGTCGATTTTTTTAAGCTGGTCACCCCTTGATATGCTTATATAATAGATAGAGAGATAGAGAGATAGAGAGATACAAACAAATTCATGTTTGTTGTCATTTAGTATGGACTAGGAGCGACTATCCAGCGTCGACTGGGGAGTGGGGGAGTAAACATCTGGAGCATTAATTTGTTCACTTTTGAGATTTACGAATGCTGTACATTTTTTTAGTAGAATTTCAATGCTATTTCTGTGTATATTTTAATTTTAAAATATCTTCGAATATAAATCAAACCAATATTTTTACACAAAAAGCAAGAACCGGTGATATGTAATGTTTATATATATATATTTACTTTGTCATTAATTGTTTATTCTCATAGTTTCATTCTGACATAAATACACAACAACTGCCCTTTATATATGTATAGATTACTTGTCTACAATATGAGCAAAGAAATCGTATAATACTTACGTCCATTTCAGTTCCTACCCATTTGAGTATCTGCAATTAAAGCCAAAGAAACTTGTTTTAGGATTCGGAAAAATCTGTTTCATTACAAAGTGAACATCAACTACAGTCATTTAAATAAACGTTTACTAATGTAATTTCAATTTTAGTAAAATCTTGATATGTATAGCTAAGAAAAACATAAATAAAAGTTGCTTTTGTTTAGTTTCTTTGTTTAATGGCATATCAATATATGTGTGTTATTTAATGCAAGACCCATCCTTGTAGAAGAACAGTAGTGGTACTATTTAATCCATAGCTAGGGGTTCATACATTTACCAGGGGTATTAGTCCGAAAGTGAACGTAATATCGCGACTGAAGTTCGAACTCGCTTACTACGATGTCACAATCAAGCAGGTTAGCTACAACGCCACGGGGGACTTCCCTATTCAAAAATAACTGTTGATCCTTCAAGATTTCCATAAGTTTTATGAACAATTTACGAGGGTGTGCTGAAAGCTTATTGGACCAACCAAGAATGGAAAGATATTATATTTTTTTTAAAAGTTAAAAAAAAAAACATCGAGAAACGATGTGTCAAATGGGTTAAACTTCAGGATCAGGTTGGTTTCTTTATTTAATGACATATAAACCTTCGTGGGTTATTTAATGCCAAAGCCACACTTGTAGAATAACAGTAGTGATACTATTTAACTGGGGTGGGAGGTTCATACTTTTCCCAATAGTATTAGTCAGAAAGTCGACTGGTTTCAAACTCGCGTACAACAATGTCGCAGTCTAGCACACTTCAGGATGAATATGTGAAATTGCAACTACGTTTCATGGCTCTAGGATATTTCTTTCTTGGTCCAGCCGAGAACTTATCAGCACCCCTTTTTATTTATTACACTTTCCTGGATTTGATACAAAGTCACAAACCATTTAAAGTATTTCATCTTCTTAAGCAGTTACCAATCTCAGCAGTACTCATGTTAGATACTGCTTAACTTACGTAATAAACTATGTATTTATGAAAGCGTAGATCCTTCACCTGACACAGTTGGTTGACTTTTTCCTATAAACTATCAGATTTTCAGGGAGTCATATCGAGTAATTCCATACCATGTCATTTCACTAAGCAATTGGGTTAATAGTCGTATCAATCGACTAGTATGTTACAGGTTGTGTGTAGCGGGGAGACTTGCTATGTGGGCAAATGCTGGTTTTCTATACAATCTTGTCTAGGTGTACGCCCAGATCCAGGTGCAGTCTAGCAAGACTAGCAAAAGCCACCACCAAATGATAAGAGTTACATAAGTAACTAATCTATTGTCATGTTAGTCGCTTGGTTCGTCAATGGATTTAAATTTCTATTCATAAAGTTCTGTTGTTAAGTGATTGTTTTCTCTGAAATTCCAGAACCTAATTTGACTCGGTTTGGTTTTGGAATCGGTGACCTATCATTATCAGTCAGCTAGGGAGTCTATATCATTTTCCCTAGTGCTAGATCAAGGAGATTATTTTAGCGTCTGAGGTGGAGCGCCACGCCTACCATCAGCTCCCCACTTAACCATACAAATAGATCCCTGTGCTACTCATACGCTGAGTTGGAGAGGACCGGTATCGAACCAGGAACCTTGTGATTTCTAAGCGGACGTACTACCGACTGAGAGCACCAACAAATTAAGCTTTATTATTGCTTATTTGATTAAAAATGATGTTGCTTTTTTGTCTTGTTTTATTCTTTTTAACTAAAAAGAAATACAGGTAAATACACACCGATAAGTGTTAAGAAATAAACAAAAAATATATATAGTCGATGGAATGGCCTATTGTAAATATCAGCCGAACAGCGAGCGAGTACATCCCTATTTCGCTAGCACTAGATCAGGGACATTGTTTTGCTGTTGTGGAGCGCCACACCTACCATCAGCCCCCAGCTGTTCTGCCGCACAAATCAGATTACTCAAGCTGTGATACTCATGCGCTAATTTGTCAATGCCTGGTATCGAACCCGGAACCTTGCGATTGCTTTACCGACTGAGTTAAACCGGTCCCGGCAAATGAAGCAGAATCAAAACAATACGATAATGTTAAAAGGAACAAATGAAACGTTTTTCATACTTACATGTAGGGTTTTGAGACATGTCCAAATAGGGTGACTCCTGAAAAAGAAAACATTGTTTTCATTTAGATATTGTCATGAACAAAAACGAATGCATATATCCTTAACGAATTCAATCATTATAGCTAGCTGAAAACTCGCCCTATAAACAGGATTTTAAGCTAATAACACCAAAATACGTATTGTCAAGACTTATAAATTAGTAAACGTTGTCTAGTCGTTAAAGTTTATGACAACCCTATTAGTTAATTCTACCATTTATTTATGAGATAACATACAAACGTTTCACCCAACACCTTCGCCATGGACAGGATGTGATACAAAGTCAATTTTTTAGCGGAGTGAAGCTATTTCGAATTCATATTTTTCCTTCTACACTGATTGCCTTACTAAGGCTAAAGAGCTCGGTCAGCCCTACTATTTATATATAGCTGAGGTCGGGGGCAGACGGATTCATGCCCTTCCCAGGGGCATTAGCGCGAAGTGAAATGCAAACGGTTTCCTAAATGGATTTGAACTAGAGTCCCCAACTCCATTTGCTACAACTGTTACTTGTTGAGCGACAACTGTTAACCTAAACCAGATTGGGCCTAGGGTAATAAAAAAAGGCGATTTTGAAGGGACAAGTTTTTACATGCTTCAAAACGTCTGATTAACTGCCACCCTCACAAAAGTGTCAAAAAGGAAAGATGCTTCACCGGTTGCATTTATATATGCACTCCATGAATAAATCTACATCAGCACTAGGCAATGTATGCTTAATTATGTGATTCCGTAACGCATACCAAGTCCCATGATTTTGCTAAACGTTTTGACCGCTTTTAAAAATGTCATTGTTGACAAATGTCCCCTTTCCTCACGCCACCCATTACTATCTGAGATCTTACAGCGTTGCTAAATATATTACATGGAAAGTAAAAAGTAAACTTGGCGGAGTGGTCGGTATCAGCCGGACAGCGAGGAAGCCTATCACCTTTTCGCTTGTACTAAACTAGGGAGAGATTTTTTGTTCAGATAGAGCGCCACACTTACCCTCAGCTCGTCGCTTTACAGCAGAGATCAAATTACTCAAGCTGTGCTACTCATGTATGGAGTTGGCGGAGACAGGTATTGAACCTAGAACCTCGCGACTCATTAGTGGATGCTCTACCAACTGAGTTAAACCAGCCCCTTACTTTTACATCTACGTTACTCAAAATGTAAGAAATACAAAGAATTAAGAATGCAAAAGAACTTACATTATTTCTGATGAATCTTTGTAAATAGGAACTTAATTCTATATGTCTGTTGTTATTTGCAATGTCCACACAATTCATATCTTTATCGTTTTTAATTTTCAGTCCTTCTTTAGCAAAAGGCGTCTTCAGAAGATGTTTCAGTACGTTGGGCATACCGTGAGCGGAAGCAAAATGTAGTACAGTTGGAAATTCTGGTAACTCAGGATTCGGATCTAAAAAAGGGAAAAGAAAAAAAAATATGAAAACAACATTTATAATCTACTCATTTCTAAATCTCTTATTATAATCTATATTATATATACTAGAAAATATATGCACCCTCCGGGTACAAGTATTTAAGTTTTAATGTAATAAAATATTATATTAAATTAGAAAGTCTAACGGAACTAAATAAGAATACAGATAAAAAGATTTGAAACAGAGGGAGTATAATAAAAGATTTGAAACAGAGGGAGTATAATAAAAGCTTTGAAACAGAGGGAGTATAATAAAAAATGGAACAACTGAAACTTACTCTTCCATCACTCTCGTCTTTCATTGTTATTTTTTCTAATTTAAGTATTTAGTTAAAAGAATAAGTAAAGAATAAAATGACAGTTATTTTATCTTGTTAATGGATTTTATTTAAGATTCATTGAAGAGATTTTTGCTTATATTTATTAAAATAAAACCAAACAGTTAGAAATCAATAATACTAAGCACATATTTATTAAATTCGATTTTTTAATATTAATATGCAAATTAGCCTTCCTGTTCACACTGTAAACCGCTATTTTGTTGTATATATAAATATAATTGCATGTTGTCAGTATGTAGACATAGTTAACAGTATTAATAATGTAAGACAATTTTATTAACAATTGAGGTTTAGATAAAAATAAAATCATGGAGAATGTGATGTCAATAACTAAGAGAATTGTGACTTGAGTAGGAATATAGTTTCGGTTACAGACAGAAAAATACACAATCTCCATTATAATAAGATTATATATTTATTAGATTCAGAGGAGAGTTTTTTAATCATAGTAATATTTAAGAGTAGTAAAAGCTAAGAAATGTTGGCTAGCGAGCTGACCGGTTTCGTTCCTTGCTCAACAGAGCTAAAATCAAAGAGAAGATAAATTTACAATCAAGAAAGATTGTAAAATGGAGCAAGTATATATATAAATTTTTTATGGGTGAAAGGAAATATTAAGAGCTAAATGGTAATGATATCAAGTCCGGACAAACATTCTCCTTGTTTACAAGAGGAGTTGGTCGTCAGAATATAGAGAGTCTCCAGTATTTTCTGATGGTAAAAGGAGTGCGACTTACTCAGTATAGAGAACAATTCAATAAAATTTAGTGTTGACTTGTTCTCTATATTGAGCAAGCCTTGACAGTAGAGACTTAATTTCTTTTAAAGTGTCTCTTTTGAAACTTCACACAGTTATACCTACGCCAGTTTGTTTTTCATAACAATCTGCAAATTTATTTTTCGGGATCACCATCAGTTGCCTTATCACATTCTAAATAATAAATAAATCTGAAATCGCTTTACAAAAGCAATTTTAGTTTTGACAAAGACCAGAAGCCACAGGGAGCAAAATCTGGACATAGTCGATGCGATATTTTGCCAAGAATAAATATAAATGAGACATATGTATTTACCATCCCTGCACACGATCAGGAAGTGACATAAGGTCATTTTTAAAGCGGAGGTTTGGCAGGTTTGAATTCAGATTTTTCTTATCCTATACCGGTTGTCATACCCAGGTTAAAGAGCCCAATATGCCCAACTATTTATCCATATCTGATAGGAGAATAATTAGATTTATACCTTTCCCAAGGGTATTATTGCTATGCGAAATGCAAACAATCTCATCCAGGATTTGAACTGTTTACTGTGTCCATTTCCTACACCCCAAACATCTCCATTATGAACGAGACATGCTCAATATGAATGCAGTGGTCTCACATTTCATGGGTTTATTCAATGAAGAGATACTCCACAGATTTAACAAAATTGGGACATCACTATCACATGCAGTTTAGTGTCATACCCAGAACACCTTTTTATGGAGGTCTCTTAACTCTCTGTTTGGGGACAGTCAGCGTATTCTATTAAAAGGTTAAAACTAGATTGAAATTCAGGTAATCCGTTTGGCATTATTGAACGTACTATATGTGAATTCATGTATACGTAGTAAGGTCACCTCTGATTGCTTTCCAGGTCACATCGAAGCTGCGTAACTGGTTCTCGGACTATTCAGTATAGCTAAATTATTTCTTTATAGACATAGTATGTTCCGAAATGTGTGTAAATGCGAAAATGCAGTGTTTGATAAAGATTCTAAGAACGGAAAACGATTCCTGTAAATGATCAGAACATGAAAACAAACAGAATAGGGGAAGAAATACACTTACTCGACATATGTTGATAGAATTGTCTGTTACTGTAGTCATTTTCCATGTAAGACACCAAGAGATCGTCAAGCGGTGGAAATCATTTGAATCAAGGATTTTACGTATATATTGGCACTCACATTCTTTTGGTCTGGTGGAGATGATGGTCAGTGAGAGGTGAACAGGAATTATTTTATTACCCCCAAGAACCAACAGTTTGTACTTTCCCTCAGGCAGATCTAGTAAACAAAAGAAAAACTTTGAAGTATTGAATGAATAAAAGAATTTGTTATTATGTTATGGAAAAGTATATCGTAACGTTAATTTTTAAATGAAATATACGCGTGAGTTTCTTGGAACATTCGAGACATTTGTACAAACACACATTAATTATATATTATATATATATATATATATATATATATATATATATATATATATATATATACAGAATAGTTTAGACATACAGTCAACGGCGGTTTGTCAGATGATATGCGAAAAAGTGAAAATCAAGCGTCGTTGACTACGTCTACGCTATACATCAATATATATAATCATCATCATCATCATCGACTCATGCGGACAACATGGATTCCCATGACTATATATCGCCATCTGTGCCTATCGGCTATCGCTCCTGACAAGTCATCAGTGCGACATCCAGTGTCCGCACAGAACTGGACGGTGTAAGATTTTGCTAGACGGCCAACGCTGGTATGTCTATGTATGTGTGTCCACCGGGAAAAGTCACTTATGAGTTTGTTCTTATTCACCCAGTAGTGTCTAGCATGTCTTTTTCGTCTTACTTGGATGATTTGACTGATAGGAGATATTGAAGTTTTCCGTGGTACCACCAATTTGCCCGTGAAATTTGTCCACCACTATATTTAACATAATAAAACTTGCATAAAGGTTAATATTATCTTGATTTTTTTTTATTCACTCAAAAGAATAAGCATTAATCAAACTCCTAATGATTTTTTTAAAAAATTTCGGCTTACAAAAATAATGAAAATTATAAACGAAAAACAATGTTTACATTTTTGAACCGTTAAATCAATTGAAATTTAACGTAGCCAAAAACAAGTTATAAATAAAGGTTGTTTTTTTTTTTAATTCTATGAAAAATAAATTAATGGTCCGATTTTCACGAAAATTTCCATAATTACTTACCTTTAGAATTAAAGGTGTCTGAAATAGTCTTTTTCTAAAATATATTAGGGGAAATATTTTTTTATGAGGTCTACTCCCCCCCCCCTATTTTATTTTATGAAAAATTGAACCGGCAAAAAACGATTTTTACTTTTTTTCTATAAATAATCTGAATAATTATATCAATATTTTAAGTCTCAATACCAAAGCTTTTTAGTAAAAGAACCATGAATACAGACTTCTGCTAAAAATATATATCAATAAAGAAACTGACCGTGTTGGTAAATAAACGGACTGTTTTATTTATTTTTCACGATAATGCAGAGTAATTTTTCCCCAACCGGATAATTTGATCTTTGAATTAACAGTTTTTCTTCGTAACAACTCGTTATTTCTTTTTTGAGAGATTGAAAACAAAAGTTCAAATATATTTACGTTTCTTCCTTCAATATGGCGTAAAGTGGTTATAATCTATTTTGGAGGTACCTAACAATCATTCAAATAAAACATGAGCACTTGCCCTAGTAGCACCAAAACCACTAAACATACAAAAATGTAGTTTAGCACATTTTACCCCGAATTAAATTCTGCATAATTTAGTATATATACATTGGACTTTATACCCATAGTCTGCTTCAAAGTTGAGAATATTTGTTACCTAAAAAATCGGCTGCTAATGTCTGCTATAGTTTTTTTTAAACGAATTAAAATTAATTAAATCGATTATTTAAGGTCAAACTTATGTCTAAATCGATAAGTAGTAACATAATGACCATCAATATAAAAGCAAAATAATATTACACATTCAATTAATTTTTAATAAATTTAAAGGTTTTTTTTGTCAATTTAGCGTTCGTGTATCTGTTCGAAAAATTTGGTAAACATTAAACAGTAAAAACAAAAGGAATAACTATCTCTATATCATGGACTATTATTAATAAGAAACAAAATGAAAAAAAAACGACTATTTGCAAGTTTAACCTTTGTTTTTAGTATGCAGTTTTACTTTTAATACATTTTTACTTGTTAAAAAATGCTTATTTATTTGCTATTTATTATTTAATGAATAAAGCAAATGCTTATTTTTTAAGTTTAATATTGTTGTAAAAATGTACCAGTTTTATTTCTTTGTGTTCATTTTGGAAAACTATATATTTTCTTTCATTTTGTTTCTTATTTAAAATTTAAATTCATGATTTAGAGATAGTTATTCCTTTCGTTTTTCTTGTTTAATATTTACCAATTTTTTTCGAACAGATATCTCTTGCTAGTTAGTAAATATTAAAATAAATAAAGTAGACTGTTAATTCAGGGGAGTAAATTTTCCGCTTTAATTTTGACAATCTGCAAGTTAACCAAAAATGTCTCAAAAAAAAAAAATTATTTTTTTAAACAAATATTCTCAACTTTGAAGCAGACTATGGGTATAAAGTCCAATGTATATATATAGTATATATACATTGGACTTTATTTAGTATATATATATATTATTTAGTATATATATATATATTATATACTAAATTATGCAGAATTTAATTCGCGGTAAAATGTGCTAAACTACATGTTTGTATTTTGTTTTTCCTGTTTAATGTTTACCAAATTTTTCGAACAGATACACGAACGCGATCTAAATTGACAAAAGGTAAGTAATTATGGAAATTTTCGTGAAAATCGGACCATTAATTTATTTTTCATAGAATTAAAAAAAAAACAACCTTTAGTTATGACTTGTTTTTGGTTACGTTAAATTTCAATTGATTTAACGGTTCAAAAAATGTAAACATTGTTTTTCGTTTATTATTTTTCATTATTTTTGTAAACCGAAATTTTTTTTTAAATCATTAGGAGTTTGTTTAATGCTTATTCTTTTGAGTGAATAAAAATATTTCAAGATAATATTAACCTTTATGCAAGTTTTATTATGTTAAATATAGGGGGGGGGTAAATTTCACGGGGAAAATTGGTGGTACCCACGGAAAACTTCAATATACATTTACGCTTGTGAAAAAAAGTATGATATTCAGGAGTCTATAGGCATTCATTTGGCAGCTTTTTTCCCCACCATCAAAATTATTCACGAAATCAAAAAACTAGAGCCCTATTGACCTTTGGGCCCGTAGCCTACTAGTGTTAGTACGAGATCACAAAGATGAGATATCCTAGTGAAAATATACATATGTATAAATGTAAGTTTATCTGCAGATATTCTACTTACCAGGAACGTCGAAGACGTACGTTTTGGTGTCTTTCTTTGTAGCAATCAATCTATTGTCGAAGCCCTCGATAAGAACCCCTACTTCGCCTAGAAATGGTTTTGGAAACATCAGGACACAAGACTTATTTGTCTAAGGAAGATACAGATTTAAAAGAAAATATTCAGAAAATTCACAGAAAAAAATATTGCCTTTAACATTGGTCCATCAAAACCTCTACTATGTGAGAGGATCAACGGATTGGCCCGAATTTTTTTGGTAGAGAATATCACATAACTGTTTAATCAATTTTTATAAAACTTATATCATTAAAAAGAATAAGAAATGGAGAAGAATCTGATATAAAATTGTGTTTCTTCCAATTCTTTCAAATACGTTGTAGAGAAAAGATTATTCCCCTCGGTATTGAATGGATTATTCTATTTTAATATGAACATTGACGAGGGCCCGTCTTTCCAACTAGACAATCTAGCAATATACTATTGTTAACATATTCTTGTGCGTTTTATTAAAATAAACTCTTTTCATTTATAATTTAAGATTCAAGGTATTATTTCAATAAACACCCCTAATAACATTGTAATACGCGTCAATATACACAAGATGCAAATGAAAATATTAAAATTTCATGAAAAAAGTAGAATGCAATTAAAAAAATCTCCTCACTAGTATATTATTATCTTAATTAAGATTTAATAGTTCCCTTTGAAGTTCTGACTGAAGTCCAGGTAGACCATTTGGTTCATTTAATGATTGGTTGGTTCCAATGTCATGTCAAACCGTCTAGGATTATTTTATACCTAGAGATTGGTAAATTGCGATCAGTGTACGTTCATGTTTAAATTTTTTGTGTAATTTCTTACGTTTTTTGTACGCCGTCTTATTGAATAGAAATAAGTTTTAAACATATATATTTGACCCTTAGACGGAACCCTAACAGGCCTAACCATCAGTTAGAGTGGACCTGGGAGTAGTGGTGATGAAGGGGTAACAACAAAACCGGAGCCATATTATCAGATACAATTTAGCGTCATACTCAAGATACTCCTCTTTTTGGTGATGGTGGGAGGGTTCTTACTCCTCTGCAAGAGACACGGCGTATTCTAAGCATTACCGATAGGACGACAACCTTCTCAGGGAAAAAAGGTTTTAGCAAGATAAGTGAAATTTGAAAAAAAAATGAAAAAACAACAAAAAACAGCGTTTTGAATATTTACCTTTTCAATGAGCGTATCCGGAATGATTGTAAGATGGTCATTATTCCACTCCAGTAACCTGTTATGGATAAGTTTTTTGAACTCCGCTGTGGACGTATCATCGGATGTTACGGTCAAAACCTGACATTTTCTTCCGTTATCGCAGTAAGGAGTCTTCTCCATTTCTTGTCTCTGAACTCCGCATAAAATAATGATTGGGTTTACGAGGTGATGCGTTGATCTTTGGATAAATTTCTTCTTTTGTTCAAGCATGACTGGGGACAAGATGATACAAACCAGATCTGGGTTCAATGTACCCAAAGAATTCGTGCCTAGGGCGTCAACATTATACGGATCCACTTGCGCCAAATCTTGGATTTCGCTTGATAAAAATTTAGCCCAGGCTTTGCTGTCATCAGCGGTTATAATTGCAATCTTATTCATCTTTTCTTCTGAGATTCAACCTTCAAATCGATATCTAAAAGGGAATAAAAGAAATGAAAAAAAAATTAATCACAATGTGATATTTTTATCAGACCAGGGGAATATAGTTATTTACTAAACTTAGTTTAGATGTGACACACGGCCAGAAGTATGGGGCGCCCAATGAGAATCGAACTCACTACCAATGGTCTGCAAATCTAACCATTACACCACGTAAGGTGCCCAGGCCAGGGGCATATAGTCTAGGTATACTAGGGGAAAATTATATACCCACCAATGACGGTGAATGCATTCTTAATATTAACTTAACTTAATGTTAACTCAGTAATTAAGCTCAACTAAATGGATGCACTCGCGTGTAACAGTTATCGTTATAGGAAATGGAAACCGCGACCCGAGTGCAAATCCTGTACGAGGCTGTTTGCACTTCACATAGCGCTAATACTTTAGGGAAATATATTCATCCAACTATTCCCTTTCAAGCTATGGATAAATAGTAGGCTTTTCAACCTTAGTATGGTAATCGTTCTAAGCTTGGTTTGGTTTGCATTCTTCCATACTTGCGACCTTGTGTCACATCCTACCTTTGGCAAGCTGATTGGGTATATACCTCTTACCTGTGGCGAAAAGGTTGGGTAAATACCTACTCATGCCAGTACACCGTTTGCAACAAACTTAAGAGGGCGGAGGCTTGTGTTAACGCTCAAGACTGAAATAGATTATAGTAACATGGAATTTGAGTAATGTGGTTTGGTTTGGTTTCATTTTTAATGGCATATCAACCTTCGTGGATTATTTAATGCTAAAGCCACCCTTGTAGAAAAGCAGTAGTAGTACTGTTTAGACCATAGTTGGGGGATGAGGAGGTTCATACTTTTCATAAGATTATTAGTCTGAAAGTTAACGTAATAGTTCAACTGGAGTTCGAACTTCCTCACTACGATGTTGCAGTCAAGGACATTTGCCACTACACCAGAAGACTCCCTCGAACCCTTTTTCAGGAGACCCCATGTCGAGAGACAAACATTATTCTAGTGACGAGGAAGTGAAATCGGTAGTGAAGAAGTGGCTCAAAGAATAGTCAACAGAATTTTACGGAGTAGGGATACATGCTCTCATTCGGTGGTGAAAAATTGCTATTGAGAGAAACGGTGACCGTAGAGGAGTAGGGGTGTGATCCACAGAGAATGTATAATACATGTTCTTGTGTTGGTAATTATACCTGTTCTAAACAAAATGGCATAATTTTTTCACTCACCCTCGTACTTTTCCCTGGCACGCATCAGAATGAGTTTCCTAATTTTTTCATAAAACTTAATTTGTCCCTAGGTAAATCTGGATTACGCTTAAGACTAACTAATGAACATTAGTAATTCGTGACTAATTTACGCGATTTTAAGCTGAACATAGAATCCCTGGTTGCTGCAAAATATTTCCAAAATGTAGAAACGAAAAAAACAAAAACAAAAACAAAAGAATATTAAAGTCGATGGTTATCTTCAAAGTACGCACTTCCGAATTTTCCAGCTTTATTTTTCTTAATCTAAGAATTTCACCTTAAATTACCAGCCATATACATTCTTTTGGTCTGATTTTTTCGGGAAAATAAATTTGTTTTTCATTTGAATTCTTGAATAATTTTTAAAATCTTTAAAAGTTTAAAATCTAATGTACAATGTATTTTGTTTTCAATTTTTAGAAAAAAAATCCACGTTTTCTGTTTCTATTTCACTAATGTTTTTTGTTGTTTGTAAAAATTCCAATCTTTTTTCTCTGAAAAGAATAGTAAGAAAAGAAAATCTTTTTTTTACAATGAATTATTTTGGGCATTTTTCACAAAATAATTCTCAATGAAGACTTTTTTAACAAAAAACCCTTTTTTTCAGTAATAATATTTTAGACATATTTGTTGAAAAATACCAGAATGATTAATTGTAAAACAAAATTATTTAAGGATTTAAAAGAATAACAAAAATAATCAGATCATGAAAAGCCTACGAGGCTTGTTTCCGAATTATAATTTGAAGTTCATTAAAAAAAAAAATAAATAAATAAATAATAAAAATTCTGGAGTGCGTATCTTGAAGCTAACCAAGTTTATCAATTGATAAAACAAGCTTACAATGGGCTTAGAATGTTGCGAAAGGAAAACTAAATGAATTGTCCTTTTGAAAAAAAGATATTTTGTGAAGTTTTACGATGAAAGAAAAATGTCATCAATTTTACTTTTACATGTAATTTGCATATCTGCTATTAATTTAAATAAGATAATACTTTGAATGTTGCTTTTGTTGTTTTCTCTGTTTTAATAATATTTACTAGTGGAACTCATGGTGTGATGATTTAGCTATTACAACGTTTGATATGTATACTTAAGAGCCATTGCTATAATTCAATATTGATTTTTTTTTTTTTTGCATTAAGAATAAGCCACAAGGGAAAAAATGTTGAGAAAAACTGGTCATCGAAGGGAGACAGTATTTTAATCACGGCATTACACCTGAGAAGGAGTGTAAAATGGACAGCTCGAAATGTTGTGTTAAGAATATCAAAATCAAAAGATGTTCAATTGTCCGAAGAAATGCCGGTATAATTTCCATACCAGCTTGAACCTGTCATCCGTAATTTTCAACAAACAGGAGAAAATCAGGAAAAAGAAAGATTAAAACTACATTGCCAGAGAACTTTAACAAAACTTGTTGCAGAAAATTATCTGATATATAAATATATAATTTTTTCGCTTACCTTTGTAAAGATAAAATGTCTTCTTTTCGCGATAAATACTTGTCACTTAAGTTTGTTTCTTTTATCTGTTTTCACACTTGCGATATCCGTTCGTGTTAAATGATACTTTATTTAAGACTTTATTTTTCAGTTGGAGTTAATCTTATATTCATAGTCCACTAAGTTCATAAAGAGGCGTTCCATTTAGAAAACGGATATATAAATCGACCAATGAATGAACTTACTTTTTTCGACCTCTTTTTCAAACAATATAGTCCGTGTGCAGGTGTGTGTCTATTCTGAATGGGTGCATCTAAGCACAAATAAAATACTTTAGTATGTCTATCAACGTGACAAGTCAAGCATAACCGAATATAAATAAATTGGTAAAGAAAAATTACGCATATGCGTAATTTTTCTTTATATTTATCGAGCGGGGTGATAACGTTTACATGGATTTGGATTTATTTTAAACTATATTTTTAGTTTTCAATTAATATTTGTTAACGTAATTTTTGTCCAATTATATTTTACTCTAGTCTGAGCTTATTCATACATGAATACAAAAATAAATATCATCTAAAAGTAGCTCATATATATATATATATATATATATATATATATATATATATATATATATATATATATATATATATATTCTCTTGTTGTAAATGGACGCTGAAAGAGGAATTCAAATCTTGAATGAAACTTTATGTGTTTCAGTCGAAGGGCAAATTGAAGATCAATGTTTTCTTTAGCAATGGTTTCGCAACCGGTCTAGAAAAAAAAACTTAATTCAAATTAGCTGTACTCCACCAAAATTTTAGTTCTTTTGCATCCGGTCCGTCTTGAAGTGGTTGTTTATATATAACTACATACACACATACCTGCTAGCCTAGCTCGTTAATCATTACACCACACGAGGCGCAAAATAAAAGTTCGATCCTTGCTGAATGTCCCATACTTGCGTCCTTGTGTCACATCCTGCCCATGGCAATGAATTTGTTACTTCATGTGATACGAGGGTAATCTCAAAGTAAGGTCTGCAAAATATTTAGAAATTACAGAAACGTGTATTGTTTGTCAATGATGTTTGCATCATTTTAAAGTTTGAACATGTATCTATTTTTCTACATAATCGCCATTTCAGTTGATGCATTTTCGTAGGCGCTGTGGCAGTTTTACTGCCATGTTGTTAAGGAAGCATTGAACCTCGTTGTTGTTGCAAACTTTCAACACCACTAGCGGACGTTTTTGACATTGATCTCTATATACTTCCATTAAATAGCAATGAATTTCAATCAGTTTAATTCCTATTGTGTTCAAAAACTGAATAACTGCAAAAAAAAACTTCGCATTTGGTGGTAGTGTCAATCGGGAGCTCCATCAGGAACGATTGGTAAGCAAAGACCGAGTATGATAGCAAGGTACGCACAGGGGCAGAAGCATGCACAACAAAAACAACAGTGTTTCAAATAGCTGCACAAACAGTTTCCCCACGCTTTGGAAACCTTATTTTAGGATTACTCTCATATTTGGCAGAGACTGCTGGACAATTCTCAAATCAATTTTTTATGAATCATTGATTAACACCTGATTTGGTGACCTTTAAAATATACTATAATTTTAATTATGTTTCTATGTAACCATAACCAGCAAAAAGTGCACATTAGAGTGAAAATTTTACTAGAGCAATACACTAAAAATTATTTTAGAGAATACAGAAATTTCATGTCTAATTTGCAACTAAATCATAATTTTATGACATCAGTATTCACACATTTTAATCTTCCAAATAAATAATAGGAAGTAAAGTATGCAGAGTGGCTTATTGTCAGTATCAGCCAAACAGCAGGGAGGAAGGTCTATCCCCTTTTGCTAGTGCTAGACCAGAGAGAATGTTTTACCGAGGTGGGGCGCCACACCTACTATCAGCTCCAGATGCTTTACTGAACAGATTATATTGGATTACCTAAGCTGTGCTACTCTTGCACCGAGTCGACAGGGACAGGTATCAAAGCTGGAACCTTGCAATTCTTAGATGGATTCTTTACCGATTGAGGCTCATTTTAATCCTTCACTTCTTCCTAAATAGAAGCCACATTATCCCCATACAGACCACAACTCATCTTGTAATAGTATTCTTTTTTTTTTAATCTTAGAAAGATATGTAGAACCAGTTCAAATAGATTTAAGGTGATTTTTGCAATATGGCCTATTGTCAGTATCAGCCAAACAGCAAGGGAATATATCCCCTTTTTGTTAGACCAGAGAATAGTTTGCTGAATTGGAGTGTCACACCTACTGTCAGGTCCTAGAGGCTTTACCACACAGATCAGATTAACTAAGTTGTGCTACTCATGCACAGAGTCAGCAGTTATCAGTATTGAACCCGGAACCTACAACCCCTGTGATATATGATATGTATAACCAAGTCAAATATGTTTAAGGTGATTTTTAAAATTAGCAAAATGATTTTACCCATTGAAATCTAGTGGATAAATGAAAAATGCACATCCTCCAAAAGCATCACATTAAAATTTAGCAGGGTTTTTTTTAGTGTTTTTAAGAATAATAATTAAAGAACCCATTTAAGAATAATAAGCCACACTAATCTAGGTTAGAATCACAGTAAGAGGAACCCAAAGAAAACCTTTTTTTTTCTAATGCAAAATTGTGCACAAGACAGTTGAACTTTGAACCAGGTTGCAGGCATTTTTTTTATCCTTGTTTAAAGCTAATCCATACTTTCATTAAAAGTAAGGTTATGAATGTACGCTATATCAAGCCATGAAATGATCTTGAATCCAAAATATCAGGCTTAAAGCTTCAAGGAAAATGGCATTAAGCCTATTGGGGCTTATGAATTGGTTGGTTGTTTTATGACATCACAACCCTTTTCAGGTCATTTAATGCTGAACTAAGTCATTTTGATATTCAGTTTCTCACAGTACCAGCTGTTGCTTAAATGTTCACCTTTCTATGGATTAAACATTGTTCAACTTTGGTGATCTAGCAGGAACTTTTTAAATCCTCAGTTATTAGCATCATTATCACTAATTCATCAATCAGAATTCAAACCTTTTGTAAATACATTTAAGTTTTTACTAAGTCATCATTTAATATTTTGACTTAAGAAAATTTAAAACTCAAAAGAATAACTTTTTTGTTTACAAATTCATAAATTAAATGTAATAACTATTATGGGACAAAAGTATTAATATCTTAAATTAATTTTAAACTAAACCTTGAAAACAGATTTCTACAATAATTTGGGAATAATGGGTTTAGAATTATTTTATTAGAAAATATTTTGGGGCTTTCATTAGCAAATATCTAAGGTGATGAATCCAAAACTATTTTCTTTTATTTTAGGTGATGCATTATCATTTACCGTTATTTCTTAATAATAATGTTGACTATCATTTTCTTTCTGTCTTTCAATTTTTAAGTTACCTTTTCATCAATTCATCCTGGTCATCATTCTATAATTGTGAAGAAAAAACTGTCTACAAACTGATAGTTCAGTTAGTTGAGTAGCTAATACATTTAACCAAATTTCTATATCTTTTTATTACTGTGATCTGGGCTGTTTTTTCAGTCAGAATGAGTTGTGATTTAAAAAAGTAACAAAAAATAAAAAGATGAAAGAAAATACTAGTCAAAATTAAAAACGTGTGATGCAATTAAGATTAATATTTATCAAAATCAGAGAAAAAGTTATTTTCATAATATTTGGTCTTTCAAATGAATTTGGAGTATGTAATTTATATTAGTTGAAATCATATTTTTCAGAAAATTGATATAATTTTATTTAAAATAATAACTTGACCAATTCTCATTCAAATGATCTCAAATTTTAACAGCATGTATAGAAACAACTCAAAAATTATCTTTAATGTTTTATGTTGTATTCTTTTTTTTCAGATACAGAAATGCCATTCACTGGAAAAGAAAACAGAGTTTAAACATAGAATTTTGATTTGTTTCTAAACATACTGCCTTAAATTTGAGATCATTTGAATATGAATTGTTGGTCAAATTATTAAATTACAAAATGATATAAATTTTTGAAACACCATTATTTATATATATCTATATATTAGTATAAATATATGGCCAAAAGAATGTTAAACATGAATAGATTGCTTGTAAAGCTTTAGAACAGACACATTTTTCATTACTAAAAAAAATTATAACAAATACTGTATAAAAATTCTAATAAAAAATCTTAGATTTAAAAAATCTAGACATTCTTATTTGAATGGTTGTTGAAAGTAATTTTTTGAATTAAGAACCTTTTGCAAAATGACAATGTCCAAGCCTTTTTGAAAAAAGGCCAGTTACAAGAATGACAAAAAAATACAAAATGAAAGGGGGACAAAAAAAAATCTGTTATGACATGATTTTTTTTTCTTTTAAGATCAACAAGATGTACACATTGTTTACATTTATATATTTTTTTTTTTTGCTTTCATTGACAAAATATGAACGATCAATCAAACAAGACTGTCCTTTTATTGTTTCTCATTCTTGTCAATATTCTTGCCTTTATCGGCATTTTCACTCTGAGAAAGAGAAACAAAAAAGAAGCAATGGAGCAAGAAGAAAAAGGCAAAATAAAACAGTATTTCTTTTTTATTTGCAGTTCTTCAAAATTCAGTTAGCTTTTTTATGTGTGTGTGTGTGTGTGTGTGTGTGTGTTCCTGGGGTATTTTTTTGTTTGTTTTGTTGGTTGCTACTTACATCATCACTCATCATTTATTAAATGTTTATTTTGTCCAATCTTTTTTTTTTTTTTTTGAAAAAAATAAAATGAAAAGAGATGGTGAAGATGACAAAAAAAAGCAGCAATCCAAAAGGAGATGCAATTCAAGAAGAAAAAAATTTAGAATGTTATTCCACCCCACCCACACCCATTTTTTTTTTCTCTCTCACTCTCCAAAGGAGGGACAGGAAGAGATCTGAAAAGAAAGATTTGTAGGGATCCCCCCCCTACTATCTCTCTCTCTCTCTCTCTCTCTCTCTCCACCGTTTCTAAAAATTATGCAGGAGGAAGAAATGGAAAGGATGATCTTAACATTGTCATTAAGATGATGATGTTGATGATGATGATGACACATGAGTCAAAACAATTGAAAAGTAAGTTTCTGAGTTGTTGTTGTTTTCTTTTGTTTCTTTCATTTAAAATTCACAATTAGGTACAGACATGTCCAGAAACGTTTTTTTTTTGTTTTTTTTTTGTTTGTTTGATTTAAAAAATGTAAAAATTTAATGAGTCAATTTGAGTAAGTTTTTCTTTCTCTCTCTTAAGACAAGATCTTTCTTTTTTTTTTTTTTTTTTAAATCTCTTGCCAATTTTTTTCTCTTTACTCTTCTTTCTGAAATATGAAATCCGTAAAAATGTTTATGTTGATGCATTAATGGTGTCGGTGGCACTGCAGAAAAAGCAATACCATTTCAAGTCTTTATCAGTGTGGACTTTTACCGAAAGGTCACATGTTTTTTGTAAGAAGCACTCACAAGGGAGGGTCAGAAGAGTGAAGCTCCGTTTCACTCACTGTTCCTAGTGAAACTGCCTGATAATGTCACAGCTGTTGCTACCATGTATGGGATGAGAACAATAAAAATAACTGTGGAGAAAGTAGAATTTTGTTGATGTCTATGATGATAGGATATGGTTTATGAAAGAGAGTTACAGAAAACATACAGACTGGAAGAGATAGAGGAGAAAATTAGAAGGAAAAAAAAAGATTTAAGTTTAATGTAGAAGGATCTAATCCTGAAATGATTGTTAGGAAAGAGAATTAAAAATAAAAGTAAAGAAATGAGTTGTACATTACATATATACACACACACACCACACAATACTTTCTCATTATGTGTTGTTCTAATGGTATCAATGAGTACAAATGCCTTGTGACATGTCCAAATAAATGCTAAATAGGTACAAAAAAGTTTTTTTTTAAGTTTTTATGTCAGAAATCATAAAAGATTTGAAATATAGAGTCATCTTAAAAGACAACTGTGTACAAATCTAAAAGTAAGTATAAAAATAAAGTTAATCAATAGCGGTCTTATAGTTTAGTCTAATCCACAATATCTGAGGAATGCTTCAAATAGTAAAATCAGTAACATAACTGATTAATATTTAGAATTGGTTTATTGATTTTTTATTTTATCTTTATCACAAATTATGATTTATATAATAGTAAATGGATTTCCTAAACAAAGGCTCTCTGGAAAGAGAATCTGAATTTAGATAACACTAAAGTTTATTTTTTAGTAATATTTTTTCATGGATGCAAAAGTATTATCCATTTCTTCTCTAAGAAGTTTTCTTATACTTCTTAATGGTCTTTACTAGGCATTTCAAAATTATTATATTGCTAATAAAAAATAAATTTAAAAAATAACAGGGTTTTATATAAAACCAATATATTAATTAAATTAAAATGTTTGGCAAGTGCAGCAAGAATTGATGTTGTTCATATTACTGTTAACTAGAATTTTTGACAGTCAGGAAGCATCTAAATATTACACTCCAATTTGGCAAACTTAGGTTTGGTTTTGGGTCTTTTTTGTTTTTGTTTAATGACATATCAACTTTCATGGGTTATCCAATGCCAATGCCATCTTTGTAGAAGAACAGTAGTGGTACTATTTAACCCATGCTTTAACTTTAAGATCTATAAAAATTAATTTTTCACTTAAACTTTTGACCTAGGCTTGTTTCATAGCACATCAAATAATATAAAAAGAATACTATAATAAAAAATTATAAAAATGATCTTTATGCATTATAAAACTTTTAAATAAAAACCTTCTTTTTTTTTAATATTTTTAGTCCTGCATCTGTCAATTAGCATTTTTCTTTTATTCTTTTATGATTTTGGTTTTATTAAATATATATTTAGTCTCCCAGTTACGAATTAAAAGAATGGAAAGAGGCATTTTTATTTGTACTTTTTTCTTTCTTTTTTGTTTCATGACATCTACATGAGCAACATAGCAGACAACATGCACGCACTCACACACACAGAAACTGTTGATGGTATGGAGCTTAACCCATTAGCTGATTATCATATAAAACACCAGTTTGTAGAGAGAAACAGGACATTCGAAAGTATATATATATATATATATATATAAAGAGAGAGAGAGAGAAGGGGGATTGATGCAGAAAATATAATTTTCTTTTCTGGTACTTTAATTCAATAATGCACAATTTAATGGTTTCAACTCTAAATACTTTAGACCGGAACGACAAAAGTCATAAAATAACTAACTAATAATAATCAATAATAACAAACAGATTAATCGATTTCTTGCAAAATCAAAGAAAATAATTTACATGCAGTCGATATCTTTACCAAGATCAGATACTGATCACTGTGTTGGATATTCAAACATTTAATTAATGATTCAAAACGCCGAATAAAATGATTACAACTGATATAATTATAAATATTTTACTATAACAATTAAAAACAACACAATATTAATGTTCAAAATATACTTTATTCAAAAAAATATCAAAATATCCCAAAATACTTCATATATCAACATCATATATCATTCATTCCTTTTAAAAAGTTTCATTAGATAGATGAGAGTAGGATAGATAGATATTCACATTCAACAAACAAAATCCTCGATTTAAATCTCATGTACAGGATTGTGCGAAAATCTTGTCTTCAATGATGTCGTTTTTAATTGTCTTTTTTTTTCTTTTGTTTTTAGTTATCAGAGCCTGATCTGAAGATTTGGCAACATTAATTATTGGGTAACTAAATGATCCGTGAAATTTGGTGTGATGCTTTTCGTAAACCTATTGTTACTACATTTCTACTTTCTCAGTGTATATTACACAGAGGTTGTTTTTTTTCTATGTATTAACAATTTTAACTATAAATTGAATAGTCATTAATAGACTTACGCAATCATTGAGAATACTGTGACGTAGGCTGTGACTTAGTTTTGGTTACAGAGCAGAAATACACCTAATCTCCATTATTAATAGATTTTCGAGTCTTGTATTTCCGCGAGCAGAACACAGGGGTCGGGTTTTCGGATTGTTAAACGAACGGGCGTGACCATCAGTTATAAGAGAAGTATACAAGTTAGTTTGTGGTGTTACGCAAATATGTTCGTCGAAGTACGAAATATGGCTTTTAGGTTGAAAACATAAGAGATAGTCATTTGGACTATCAATTAACTGTTCGTCAGTTTTAGTCTCATTTGTGAACACTACAGTTGATTGCAGTTGTTTATGAAAAAAAAAAAAAAATTAAAAAAAAATAAAAAAAAAAAAAAAAAAATTTGACAAGTCATGTATAGTTCCAACTTTTCTTTCGTAGCAAAGGCAACGCATCTGCGATTATGTGGTCCACCTACGAGTGAGGAAGCTTCTGCAAAAATCGCGAATATTGTTCATACCAGTTATTTTATACAGTTTCTTCAACTATATGCAGGTTTGGGGGGAAAATATATCAGATTTATTTTTGCTTCGGTCTTTACTGTTGTTATAGTTTATCTGTGTCTTTATATCATCCTTGCTTACAAATATGCAGCTTGCCGTTGCTGATTTTGTACTGAAGTGTTCCTGTTAATAAAATGAACCGTATTTGATCACTGGTGCAAGTGTCACATGCTCTTTTAAATTTCACATCTTCACACCTGAAAATGAAAACAAAACGTATATATGAATAACAATGATCATAAAGATATTAAATATTGTATTAACTATTATAACCATTATATTTATTTCAATTATCATTGTTCAGTGTTGTTGTATTTAATTTTCAGCTTTACTTTTGATTCTTTTATAATCCTACACCCGAGTCTTTACCAAGACCTAGAGAGAGGGAAGGCAGTTATTAGTGCAGTCAGTATTTATGTCTTTTCTGTCTTTTTTGGGGTGATTATTTTTTTCAACCACATTAATAGTATCTTCTAAGGCAGATGAGCAGTTCCGCAAAGTGCATTTTGTTTTGTATTTCATATAGGCTGGAATGCCAAGGATCCGTTTATCTACCTCTTTCTTGATCATACCAGGGGCTTTCCCACTATGATGGCACGGTGGCAGTTTTTGTGCCACATTTCTTAATATATATATATATATATAATATTTTATATATATAATATATATAATATCATGTGAGCTTTTCACACCGGTTCTAACTAGTGTTTTTCATTGAAGCTTAAATTACAGCAAGTGACTGTCAAGAGTCTAATATACGAAAGCCTGATCGTTGAACTGTTCACGCGGTCGACAGTTCTCGATTCTACCTCTATATTCAGTTCCTTCCAGTCTTCTTTTCCAGAATCTTTGGGGCTGTCCAAGTTTATTTGTACTCACCGTAACCTTTATATACAGCATTTTCAGCTTCTGACATGATTAATCTCTATCATTTTTTTTACTATTTCTAAGCTTGTTGAAATTATGTGGGTATTAATATTTACAACCCTTCTGCACAAGCAGAATGGACAACAAGTGTCGATTTTTTTTAAGCTGGTCACCCTTGATATGCTTATATAATAGTTAGATAGATTAGAGAGATAGAGGAGATAGAGAGATACAGAACAAATTCATGTTTGTTGTCATTAGTATGGACTAGGAGCGACTATCAGCGTCGGACTGGGAGTGGAGGAGTAAACATCTGGAGCATTAATTTGTTCACTTTGAGATTTTACAATGCTGACATTTTTAGTAGACTTTCAAAAGTGAAGAAAAATGCCCAGATGTTACTCCCTCCACTCCCCAGTCGCACGCTGGATTAGTCGCTCCTAGTCCATACTAAATGACAACACAAATGAATTTGTTTTGTATCTAAACTCATCTCTCTATCTCTCTATCTATCTATCATATATAAGCATATCAAGGGGGTGACCAGCTTAAAAAAATCGACCTGTGTCCCATTCTGCTTGTGCAGAAGGGTTGATAAATAATTATATACCCACATAATTTCAACAAGGCTTTAGAAATAGTAAAAAAATGATAGAGATAGAGGTCATGTCAGAAAGCTGAAAATGCTGTGAAATATAAAGGTTACGGTATACAAATAAACTGGAACAGCCCCAAAGATTCTGGAAAAGGAGACTGGAAGGAACTGAATATCAGAGGTAGAATCGCAGACTGGTCGACCGAGAACAGTTCAAATCAGCTCGTTACTTAGGACTCTTGGGGACAAGTCACTTGCTCTTGTAATTTTAAGCTTCAATGAAAAAACACTAGTTTAGAACCGGTGTGAAAAGCTCACAAGGAGTATTATATATATATTATTTATATATATTATATTAATATATATATATATATATATAAGAAATGTGGCACCATAAACTGCCACCGTGCCAGTAATGTGAAGCCCTGGTATGATCAAGAAAGAGTAGATAAACGAGATACCTGGCATTCCCAGCCTATATGAAATACAAACAAAATGCACTTTGCGGAACTGCTCATCTCCTTAGAAGAGTACTATTAATGTGGTTGAAAAAAATAACACCCAAAAAGACAGAAAAGACATAATACATGACATGCACATAAATAACTGCCTTCCCCTCTCTAGGTCTTGGGTAAAGACTCGGTGTAGGATTATAAAAGAATCAAAAGTAAGCTGAAAATTAAATACAACAACACTGACAATGATAATGATAATAATAATAATGGTATAATAGTAATAACAAATATTATATCTTTATGATCATTGGTTATTCATATATACGTTTTTTTTTCATTTCAGGTGTGAAGATGTGAAATTTAAAAGAGCATGATGACACTCACCAGTGAATCAAATACGGTCATTTATTAACAGGAACACTTCAGTACCAAAATCAGCAACGGCAAGCTGCATATTTGTAACAAGGATGATTAATAAAGACAACAGAATAAACTAGTAAACACAGTAAAGAAGCAAAAATAAAATCTGAATATTTTCCCCCAAACCTGCATATAGTTGAAGAACTGTATAAAATAACTGGTATGAACAATATTGGATTTGCAGAAGTCTTTCATCGAGGTGGACATAATCGCAGATGAGTTGCTTTGATACGAAAGAAAAGTTGAACTATACATGACTCTGCATTTATAACAACTGCAATAATCTTGTAAGATGTTCACAAATGAGACTAAAAACTGACAAAACGTTAATTGATAGTCCAAATGACTATCTCTTATGTTTTCAACCTAAAAGCCATATTTCGTACTTCGACGAACATATTTGTAAACACAAATAAACTTGTATACTTCTCTCTATCAAAATGATGGTCACGAGCCGTTCGTTTAAAATCCGAAAAACCCGAACCTGTGTTCTGCTGCGGAAAAATACAAAGACTGAAAAATCTATAAAATGGAGTTAGGTGTATTTCTGTCTGTAACCAAAACTAAGTCACAGCCTACGTCACAGTATTCTCAATGATTGCGTAAGTCTATTAATGACTATTCAATTTATAGTTAAAATTGTTAATACATAGAATAAAAACAACCTGTGTAATATACACTGAGAAAGTAGAAATGTAGTAACAATAGGTTACGAAAAGCATCACACCAAATTTCACGGATCATTTAAGTTAACCCAATTAATGTGCCAAATCTTCAGATCAAGGCTCTGATAACAAACAAAAGAAAAAAAAAGACAATTAAAAACGACATCATTGAAGACAAGATTTTCGCACAATCCTGTACATGAGATTTAAATCGAGGATTTTGTTTTTGTGAATGTGAATATCTATCTATTCATCTATCTATCTAATGAAACTTTTTAAAAGAATGAATGATATATGATGTTGATATATGAAAGTATTTTGGGATATTTTGATATTTATTTTGAATAAAAGTATATTTTGAACATTAATATGTGTTGTTTTTAATTGTTATAGTAAAATATTTTATAATATATTTCAGTTGTAATCATTTTATTCGGCGTTTTGAATCATTAATTAATGTTTGAATATCCAACACAGTGATCAGTATCTGATCTGGTAAGATATCGACTGGCATGTAAATTTATTTTCTTTGATTTTGCAGAAATCGATTAATCTTTTGTATATTATTGATTATTATTAGTTAGTTATTTTATGACTTTTGTCGGTTCCGGTCTAAAGTATTTAGAGTTGAAAACCATTAAATTGTTGCATTATTGAATTAAAGTACCAGAAAAGAAAATTATATTTTCTGCATCAATCCCCCCTTCTCTCTCTCCTCTCTTTATATATAATATATATATATATATACTTTCGAATGTCCTGTTTCTCTCTACAAACTGGTGTTTCTATATGATAATCAGCTAATGGGTTAAGCTCCATACCATCAACAGTTTCTGTGTGTGTGAGTGCGTGCATTTGTCTGCTATGTTGCTCATGTAGATGTCATGAAACAAAAAAGAAAGAAAAAAAAGTACAAATAAAATGCCCTCTTTCCCATTCTTTTAATTCGTAACTGGGAGACTAAATATATATTTAATAAAACCAAATCATAAAAGATAAAAAGAAAAATGCTAATTGACAGATGCAGACTAAAAATATTAAAAAAAAAAGAAGGTTTTTATTTTAAAAGTTTTAATAATGCATAAAGATCATTTTTATAATTTTTTATTATAGTATTCTTTTTAATTATTGATGTGCTATGAACAAGCCTAGGTCAAAGTTTAAGTGAAAAATTATTTTTATAGATTCTTAAAGTTAAAGCTATGGGTTAAATAGTACCACTACTGTTCTTCTACAAAGATGGCATTTGCATTGGATAACCCATGAAATGATATGTCATTAACAAAAACAAAAAAGACCCAAACCAAACCTAAAGTTTTTGCCAAATTGGAGTGTAATTAGATGCTTCCTGACTGTCAAAAATTCTAGTACAGTAATATGAACAACATCAATTCTTGCTGCACTTGCCAAACATTTTAATTTTAATTAATATATTGGTTTATATAAAACCCTGTTATTTTTAAAATTTATTTATATTAGCAATATAATAACTTTTGAATGCCTAGTAATTAACCATTAAGAAGTATAGAAAACTTCTTAGAGAAAGAAATGGGATAATACTTTGCATCCATGAAAAATATTACTAAAAATAAAACTTTAGTGTTATCTAAATTCAGATTCTCTTTCCAGAGAGCCTTTGTTAGGAAATCCATTTACTATTATATAAATCATATTTGTGATTAAAGATAAATAAAAAATTCAATAAACCAATTCTAAATATTTAATCTTATGTACTGATTTTACTATTTGAAGCATTCCTCAGATATTGTGGATTAGACTAAACTATAAGACCGCTATTGATTAACTTTATTTTTACTTACTTTAGATTTTACACAGTTGTCTTTTTAAGATGACTCTATATTTCAAATCTTTTATGATTCTGACATAAAACTTAAAAAAAAACTTTTTGTAACCTATTTAGCATTTATTTGGACATGTCACAAGCATTTGACTCATGATACCATTAGAACAAACACATAATAGAAAGTATTGTGTGTGTGTGTGTGTATATATGTAATGTACAACTCATTTCTTTACTTTTATTTTTAATTCTCTTTTACCTAACAATCATTTCAGGATTAGATCCTTCTACATTAAACTTAATCTTTTTTTTTTTCCTTCTAATTTTTTCTCTTATCTCTTCCAGTCTGTATGTTTTCTGTAACTCTCTTTTCATAAACCATATCCTATCATCATAGACATCAACAAAATTCTACTTTCTCCACAGTTTATTTTATGTTCTCTTCCCATACATGGTAGCAACAGCTTGTGACATTATCAGGCAGTTTCACTAGGAACAGTGAGTGAAACGGAGCTTCACTCTTCTGACCCTCCCTTGTGAGTGCTTTTTCTTACAAAAAACATTGTGACCTTTCGGTAAAAGTCCACACTGATAAAGACTTGAAATGGTATTGCTTTTCTGCAGTGCCACCGACACCATTAATGCATCAACATAAACATTTTACGGATTCAGTATTTCAGAAGAAGAGTAAAGAGAAAAAATTGCAGAGATTTAAAAAAAAAAAAAAAAGAAAGAAAATCTTTGTCTTAAGAGAGAGAAGAAAACTTACTCAAATTGACTCATTAAATTTTTACATTTTTTAAATCAAAACAAACAAAAAAAAAACAAAAAAAAAAACGTTTCTGGACATGTCTGTACCTAATTGTGAATTTTAAATGAAAAGAACAAAAGAAAACAACAACAAACTCAGAAACTTACTTTTCAATTGTTTTGACTCATGTGTCATCATCATCACAAATCATCATCTATCAGACCAAATAGATACCTTCCATCTTCTTCCTCCTGCATAATTTTTAGAAACGGTGGAAGGAGAGAAGAGAGAGAGAGAGAGATAGTAGGGGATGCCCTACAATCTTTCTTCAGAACCTTCCTGTCCCTCCTTTGGAGAGTGAGAGAGAAAAAAATGGTAGTGTGGGTGGGGGGGGAATAACATTCTAAATTTTTCTTCTTGAATTGCATTCTCCCTTTTGGATTGCTGCTTTTTTGTTTTTCTTCACCATCTCTTTTTCATTTTATTTTTTTTCAAAAAAAAAAAAAAAAAAAAAAATTGACAAAATAATAACATTTAATAAATGATGAGTGATGATGTAAGTAGCAACCAACAAAACAAACAAAAAAATACCCCAGGAAACACACACACACACACACACACACATAAAAAAGCTAACTGAATTTTTGAAGAACTGCAAAAAAAAAGAAAATACTGTTTTATTTTGCCTTTTCTTCTTTGCTCCATTGCTTCTTTTTTTGTTTTCTCTTTCTCAGAGTGAAAATGCCGATAAAAGGCGAAGAAATATTGACAAGAATGAAAACAGATGAGAAAGGACAGTCTTGTTTATTGACTTCATAATTTGTCAATGAAAGCAAAAAAAAGGAAAAATATATAAATGTAAACAATGTGTACATCTTGTTGATCTTAAAAGAAAAAAAATCATGTCATAACAGATTTTTTGTCCCCCTTTCATTTTGTATTTTTTTGTCATTCTTGTAACTGGCCTTTTTCAAAAAAGGCTTGACATTGTCCATTTGCAAAAAGGTTTTCTAAATTCAAAAAATAATTACTCTTCAACAACCATTCAAATAAGAATGTCCAGATTTTTTAATTCTAAGATTTTTTATTAGAATTTTATACAAGTATTTGTATAATTTTTTAGGGTAATGAAAATGTGCTTTCTAAAGCTACAAGCAATCTATTCATGTTTAACATTCTTTGGCCATTATTTATACTAATATATATGATATATATAAATAATGGTGTTCAAAAATTTTATATCATTTTGTAATTTAATAATTTGACCAACAATTCATTATTCAAATGATCTCAAATTAAGCAGTATGTTTAGAAAACAATCAAAAATTCTATGTTTAAACTCTGTTTCTTTTCCAGTGGAATGGCATTTCTGTATCTGAAAAAAAATACAACATAAAAACATTAAAAGATAATTTTGAGTTGTTTTCTATACATGCTGTTAAAATTTGAGATCATTTGAATGAGAATTGGTCAAGTTATTATTTTAAATAAAAAATTATATCAATTTTTTCAGGAAAAACATGATTTCAACTAATATAAATTACATACTCCAAATTCATTTGAAAGACCATAATTATTATGAAAATAACTTTTCTCTGATTTTGATAAATATTAATCTTTAATTGCATCACACGTTTTTAATTTGACTATGTTATTTTTCTTTCATTTTTTATTTTTTGTTACTTTTTTAAATCACAACTCATTCTGACTTGAAAAAACAGCCCAGATCACAAAGTAATAAAAAAGATATAGAAATTTGGTTAAATGTATTAGCTACTCAACTAACTGAACTATCAGTTTGTAGACATTTTTCTTCACAAATAGAATGATGACCATATGAATTGATGAAAAAGGTAACTTAAAATTGAAAGACAGAAAGAAATGATAGTCAACATTATTATTTTAGAAAAATAACGTTAAATGATAATGCATCACCTAAAAAATAAAGAAAATAGTTTGGATTCATCACCTTAGATATTGCTAATGAAAGCCCCAAAATATTTTCTAATAAAAATAATTCTAAACCCATTATTCCCAATTATGTAGAAATCTGTTTTCAAGTTTAGTTTAAAAATAATTTAAGATATTAATACTTTTTGTCATAATTAGATTACATTTAATTTTATGAATTTGTAAACAAAAAGTATTCTTTTGCAGTTTTAATTTTCTTAAGTCAAAATATTAAATGATGACTTAGTTAAAAACTTAAATGTATTTACAAAAGGTTTGAATTCTGATTGATGAATTAGTGATAATGATGCTTAATAACTGAGGATTTAAAAAGTTCCTGCTAGATCACTAAAAATGTTTTAATCCATAGAAAGGTGAACATTTAGCAACAGCTGGTACTGTGAGAACTGAATATCAAATGACTTAGTTCAGCATTAAATGACCTGAAAAGGGTTGTGATGTCATATAAAAACCAACCAACCAATTCATAAGCCCAATAGGCTTAATGCCATTTTCCTTTGAAAGCTTTTAAGCCTGATATTTTGGATTCAGATCATTTCATGGCTTGATATAGCGTACATTCCATCACTCTGTACTTTAATGAAAGTATGGATTAGCTTTAAAACAAGGATAAAAAAATGCCTGCCAACCTGGTTCAAAGTTCAACTGTTCTGTGCCACTATTTGCATTTAGAAAAAAAAAAAAGGTTTTCTTTGGGTTCCTCTTACTGCTGTGATTCTAACCTAGATTAGTGTGGCCTTATATTCTTAAATGGAGTTCTTTACATTATTATTCTTAAAAAACAACTAAAAAAAAACCCTGCTAAAATTTTAATGCTTGGATGCTTTTGTGAGGATGGCATTGTTTCATATCCACTAGATTTCAATGGGTAAATCATTTTTGCTAATTTTAAAAATCACCTTAAACATATTTGACTTGGTTATACATATCATATATCACAGGAGTTGTGAGGTCCGGGTTCAATACTGATAACTGCTGACTCTGTGCATGAGCTTAGCACAACTTAGTTAATCTGATCTGGTGTGGCTAAAGGCCTCTAGACCTGACAGTAGTGTGACACTCCGAATTCAGCAAACATTTCTCTGGTTTCTAACAAACAGGGATATATTCCCTTGCTGCTTGGCTGATTACTGACAAATAGGCCAGCAGTTACAAAAATCACTTTAAATCTATTTTGAACTGGTTCCATATCTTTCTAAGATTTAAAAAAAAGAAAAGAATACTATTACAAGATGACTTGTGGGCCGTATGGGATAATGTGGCTTCTATTTAGGAAGAAGTGAGGATTAAAATGAGCCTCAATCGGTAAAGAATCCATCGTTAAGAATGCAAGGCTTCCAAGCTTGGTATACCTGTCCCTGTCGGACTCGGTGCAAGAGTAGCACAGCTTAGGTAATCCAAGTATAATCTGTTCAGTAAAAGCATTTGAGCTGATAGTAGGGTTTGTGCGGCCCCACCTCGGTAAAACATTCCTCTTGGTTCTAGCACTAGCAAAAAGGGATAACCTTCCTCCCTGCTGTTTGGCTGATACTGACCAATAAGCCACTCTGCATACTTTACTTCCCTATTTATTATTGGGAAGATTAAAATGTGTGAATACTTTGATGTCATAAATTATGATTTAGTTGCAAATAGACATGAAATTTCTGTATTTCTCTAAAATAATTTTTAGTGTATTGCTCTAGTAAAATTTCACTTAATGTGCACTTTTTGCTGGGTTATGGTTACCTAGAAACATAATTAAAATTAAGTATATTTATAAAGGTCACCAAAATCAGGTGTTAATCAATGATTCATAAAAAATTGATTTGAGAATTGTCCAGCAGTTCTCTGCCAAATATGAGAGAGTAATCCTAAAATAAGGTTTCCAAATGGGGAAACTGTTTGCTGCAGCTATTTGAAACACTGTTGTTTTTTTGTGCATGCTTCTGCCCTGTGCGTACCTTGGCTATCATACTCGGTCTTGCTGTACCAATCGTTCCTGATGGGAGCTCCCGATTGACACTACCACCAAAAATGCGAAGTTTTTTTTTTTTGCAGTTATTCAGTTTTGAAACACAATAGAATAATGATTGAAAATTCATTCTATTTAATGCGAAGTATATAGAGATCAATGCTTTCAAAAAACGTCCGCTAGCTGGTGTTAAAGTTTGCAAACAACAACAGGTTCAAATGCTTCCTTAAAAGCATGGCAGTATTAAAACTGCCACCCCCTACGAAAATGCATCAACTTGAAATGGCGATTATGTAGAAAAATAGATACATGTTTCAAAACTTTAAAAAAATTTTTTGATGGCCCAAAGAAAAAAAAAAAAAAAACCCCCCAAATTTTTTTTTTTTTTTCTTTTCATTGGACCAAAAACACACGTTTCTTAATTTCTCAATATTTTGCAGACCTTACTTTCGAAGAGTACCCTCGCACTCACATGACAGCTAACCAACACACACACACACACAATGGGCAGGATGACACAAGGACGCAAGTATGGGACCCTTCAGCAACGGAAAATCGAACTTTTATTTGCGCCTCGTGTGGGTGTAAATGATTTAACCGAGCTAGGCTAGCAGGCTATGTGTGATGTATATATATAACAACCACTCAGACGGACCGGATGCAAAAGAACTAAAGTTTGGGATGGAGTTACAGCTATTGAATTAAGTTTTTTTTTCTAGACCGGTTGCGAACCATTGGCTAAAGAAAACACTGATCTTCAATTTCGCCTCCGACTGAAACACATAAAGTTTCATTCAAGATTTTGAATTCCTCTTTCAGGCGTCGCGATTGAGCGAGAGCAGAGAGCAATATATCCTATATATATATATATAATATTATATATATAATATATTATATATATAATATACTATATATGATAGAAGCTACTTTTAGATGATATTTATTTTTGTATTCATGTATGAATAAGCTCAGACTAGGAGTAAAATATAATTGGACTAAAAATATACGTTAACAAATATTAATTGAAAAACTAAAAAAATATAGTTTAAAATAAATCCAAATCCATGTTAAAGTTATCACCCCGTCGATAAATATAAAGAAAAATTACCGCATAGGCGTTAAATTTTTCTTTACCAAATTTATTTATATTTCGTTATGCTTGACTTGTCACGTTGATAGACATACTACCAAGTATTGTATTTGGTGCTTAGATGCACCCATTCAGAAAGACACACACCTGCACACGCGACTATCATGTTTGAAAAAGAGTCAAAAAAAAAGTAAGTTCATTCATTGGCCTAATAATACCGTTTCTAAATGCGAACGCCTCTTTATGAACTTAGTGGGACTATGAACTATAAGATTAACTCCAACTGAAAAATAAAGTCTTAAATAAAGTATCATTTAACACGAAACGGATATCGCAAGTGTGAAAACAGATAAGAAACAAACTAGAGTGACAAGTATTTATTCGCGAAAAGAAGACATTTTATCTTTACAAAGGTAAGCGAAAAATTATATGATTTTATATATCAGATAAATTTCTGCAACAAGTTTTTGTTAAAGTATAATACTCTTGGCAATGTAGTTTTAATCTTTCTTTTTCCTTGATTTTCTCCTGTTTTGTTGAAAATTACGGATGACAGTTCAAGCTGGTATGGAAATTATACCGCATTTTCTTCTGGACAATTTGAACATCTCCTTTGCACCTTTTGATACTTCTTAAACACAACATTTCGAGCTCGTCATTTTTAACACTCCTTCTCAGGTGTAAATTGCGGCCGTGATTAATAAATACTGTCTCCTAAATCGATGACCAGTTTTTCTCAACATTTTTCCCTTGTGGCCATTCTTAATGCAAAAAACAAAAAAAATAACAATATTGAATATAGCAATGGCCTCTTAAGTCTACTTACATATCAAACGTTGTAATAGCTAAATCATCACCACCATGAGTTCCACTAGTAAATATTTATTAAACAGAGAAAACAACAAAAGCAACATTTCAAAAAGTATTATCTTATTTAAATAATAGCAGAGATTGCCAAATTACATGTAAAAGTAAAATGATGACATTTTATCTTTCATCGTAAAACTTCACAAAAATCTTTTTTCAAAGTTGACAATTCATAGTCTTTCCTTCGCACACATTTCTAAGCCCATTGTAAGCTTTGCCTTTATCAATTGATAAACTTGGTTAAGCTTCAAAGATACGCACTCCAGAATTTTTATTATTTATTTATTATTTTTTTTTTTTAATGAACTTCAAATTATAATTCGGAAACAAGCCTCGTAGGCTTTTCATGATCTGATTATTTTTGTTATTCTTTTAAATCCTCTAAATCATTATTTTTGTTTTACAATTAATCATCTGCGGTATTTTTCAACAAATATGTCTAAAATATGTATTACTGAAAAAAGGGTTTATTGCTTAAAAAAGTCTTCATTGAGAATTATTTTGTTGAAAATGCCCAACAAAATTATTGTAAAAAAAGATTTCTTTTCTATACTATTCTTTCCAGAGAAAAAAGATTGGAGACATTTTACAACAACAAAAAAACATTAGGTTGATAATAGAAACAGACCATAAACGTGGAAAAATTTTTTTTTCTATAAAGAACAAATGAAGACAAACAACCTCGAAAATACATGTCTACTATTAGATTTTTAAACTTTTAAAATTTTTAAAAATTATCAACAGAAGTCAACAATCGAAAAAGCAAATATTTCCGGAAAAAACAAAAGAATGTATATGTGCTGGTAATTATAGAGTGAAATCTAGTTAAGAAAAATATTAAAGCTGGAAATTCGGAAGTGCCGTACTTTGCCGATAAACCACTCGACTTTAATATTCTTTATGTTCCCCTTTGTTTTGTTTTTCGTTTCTACATTTGGAAAATAATTTTGCAGCAAAACCAGGCGATTCTATGTTTCAGCTTAAAAATCGCGTACCAATTGTCAACGAATCCACCTAATGTTCATTTAGTTAGTCTTAAGCGTGAAAAATCCAATATAAACCTAACAGG
>CM042143.1:101295976-101530454 GCA_023376005.1 Doryteuthis pealeii | reverse complement strand
AAAGGAGAGATCACTTTACAGCACGATCCAGTTGTGCTAAACTAATGTGCTAGGTTGGAAGAGCCAGTATTGACCTGGATTACTGTTCTAGGTGGGTAGACAACGATGATATTATAGTTTATATTCTAAGTAATAGAAATGCTCAATATCATTTGGAAACATGTATATCGAGCTTGCAGTAGCAATTTTGAATCAGGTTGGGTAATTGAAAATGGCATAGCCGAGAAACTAGACAGTTATCAAATGCTATTGACTATATGTTTTGCACATATTAACTTATACCACACACACACAGCACACCACCACACACACACAACTATATAATATATATTATTATATAATATGTGTGTTAACACTATGATGATCTTGTCGGACAAGTTGGTTGTTCGATCCTCTTCTAACTGTCCCTGCATATTCTAATGTAAGGGTGGAACTGGTGTAGCACACAAAGGTTCTTCACGGTGCTTTCCACTTGTCTATCTGCAGTCTTCAGGTGTGAACTGCTGGATGTTTCAATTTGTATCGTTTTTAAAAAAAGCAATAGCGTGGTGAATTGGTAGTGGGGGTAGTAGAAATTGGGTAGTGGTTCAAACAAACAATAGCAGTAGAGTTTTTGTCGGAGGGGGGGTCAGAAGTTTTGAGAATGAAAGGGGAATTGGTGGATAGGAGGATAGGTGGGAAATTATAGCAATTTGAGGATATGTTGACTAGTTTTCGAAGTTTATTTTGTTAGGTCGTTTTTTTTTTGTTTGATATATAGATTGATTATTTGAAGTTTTTGGTTTGTTTTTTCTTTTGTGTAGTGTGAGTGTATTTTCTGTTAAAAACGAAAGGCACACTTCAAAAGATGGCCAGACAGTTAGAAAGGTCGAACAAAACTGTCCGACAAGAATTGTCAGTAGAGTTTACACAATGTTTTAAAAGAAAAAAATGCTGCGCTAAATAGACTTATTTTATATATATATATATATATATTATATATAATATATCTATGTGTGTGTGTGTGTGTGTGTGTGTGTGTATGTGTGCGTGTGTGCATGTGTGTTTTTGGCCACTCCATCAATGACAATTATGAACAGATAATTTTTTTGTACATGATGATTTGCATAGTGAGTATCCAGAAAATTTCCAGTCCATCAGCACTAGATTAGTGGCAAATGGAGAGGTGGCAGGAGGTGGAAAGATAACCAAGCTTCAATTATTATCATTACATTCGCAATCTTAAGAGCAAAACGAAGATAATCGAATCAATCAAAGAAACAAAACAAAATATCTTATTATGTTCTTTCATGCATAATTTATCTTAAACAAATTTTTTTGATATTGTTATAAAATTACCATGTTAAAGATAGAAAAGCTTAAAAATTAAAAATGGTTACAAGAAATTTCGTTATGAGTAGGAACAGATTAAAATCTGCTATTGTTACAATAATAATGGGTAGCTATTTATTAACAAGAAGTGTAGAATTCCAAAAGTTAAACTAAGTATTCTTTAAAAGAAGATTCTAGTACCAAGTAAAATGATAGACCGACTTACTTTTGGCTGACCTGTAGGAGTTCTCTAATAGGTTGATTTGGCCATATAACTACATCATGCGAATGGATTAGTTAGTGATTTAGAGTTAGCTCGGTGAGCTGAACGTTGGGTGCAACTGGTGTTTCTCCTGCAACTTCTCTCCACTGTGGTCATTGAAGTGGGACTTAGGAAATAAAAACATCTAAAATACCAAGTCATTGTGTTCATTATAAGAATAAGAATTGAGACATCAAGTTAAGCCAAGAAGTCCAGTAAGAAATCAGAGGAATCAATCGCAGAACCACCGAAATAAGAGACTCAGCCCAACATAAAAGAAACAGCAAGCATAGCAGTATAGAAGATATAAATATGAAGTATAAGAAAGATAAGTAAAGCACAATGCAACTCTATAGAACTTTATCAAATTCTTTGGTCATGATCTTATTTTGGTTAGTTTTTTTGTTTTACAGCATATAACTTTTTTCGAGGTCATTTAATGCCAAGATCAAAGTTATTTGATAAAAATTTCTATTTTCAAATTCTAAAGTATTTCAATATACATATCTATAGTGTACATTTCCTGTGTGTTTGATGTTCATTCAAGTAATTTTCAGAATATGGTATCTATGTATTTATATATTGGTTGGTATTATTTATATTTTTTTTTTATTGTCAGATCTTAATTTTTTCCATCATAGACCCATAATTTAGAAAGATATTATAGGGGTTCCAACTTATGTCTTTTTTAAGTGGTTCTTTTATTTTTCTTGTGATATAAAATTTTTTTTGTAGGAGCCGATCAATGGATTCAGTGAGACACATTGGTTCTGTTCTTTTTTTAAAACAATTAGTAATGTGTAAAGTCCTATGTGACTAGTTAGATCTAATGGATACTATTACTTCTTCCTTTTGGCTTTTCTGAAGCTTTGTTTCCATTCTTCTAATGTAGGTTTATTTATAGGAGTCTTTTGTTTATTGTTATCTTTGATTTCATTATTTTTGAGTTAATGAAATGATCGTTTTTGATGTTTTTGAGAATAAGAAGTTGTATGACAAGCATGGATCAATGAATTATTAGCTGAATTTATATGTAATTAACAACTGTAAAATGTTGGTCTTATGTTTATCACATTGCATACTGAGTTAGGTGCATTAAAAAACAAAAATAAATAAGGATTTATTTTTTTGAAAATAAATATAAAATAACAGAAAATATGAATAAATAAATGGGGGATTTATAGATTGAAAAATAAATATTTGCTGTGCAGGAATAAATGTATGTTCTATCATTAATCATTAGGCTGTAGTCATACATAGATTCTATAAATAATGAATTTATTGTGGTCAGCAGTGCTATGTTACCACAACTATCAAAGTCCATGTTCAAGTACACGAATAATGATTTGTGTCAAGGACATGAACAGTTTACAGTTAAGTAATATGCATGTTGTGTGCGCGTGTGTGATTGTGTGTGGGAGAGGGGCATCAGGTAAGTGTCGGTGGACTACAGGAAGCGAGGCTTTGAAAGATTCAGTGTTTCGGAAGCCTACAACATACTGTCTTTATGAATTTTCTCTCCAGTCTATACAAAGTAAGGTACCGCAAAATGCTTGCAGATGCAGATGAAACTGTCTGTGCAGCTATTGGCAACATGTTGTATTTTGTTGTGATTTACACTGCTGCTATTGCATGCACCTTGTGTTATGCTCAGTCTTGGTAGGAGTCATTTCTGATGGAACTCTGATTGACACTACGACCAAGTATAAGTTTGTGCAGTTTTTGATGCAAAGGTATTAAATCAATTGAATGATATTTTCCATGGATGTTGAAAACATCTGTGTAGTGTAGGAGTGTGTCAATGACAACAAGGTTCATACTTCTCAATGACATTACAGTGACTGCTATTACATGGGCCATACAAAAGCTCCACAGACCATACAAAGATGGTATTGAGCAAAATCATGATTATAATAGAAAAATCAGATATGTTAAAGTTAATGATGTAAAAATCAATTGACAACAAAACATATGTTCTTGTGATTTCTAATATTTTTAGCACTTTCTATAATGATATAATAACCTGTTTGGATTTCCATGTGTATGATATATGATGATATTGATGCTTCTATTTAGGAAGGAAGAGGGCTTCTAGAATTATCATTTGATAGTTATCTTGTGAACTTGGGAATAAGTATTATATAAATTAACTTATGTAAAATCAAGTGTAAGTTTGGGGTTTTGTTAAATAGCAAAATTTCTTTTAAATTCACATCACATTGAGCTGTTTTTTTTAACACATGCTGTGATTTTATTGGAAGATAAATAAAACTTTTGACTGACACGTGGAGGAAGAGGAAAATATATCTTTATGCAAAAGAAAATAACTCAATGAGACCTGTGATAAAATTAGTTTATGATATAATTAGTTTAAACCTGCAGTAAATATTTCTGAGTAAACACAAATAGTCCAAAGGGTGTTGTGAAAAGATATTCAATTTGATTTGATAAATTTTGAATAATTATATATATAATACCTAGATTATAATGATCTCGGAAAGTCCTAATATATTTCCCACCACCATTGCACAACATAAATACCTCCGAAATTTTCACAATAATTACTTTCCTAATCTAATTCTTTTTTTTTCCAAATCATTATTTTGTTTAAGCTCATAGAGGGCAACACCATTATAGGTTAGATAAGTAGGTATCACATATTTTTCTCTTTGATCACATCATATATTTTTCAATTTTTTCTGATTTGCTTCTCTCTCTCTCTCCTATCCTCTCTCTTATAGTAATGATATTTAATATATAATATATATATATTATTGAATTGCCAAGACAAATGTACTTTGGCCTTTGCTCTGATCGCAGAGTGCGCAAGCTTTCACGTCTGTATTCTACAAACATGTATCCAGGCAACTTTGTTGCAACCTTGAGAAGAATGAATTCTGACAAACTAATCTGTGTGTTCACTTCCAACACGTCCCTCTCTCCAAAACGTCTCTTTCATAATAGATCTATAGAGAGACGACTATCACAGTCACAACTCTCTGTTCACCTGCAGCACTCGCAACTACAAATCGCGCGTCAAGGACATCAACAGCTTTCACTCTTCACAACTCGTCTATGCCGTACCTGAACTCATCATATTTTCACCGTTCTCTGCTCCTGCTCACACGACACACATGCACTCACTGTTCTTCGACTGTTGGATCATTGGAGGCTCTTCAAAGGTTTGTGGTTGCGTTCGATCTCGCTACATATATATATATTATATATATAATATATATTATATAGAGAGAGAAAGAGAGAAGAAATGGAGAGAGAGAAAGAGATAGAGACAGAGAACGAGACAGAGACAGAGAGTGTAACATTTTCTACATCATTTAGAATATTCCATTACAAAAGAGATGGGTGAACTGAGTGAAGAGAAAAATTTCATTTTTATGGTAATTTCTACATTGATTAGAATATCCATACAAAGAGATGGGTGAGCTGAGGAAGAGAAATTCATTTTATGGCTAACCAGACTAAAATAAACATTTTTTCACAGGTAATAATTTATAATAAAAATTTACTGATAATTCCTATTTGAAAAAAACTGCCTGTCGCTGGCACTGTAGAATAACAACTGTATTTCTGAGAGGAATAGACTCTGTCACTGGGATACAAGTTGCCATGTATGGGAATCCATGAGATGTTTAAGGATGAAATCCTGGTGCCTGAGTAGTCCATGACATGCAACACTCCACTTTGGCCTTACATTGGCTAGACGACATCGAGACGCCTCCTTTTATCAATGCTGGTCCATCAAGCCCTAGCACCTAAACTCTTTTATCATGTAAGTATAGAAGGGGGTGGGCTGAGAGCCTTAGTGATCTTGGGTATGACATTAAACTTGAATCTAGTGGTGAGTTTCCACTTGGGAGCTCTAGGGAGTGTGGAGTAACTTCAAAGGTCCCTTTGACCTGGAGTGGTGTACTGTTGGGGTCCATCTATGGATTAAATCTTTTAATCTACAGATAAAAATGAATTTTAAAAACAGTTTTTAAAAAAATTTGAATACCCACAGAATAAATAAAGCAACGTCTTTGGCAAAAATAACGCAAGGTTACATGTTATAAAATTCACCACCAACTTTAAACTAATGCCATATAACTATTTGTCTTAATTTATTTCTAACTCAAAATAACAGAGTAAGATATTCTGTTTACATTAATTAGCTATTCAGGAATCTTGATGTAAATAGAAAATGCAAGCAACATATGCTTTTTTATATATGTCACTCTATTGTCTTAATAAGAATGTCAGATCTGCTCCAATGGACAATTCTCTTCCATACTTTTATCAGTCTTAGATGGATTAAGATCAATGCAACAGTCTGTGAGTGAGAATGTATTTCTTTTAACAACTCATTTATCCTTAGCTACATGAGCCCCCTCCCTATATCGATACATTCGCTTTTCCATCTGCACTCAATACTTACATCCTGAAGCCTGCTTCAGAGCGCTTCAGCCTCGTTGAGTGCTGGGTAATGAAAGTGTAGATCCCAGGGGCTATCCACAGGCCAATACTGAACGGTTGAACTATATAGAGAGTCAGGGCTGGGATTTATTGCCAGCGCCTGAGGCACCCCTGCGAGGGAGAATACGACGGATTGATGCATTTTTTGTGATACACGATAAGATTCAGCTTGTGGTTAGTCCGCACGTTAATAGAGGCCGTTGTGCTAACCCATACAATTGGGTATGTGAGGTAAATATCCTCACACTTACCCACAAATTCTTTCCTATTCTTTTATACGATCTATTGGCATATCAACATAAACTTTACTAGAAGTGAACCATCTGGGCCTTGATAAGGGTAATCTTAGTAAAAAAAACATATAAGTATGATACAGTTGTAAAATTATCTAAATATTCAGTGATTCTAATGGTAGGTATTTACCTACCCTGTTCACCACGGAGTAGGATATGCACGATAAGTTGCAAAGTATGGGACATGCAGGGAGGATTTAACCCTCGTTATTCAGTTGTAAGTTGATGGAAGAAAGCTCGCTAAACCATTAACAATGATAAGAGCATCCTTTTTACCAATGTGTTTTGCCAAAGTAGGATGTGACACAGGCAGAAGTATTGGGCATCCAGTGAGATTGTATTGTCATTAGTAGTAATGGATCTGGCAAGACTAGCTTGCTAACCATTTACTCACAATAAGACACCCTTGCTGGTATTTTATAGTAAAGTCAACTAAATTAAAGAATGTGATTCTGAGAAAGTACTTTAAAAATGTCTGAAACATCTAATTGCTTATTTTATCTTCTATATTACTAGAATCTTATTATATATATATGAGTATATATATACTTATATATATATATATATATATATATTATATATAAGATGGTTTTCACTGAATAGATGGCTCACCTTCTATACTTTCTCTGTCAAAATTTGTGGGCTTTGTAAAAACTTAAAAAAGATTTTAAAAACCAATTTCTTTCACAGAAATTTGGTCTTCTGACAATGATGAGGTGGAAAACTGAGTTGAAAACAATCAAAAAATAAATAACATAAAAAAAATATTCTGTTTGTCTTATCCTTTTTATTTACCTTAATATATTATTAATTATATATATACTATATATATATATAATATATATGTGTGTGTGTGTGTATTGTGTATGTTGTGGTGTGTGTGTGTGTGTATGTAAATATTTATCCAATCTTATGTTTTAGTACAGGAATGTGAAACAAGGTCCAAGTTTATAAGCCTAAGTTTAACAGGGTTTGAATTCAGAGTTATCTTGATACTGGTTGCATACCAAATAAAAGGCCAGTTAATAACTTGGAAAGGTAGGTATCGCAATTATTCTCTCCCAACTATGAGTAAATGTAGGTATGTGTGTGTGTATGTTTTGTGCATATATGTATGCATGTGTGTTGTGTGCATGAGTGTGCATGTGTTGGGTATGTGCATGTATGGCATTTACCTACACCTCTGTCACAAATGGATGTGTCCACAAGGTCAATTTTTTTAAGCAGAGTACATAGGTTTGAATTCAGTTTTCCTTATCCTTGATACAAGTGAAAGATATTCTGATACCTTTTGGGAAACGTATGCAGCAGTATCTGCTCAAGCTATGGGTAAAAAAAAAAATAACTAGGGAAGACTGAGTTTTAAAAAATTATGCACTGTAATTATTTGGTGCAGGTCCAAATTGTTGCGTTGTAGTCATAAAAATGTTGTCTGTAGTACGCAAATCAGATTAAAAGCCCTGATAAAAGGTTAGAGTTCTCTCCTTTTTGTCTTTTAACGGAGAAACATTAAAAGAGTGTTATTCACGTAGTATAGATTGGCGAGACAGATGATAACATTATACTACATGGGTATAAGATAGTAAGGGAATATTTTAGCAAATATGCAAATCATATTAACAATATTGTAAGAATTTTATAAAACTACAATTATAAGGAAAAGATTAGCATATTTAAACAAGTTTTATATTTGGGATTACTTCTCTCCTATACCAAAGATTTCTGCTAAAGGCTGCTAGATGGTATTGTCAAGTAGTTATAAGGAGGCATGAAAATTATTTCGTTTACTCAAAGATAACTAGAATCAAGATTTCTTGTTCCTTTGCAGAACGTTTTCGTCCATGTTGACCGCATATTGCACTGATATTTAGGGATTAAAAATAATTAAAATAATAGTAAGGGTCGCCAGAATTCTTTGGATCTGAAAGAACGATTGAGTATGCTTGAAAATGAAAAGGCTCAAGCAATATAAGAAGTAGAAAGAAGATGACTGAGTAATGAAGGAACATCTTTTACTCAGAGAAAGTCTTTCTTATTGCAACAACTCATAAAATCTGAATAATTTTTACACTAGTTTATGTGGTTCCTTCCTTCATTCATTTCAGCAAACATGACCAGCCCAGAGTGATTTGGTAATTAAGGGAATACAAAAAGGATTCTCTACCACAAAAGAAATACAAATTCATAACTGGTAATTTTCAACATGAATACACAAGTTCTGATCACAGAATAATACAACAGTATACAATATCTAAGTTTACATATTTGTTAATTCCCCACACTAACACTGGGAAACTTCTCAATATGTAGTCTATACAAACTTCATTTTCTTAAGAAATCTCACACAATTGGTATATATATAGGAGATTTCTACATACACACCACCATTCCATCCTTTGGGTATTCTTTCTATTAGTTTTCTTCAAATAAAATCGTTATTATCAATTGTATGTATTTGTCTTATAATAATTCTTGAAAGTGTGGTGATCAGAAGTGTAAATGTTTTGAAAGCAGAAATAAAAATGAGAAACTAAGCATTGCGCATCAGGATATCAGCGCAGGTAAAAGAAAAAAAAATAGAATATCAAAAATGAAATAATTTTAACCATCAGAACGTTCAAAAGCGGCTAAAAAAAATAAGTTTTTCAAAAAGACTGATTTTGAGCCTAGGAATCTATAGACAAAGGTTTTTTGAAGAACATTCAGAAGACAAACTTATGCCTGGATATTCGCTCGACTCAGAATATTTGCTACCGCTGAAGATATACAACTTATCTTTCTCTTACAAAGTTTATTACTGCTGATATATAGAACATTATCCCTTTTGGAGGCATCAACATGTTCTTCCTCTAATTAACATGACTTTAAAAAAGCATATTCTGCAGGACTTTGGTCAGTATTTGACTACTGTTAATTTTTTGTTTTATACACATGTTACTTGTTGAATTTTGAGTTATTTGTTTTTTTGTCTTAATATATGTGACTTATTGTTGTTATTGTAATTACAAATATAATAATATCCATCATTACAACACCATAACTGGTGAGCCAAACCAACCACAATAAACTTTCTACCCGACGTGATTTGGACACAGAAAGGAGCAAAACATTATAAAAATGCCAACCCGAAGTGGACTCAAAAAAATACACCAGAGTAAAAAAAATAAAAATATAAAATATAGCAATGAAGATAACTATCAACAGTCTTTTTCCCTTCAGCAAAGAAAACACATAAAAATCTGCCGATTCACACATAATTTTTGTAGAACAGACAACATTTTGCGAATACTTAAATGGCAAGACAAACGAAAAGTCAGTTAGCAATTAAGCTCTACCATTCACCAAAAATTTGATAAAAATTAGGAAAATAAAAAAAAAACAAAAAGTGGAGTGATGGCTGCATTCTCCTAGAGCAATTTTTTCAAAACTTTTTTAGACTGTAAACCACTGACAGAACAACAATTTGAATTGACCCAATTAAACCTAAGTGTAATGTTATTAAATTAGTAATCAAAGACAACTACTGTTCATAATTTGTCTTTATTTTTAAAATGAATGCAGAAACTCTCTCCTTGCAGTCACTTCATAAACTGTGGAGTATACATTAAATCCAAGACTAATTAGTAATTGAATATAAATTCACATAATTCACAGTATTTTCTTATTTATTTTTGTGCCTATTTTTTATTTTGCTACCCGTTTATTTCATGAGCGACAGTAGGGATTCAGAATCCATAGTACTAATACCCTTGTGAAAGGTATGAAGCACATCTCCTCCGCTATGGATAATAGTAAAGGCAGTCTGGGCTCTTTAACGCTTGGTATGGCAAAGGTCTAGAAGGAAAACTCTGATTCACACGTTAAACTAGCATAAAAATTAACCTTGGGTGGCACCTGCTCATATGGAGAGGTTGGGTAAAATAATATACAAATGAGATAACTTGTAGAAGATACAGTTTTTGTTCTGTTTGATTCTTTTTAACTTATGTTAATTTTGCATGCATAGAGACAGAATTGACTTTTTCAATCATCTATGTGGAGAAAAACACGTGCTTTCACAGCTTCTTGTAATGACATTCTTACAAGTATTTTGGGACATATGACTTTAGGTCACCCTTTTGCGAATCTGATTCGTGGGGAAATTTTTTCTCATTTACACCGTCAAATCCGGTTAATGTTAACAAATGATTTTTAGATTTACAAAAAAAAATATAACTACCCCTAAAACATCGGATTTTGATGGTGTAATGGAAAAGTGGTCCTATAGAATCGAGATGAAAAGGGGTGGCCTAAGAGGTAGTATGGTCAGTATTGTACTGCTTTGTTAGCAGTTAGTGTTGCTAATATTATTGTGGACTTTGGAGTATTGGTAATTATTTTGGAGTGGTAACGAATATAAAACAAAAAAGTTTTATTGTTGTGTGAACTTACAGAGAGATACATAAGAAAATAAGATAAAATGAGGAAAGTGTTTAGCAGACAATTGCCAGTAATGTCCGTTTATGTGAAATATTTAAGAGGATGAAAATTTTGAAAATAGAACTAAAATTGTGAACGTATTTGAAGAAAGTTCTCATTGGTTGCCAGCTTGGGTGATGCTGGGTGCATACAGAATTATGACATAGTCTGTATCTTATGAAGTAATTTTCACCAACCCATCTGCATGAGTAAGAATGTTGGGGGTGGCAGAGATTTTAGTTTTAAGGTGTGTGGTTTATTCCTGGTATGTGATCCCTAGGGTGCTTTAACCCCATCTTATTTGGTGGTCACGAAAGGAATTCAAACAAGAAAAATGAAAGAGACAAGACAAAAGGTAAGTTTTGGATTTAGCCTTTATTCTCGGGTTCATAGCCATCGGGTAAGAAACATTCCTTCCGAGACCAGTAGTTCATATTCGCGCCAGTTAAGGCTAAAGTTGTGATGAGAGATTATCTTGGGGGAGGGGCGGAGTCGGGTCCTTTTCTGTACTGCTTGGAGGGTTCTTCTGGTGTGAAGCTCATGGGAGTTTAATTTTTAAATTTTTTAAATTTAAATTTATTTTAGACTCTCCCAAATGTGACACAAGGTCAATTTTTTATTGGGTGGTACAAGCTGTTTGAAGTCAGTTTTCATTCTTTAGACTGGTTGCCTCACTAAGGTAAAGAACCCAGTATGTTCTATAATCTATCCATAGCTGGTGGAATCAAGTAAACTTGTGGATATTATATACTGTGAGCCTTGCAACTAGTGCATGAAGTAGCACAGTTGGGTCTGTGCAGCAAAGTGGGGAGCTGTGGTAGGTGTGACATCCATTTCAGTACCAAAACAATCTTGCTGGTCTTGTACTAGTGAAAAGGGATAGAATCTCCTCGTGTCTGGCTTGATACGAAATAGGTCACTCTACTGACTTTCAAATTACTATATGTAGTGTCATAATCAATCATTACAAGGTCCACTGGGATGGACATCTCATAGAGAGACAGAGACATATTTCATGCTGTGAGAAAAGAGGATGAAAATTGCACACTTTAGTTTTAAATAAACTGGATAGGTGCCATGGAACAGCCTTTTTGAAGGAGTATCCAAGAGAAATACACTAGATCACACATGATACCAGGAACAAAGTCGATATTTAGCCAGTTTTTCTTTTTATCTGATTCAGTTTCCTTAGCAACTATTGGTTGTTATGCCCCTGGGTGTACAGTTCTAACAAGAAAGATAATCAATATCTGCATGCACTGGGGCACCTAATGGTTGTTAAGAAAATTATGAATTAGATTTTAATTAATTATATCAATCAAATATTCGTATGGTATTTTAATTGGAAAAGTAAAAATTTTACACTAATTATTTTTGAAGTAAAATTTTAAATAAAATATGATATATATTTCAAAAATGTTCAAAGCTAACTAGATGGGACTCTTTACTGTTTTTAAATTAATGATATTAAATTTTTTAAGACCGAGACAGGTTGCATGCCATTAAATCATCATCAAATTTTTATGAACTTTATAACATACATTTTAAATGCTTTATAAGTTTTTATGTACTGTTATAATTAAAGCTAAGATGTTCCAAAATACCATTAATTTTTCAATTTCCATCACTAAAATATTTTAAAAAATCAAGTAACATAAGACGGCAATATCGAAAAAAGGAATTCTTCAAATCGAGAATAATTTAGAAGGAAACATTTTCTATTCTAAATCACGGAAAAAACTGCCGAAACAATTCAACAATTTTGCTTTTTTTTAAGGTCACAAATTATATAAATCCAATAAATATTTTGTTAGGCATCTTTCAGAATATTTTATTTTAATTATGTTATTATAATTGGTTCATGTTAGGATATTATAAAATAAACAATTCTAAAAATCAACAAATTTACAAGGATTGGTTTTCGGCACTGTGAATCAAATTTCGTTTCCCATCTCATGCTTCCAAAATAAGATTTATTAAAGTTTAAAACATAATAATACTATTCCCTTTCCCCCGCTTTTGTTTTATTGTTTTTAGCGTTTAAATTTTAAGGGGGAAAGGGGATATTTTAAAATTTTGAATTCAGTAAAAATTAGTCCGTGTGAGGGAGAAAACTGCGTGCAGCTTTTCTTTTTGTTGTGTTAAGCGATGGCGGGTTGCGCAAGAGGAAAATTCTGTTGCAATATGGCGTTGGACCTGCTAAGGTCTGTAGTTATAGCAGCATGAAAAGAAGTTTTCTAACTAATTCAGCGCATATATCGGCAGTTTCGACTAAGAATGGAAAAAGAAAAACTACTGGATCTAAATTGATATGTCATCCGTTTAGAGCAAAGGATGAGCTTGAAGAGTTTTATGAACCTACATCAAACTCCTACGATGAAACTTAAAGCAGGTTGCAGTTAAATTTTTAGATTAAAAGGATTATGATATAAAAATCGTCTTAAAATGTTACTCATATTTTTATATCTAAAAGCTTTTCTTTATCATGTAGAATAGTTTAATTTTTATGTGATACTTTTATTTATATATATTCCTTAAACCCTCTGTAAAATACCTAACTCCTTATATCTTTTTTCATCTTTTTTTTTTTTTTACTTCACTAAACTTCTACCAGCACCACTAATTTTTATTTTATTTTATTATTTGCTTTTTTTTCTAGCTAAACATTATTAATAAAACTTTGCTTAATATTGAATATTTATTTTTGATTCGAATCTGATCTAAAAAAAAAAAAAAAAATTCTAATTGTTTTGTCTTTATCACAATCATAACAACTTTAGTTTTCTTTGTTTAATGTTGTTCTCCACGTTTTCCAAAATCGAATTTCTTTCTAGTATTTATTAATTTCTCCCTTTTTCTCAATATCGTATATTTATTAGTTTAATAAGAGTGTTAGCATAAAAACATTGCTCTTATTTGTCTTTATTTTAAGTGTAGACTTTTAGTATACCGCACGTGTAAACTTTACACAACGCGCACAGAATCTATAGAGATTTACTTAAAAGTTTCTCATCATCAAAAAATGATTTAAAGTTGTGAAACCAAAGTAAAGCGATTTATTTTTTTTTATTTTATTTGTTTTAATTACTTAATTTCTAGGAAGCCAGTCAGTTGAGTAAACATTCAATTTTTATTTTTACATGATTATTTCATTATATTAAGTTTATTTATTTGTTTAAATTAAATATCTTGGTTTAGTTTATCAATAGTTTTTTTTACTTTTTTTCCAAAGTAATTTAAAATTATTCTCTTTAATAATTCTTTCAAGTTTTACCATGTCCAGAATAAACAAACCAGAGGATTTGGATATTTTTAATTTATTTATTTCGCTCCAAATCAAAAAGCTTATAGTCTTAATGAGAAGTTATGTGTGTGTGTGTGTGTGTGTGTGTATGTGATTTTATGGAAATCTGAAATTGTAAACTGTTTATTTATTTTTCTTAAAGAATTGTTGGAGCATGATGCAACTGCAATAATATAGTGATACTAATGTGATTAATCTTTAAAAGTCATTATCCACTTTTTCACCAAAATGTAGCGCTAAAAAGTCATCCACCGTTTGTTTCTGGACATTTAATTTTTTTAATTGATAAGTAAGTAAAGAGTGCCAAATAAAATTAAAAAACAACAAACTACGAACAAACAAAACACTTGCACGTTTTCTCTTTCTTTAAAATAATAATACTATTGAAAAAAAAAATAATACTTTATTGAAAAAAAAAACACAAAACAACAGCAAACAAAAAGAACCCCCCCCAAAAAAAAAAATACATCTAAGGCTCTTGCAAATTGTGTGGGAATGGTCTTTCCTTATTTGAATGTGGGTGACGTATATGCCTGACGTTTCAAACAAGAATGTTCTAACAAACCAGTTTTTTTTTCTTTTTGAACAGGTAGTCCTGAATATTCCATCTAATGTAAATAAAGTTCCAAATAAAATTCATTAAAGAAAAATTGACATGACTGCTGGTGTTTTTTAAAGTTTTAAATTTTTTAATTTTTTAAGTAAGTGAAATAAACAAATTAAACCAATATTTGGAAAAAATTTCCATTACAAAATATTGGTTGCACTTTTCTCTATGGTACAAATAAAAAAAAAAGCAAACTTTTTTTTAATTTCACAAGTCTGCCATATTTTCTTTACAATTTTGAAACTATATTTGATTTAAACTTTATTTACTTGATTGAATTATGATTTTCTATTTGTTATTATTCGGTTAATTGTTTAAAATGCAAAGAAAAAATCTAGATTAAATATTCTTATGACAATCACTGCATCACGACTTCACCAAGAAATTATCATTTGGTACACATGGCGGGTTTCCAAAAGGATTTTTTGGAAAAAATAATTTAGGAACCTATCATATGTACCAACTATGATTTGAAATATTTCTTTAGGTTCATTGTAAAATTCATTGTTTTTTTGTACAAAAAACATTCCCTTGTTGAAATGCATTGGAGTTTAAATATTGGGGTGAATAAAAATCTTTTTCAAAATTGGGTATAAAAAGAAAGAAGTGGGTATTTAATTCGACACGGGTAGGATGTGAACAAGGTTGCAAGTATGAGGTATTCAATCGTGGATCAAACTTGTTATTCGTATAAATGGATCTGTGAGACAAGGTTGTTAACCATTACAGTTATGATGGATGCCTTAATAAAACAGTATTATTAATTTTCAGCATATAAAAACAATTAAAAACGTAACAGAACATTATTTGAAGACCAGTTTTTATTCAGTAAAATTAAGAATAGTTATCAAGGTAGTGTTTTGACTCTTAACACTTGGCACACGAATTGTGTAAGTTCTTTAAGACATCATTTTAAAAAACTGTCTTTAGGACATTAACTGCTGTTTAGTCCATCCAGTATGAGAATTAATATTTTGTTCTAAAAAAATAAAAACAGTACTCTATAGTTAGCATCAAGTAAGTGGTTTGGTTTCTTTTTTAATTGGATATCAACCTGTTATGGGTTATTAATGCCAAAGCATCCTTGTATGAAAGCAGAAGTGGATACTACTAAGAGTAATTGTTTTTATTTGTTTAGACAATTAAATTTCTTAGGCACTTGGATGTGAATAAAACACAAGTCATAGATGGCTCCTAAAAGACAGTTTTTAAATGGATGTTTAAAGAATTAACAATCGTTGTGGCAAAGGTTAAGTCAAACACTCTGATACTTATTCTTATTTACTGATAAACACGGTCATTACAAATAATGTTTCTGTAGTTTTTAATTTGTTTTTTTTATATGCTAATATGTATAATACTGTTTAATAAGGGCATCCATCATACTGTCATGGTTAACAAATTGTTTCACAGATCCATTATACAGAATAAAAGTTTGATCCACGTTGATACTGCATACTTGCAACCTTGTGTCACAATCTACGGTGGTCGATAAATACCACTTCTTTCTTTTTAATAATTTTGCAAACTTTTTTATTGGCACAAAGTTTGAAACTACCATGCATTTTACAACAGGGAATGTTTTTTGTAACAAAAACAATTGAATTTTACAAGTGCCTAAGAAATATTTCAAATCATGAGGTTGGTACATATGTAGGGTTTCCTAATTATTTTTTTCAAAAATCCTTTTGAAACCCTGCATGTGTCAAATTAGTTAATTTGTCTTGTGTGGAATGTCGTGATGCATGTGATTCATAAGGAATATTTTAATCTAGATTTTTTTTTTTGCATTTTAAACAATTATTACTGAATAATAACAATAGAAAATAAAATTCAATCAATGTAAATAAAGTTTTAAATCATGATAGTTTCAAAATTGTTAAAAGAAAATATGGCAGATCTTGTTGAAATTGAAAAAAAGTTTGTTTTTTTTTATTTGTTACCATAGGAGAAAATGTGCAACATATGTTTGTAATGAAATTTTTCAAAGTATTTTTGGTTTAATTTGTTTATGTTCACTTTACTTAAAAAATTAAAATTTAAATTTAAAAAACACCAGCAGTCAGTCAATTTTTTTCTTAATGAATTTGATTTTGGGAACTTTATTTACATAGATGGATATTCAGGGACTACCTGTTCAAAGGAAAAAAATGTTTTGGTTAGAACATTCTTGTGAAACGTCAGCATATACGTCACCACATTCAAATAAGGAAAGGACATTTCACAGACAATTTGGGCAATGAGCCTTAGATGTGATTTTTTTTTTTGGGGGGGGGGGGGTTCGTTTTTGTTTGCTTGTTTGTTTGTTGTTTTTTTTTTCAATAAAGGTATTATTTTTTTTTCAATTTAGTATTATTATTTTAAAGAAAAGAGAAAACGTGCAAGTGTTTTGTTTGTTCGTTAGTTTGTTTTGTTTTAATTTTATTTTGGCAGCTTTCTACTTACTTATCAATAAAAAATTAAATGTCCAGATAAACAAGGTTGGGATGATTTTTAGCGCTACATTTGGTGAAAAAGTGGATAATGACTTTTAAAGATATAATCAATTATGTATTCTATTTCTGCAGTTTGCATCATGCTCCAACCAATTCTTTAAGAAAAATAAATAAAAACATTTTGGACAATTTCAGATTTTCATAAATCACATACACACACACACACACACACACATAACTTTCTCATTAAGATCTAATGCTTTGGTGATTTTGGAGGCGAAATAAATAAATAAAAATCCATAAATCCTCTGGTTTGTTTATCTGGACATTTAAAAAACTTGAAAGAATGATTTAAAGAGAATAATTTTAAAATTACTTTGGAAAAAGGTAAAAAAAACTATGATAAACAAAACCAAGATATTAATTTAAACATAAAATAACTTAATATTAATGAAATATCATGTAAAAATAAAATTGTAAATGTTTACTCAACGTGACTTGGCTCTAGAAATTAAGTATTAAACAAATAAAATACGAAAAATAAATCGCTTTACTTTGGTTTCACAACTTTAAATCATTTTGATGATGAGAGATCTTTTAGTAAGATCTCTATAGATTCTGTGGGCGTGTGTAAAAGTTACACGTGCGAGTTACTATAAGTCTACACTTAAATAAAGACAAAAATAAGAGAATGTTTTATTAACACTCGTTTATTTAAATAATAAATATACGATATTGAGAAAAAAGGGAAGAAAATAAATAATACTAGAAGAATTCGATTTTTGGAAACGGTGGAGAACAAAAACATTAAACAAAGAAATAGTTGTATGATGATAAACAAAACAAGTTAGGGATTTTTTTTTTTTTTTTTTAGATCAGATTCGAATCAAAAATAAATATTACAATATTAAGCAAGTTTTTAAGTTAATAATGTTTAGCTAGAAAAAAAGCAATAATAAATAAAATAAAATTAGTGGTGGCGGTAGAAGTTAGTGAAGGTAAAAAAAAAAAAAAGATGAAAAGGATTATTAGGAGTTAGGATATTTTAGAAGGTGGTTAAGGAAATATATAATAAATATAATTAATAAATTAAAACTATCTACATGAATAAGGAAAAAGCTTTTGAATATAATCAATATGAGTAACATTTTAAGAACGATTTTTATATATAATCTTTTTAATCTGAATTTAACTGCAACGTGGGCTTTAAGGTTCATCGTTAGGGAGTGTTTGATGTAGGTCATAAATACCTCTTCAAGCTCATCCTTTGGCTCTAGAACGGATGACAATATCAATTTAGATCCAGTGAGTTTTCTTTTTCCATTTTTAGTCGAAAACTGCGATATACATGCGTGGAATTAGTTAGAAACTGTCTTTTCATGCTGCTATAATCTACAGACTAGCAGGTCACCGCATATTGGCCACAGAATTCTTCAGAGAATCGCTTAACACATCAAAAAGAAAAAGCTGGCACGCAGTTTTCTCCCTCACACGGACCTATTTTACTGAATTTCAAATTTTTAAATTCTCCGTTTCCCTTAAAATTTAACCGCTAAAACAATAACAAACGCGGGGATAGGGAAGATAGTAGTTATTTTCAGTTAAACTTTAAATAAATCTATGGATTTGGGAGCATGAGAGCTGGAAGAAATTTGATTCAAGGTGCGGTAAAACCAATCTTGTAAAATTTGTTGTTTTTGAATGTGTATTATAGCATATCCTAACATGAACCGAATTAATAATAACAATAATAGAATAAATATTCTGAAAAAGATTGCTAACAAAAATATTTATGTGATTTTTATAATTTGTGACTTTAAAAAATCATAAATTTGTTGAATTGGTTTTTGCGGCAGTTTTTCGGTGATAGATAGAAATGTGTTCCTTCGAAATTATTCTCCGATTTGAAGAATTCTTTTTCGATATGCGTCTTATGTTACTTGATTTTTTAAAAATATTTTAGGATTGGAATTGAAAATTGAATGGTCTTTTGAACATCTTAGCTTTAATTATAAAGTAAAAAACTTATAAAGCATTTAAAATGTATGTTATGAAAGTTCATTAAATTTGATTGATTGATTTTAATGGATGCCAACCTGTCTCGGGTCTTAAAAAATTTGAATATCATTAGTATTTAAAAAACAGTAAAAGGAGTCCCAACTATGTTAGCTTTGACATTTTTGTATAATATATATCATATTTTATTTAAAATTTTACTTTCAAAAATAGATTTTAGTGTAAAAGTTTTTACTTTGTCAATAAAATACCATACGAATATTGATGATATAATTAAATTAAAATCTAATTCATAATTTTCTAACAACCTATTAGTGTGCCCAGTGCATGCAGAATATTTGATTATCTTTCTTTGTTTAGAACTGTCACCAGGGTGCATAACAACCATAGTTGCTAAGGGAAACTGAATCAGATAAAAAGAAAAACTGGCTAAATATCTGACTTTTTTCCTGGTATCATGGTGTGATCTAGTGTATTTGCTCTTTGGATACTCCTCAAAAGGCTGTTGCCATTGGCAACCTATCCAGTTATTTAAACTAAAGTGTGCAATTTTCATCCTCTTTTCTCACAGCATGAAATATGTCTCTGTCTCTCTATGAGATGTCCATCCCAGTGGACCTTGTATTGAATTATGACACTACATAGTAGTAAATTAAAGTCAGTAGAGTGACCTATTGTCGGTATCAGCCAGACAGCGAGAGATTCTATCCCTTTTCACTAGTACAGACCAGCAAGATTGTTTTGGTGACTGAAATGGAGTGTCACACCTACCATCAGCTCCCCACTTTGGCTGCACAGACCAAGCTGTGCTACTCATGCACTAAGTTGGCAAGGGCTCACAGTATATAATATCACAAGTTTACTTGATCCACCAGCTATGGATAGATAGTAGAACATACTGGGTTCTTTAGCCTAGTTAGGCAACCAGTCTAAGAGATGAAAACTGACTTCAAACCAGCTTTACACCAATAAAAAATTGACCTTGTGTCACATTTGTGGAGAGTAAAATAATTTAAATTTTAAAAAATTTAAAATAAACTCCCATGAGCCTTCACACCAGAAGAACCCTCCAAGCATGTACAGAAAAAGGACCGACTTCCGCCCCTCCCCCCAAGATAATCTCTCAGTCATTCGAACTTAGGCCTTAACTGGGGCGAGATATGACTACTGGTCTGGAAGGAATTTTCTTACCCATGGTGGCTATGACCCGAGAATAAAGCCTAAATCCTAAAACTACCTTTTGTCTTTGTCTCTTCATTTTCTTTGTTTGAATTCCTTTCGTGACCCACCAAATAAGATGGGGTTAAAGGCAAACCCTAGGATCACATACCAGGAATAACCACAGCCACCTTTAAAACTAAAATCTCTTGCCACCCACCACACATTCTACTCATGGCAGATGGGTTGGGTTGATAAATACTTTCATAGATACAGATATGTTCTATAATTCTGTATGCACCCAGCATCACCCAGCTGGCAACCAATGAGAACTTTCTTCAAATACGTTTCTACAATTTTAGTTCTATTTCAAAATTTTCATTCCTCTTAAATATTTCACAATAAAGGAATTACTGGCAAATTGTCTTGCTTAAACACTTTCCTCATTTTGTATCTTTATTTTTCTTATGTATCTTCTCTGTTAAGTTCACACAAACAATAAACTTTTTGTTTTTATATCGTTACCACTCCCAAAATAATTACCAACTACTCCAAGTCCACATAATATAGCAACACTGAACTGTAACAAGCTAGTTACAAATACTGGACCATATGACCTTTAGGCACCCCTTTTGCGATCTCGATTCATGAGGACACTTTTTCCATTTACAACCATCAAAATCCGATTGTTTGTTAGGGGTTAGTTTTATATTTTTTTTTTTTAAATCTAAAAATCATTTGTTAACAATTAACCGGATTTTGACGGTGTAAATGGAAAAAATGTCCCCACGAATCGAGATCGCAAAAGGGGTGCCTAAAGGTCATATGGTCCCAAATACTTGTAAGAATGTCATTACAGAGCTGTGAAAGCACGTGTTTTCATCCACATAGAATGATGAAAAAGTCAATTCTGTCTTCTATGACATGGCAAAATACATAAGATTAAAAGGAATCAAACAGAAACCAAAGAAGCTGTATCTTCTACAAGTTATCTCATTTGTATGATATATTTACCAACCTCTCCATATGAGCAGGGTGCGACCAAGGTTAATTTTTATGCTAAGTTTAAACAGGTTTGAAATTCAGAGTTTTTCCTTCTAGACCGTTTGCCATACCAAGGTTAAAGAGCCCAGACTGCTTACTATTTATCCATAGCTGGAGGGAGAATAGTTGGCTTCATACCTTTCACAAGGGTATTAGTACTATGGATTCTGATCCTACTGTCGCTCATGAAATAAACTGGGTTGCAAAATAAAAATAGGTCACAAAAATAAATAAGAAAATACTGGTGAATTATGGTGAATTTATATTCATTATAATTTAGTCTTGGTTATTGTAATGTATACTCCACAGTTTAAGAAGTGACTGCAAGGAGAGCATTTTCTGATTCATTTTTAAAATAAAGAAAAATTATGAACAGTATTTGTCTTTGATTTACTAATTTAATAACATTACACTTAGGTTTAATGGGTCAAAATTCAAATTGTTGTTCTGTCAGTGGGTTACAGTAAAAAAGTTTGAAAAAATTGCTCTAGGAGAAATGGCAGCCTCACCTCCAGCTTTTTTTTTTTTTAGTTTTCCTGAATTTTATCAAATTTTGGTGAATTTGGGTGAGAGCTTAATTGTAACTGTACTTTTCGTTTGTCTGTCCATTTAAGGATTCGCAAAATGTTTGTCTGTTCTACAAAATATGTGTGGAATCGGCAGATTTTATGTGTTTTTCTTTGCTGAAGGGAAAAAGACTGGTTGGATAGTTCTTCATTGCTATATTTTATATTTTTTATTTTTTTTACTGCTGTGTTGTATTTTTTTGTTCCACTTCGGGTTGTCACTTTTTTATAATTGTTTTGCTGCCTTTCTGTGGTTCAAATCACGTCGGGTAGTCAACAGTTTATTGTGGTTGGTTTGGGTCACCAGTTTATGGTGGTTGTAATGAGTGGATATGTATATATTTGTAATTACAATAAACACACAATAAGGTCACATATATTAAGACAAAAAAACAAATAACTCATAAATTCAACAAGTAACATGTGTATTAAAACAAATAAATTACAGTAGTCAAAATACTGACCAAAGTCCTGCAGAATATGCTTTTTTAAAAGTTCATGTAATTAGAGGAAGAAAGTGTTGAGTTCCTCCAAAAGGATAATGTTCTATATATCAGCAGTGAAGTAACTTGTAGAGAGAGAAAGATATAGCTTGTAATATCTTCAGCGGTAGGCAAATATTTCTGAGTCGAGCGAATATCCAGGCATAAGTTTGTCTTCTGAATTGTTCTTCAAAAACTTTTTTTTTATAGGATTCCCTAGGCTCAAAAATCAGTCTTTTTGAAAAACTTATTTTTTTAGGCGTGAACGTTTCTGATTGGTTGAAATTATCATTTTTTGATATTTCTCTATTTTTTTTTCTTTCTACCTGCGCTGATCCTATGCGCAGATTGCTTAGTTTCGTCATTTTATTTCTGCTTTCAAAACATTAACTTCTGATTCACCACACTTTCAAGAATTATTATAAGACAAATTACATACAATTGATAATAACGTATTTATTGTTGAGAAACTAAATAGAAAGAATACAAAAGGAGTGAATGGTGGTGTGTATGTAGAAATCTCCTTATATATACAATTGTGTGAGATTTCTAAGAAATGAATGTTTGTGATAGACTTACATATTTGAGAAGTGTTCTTTAGTTGTTAGTTGTGGGGAATTAACAAATATGTAAACTTAGAGTATTGTATACTGTGTATTATTCTGTGATCAGAAGCTTGTGTATTCATGTTGAAATTACCAGTTATAGGAATTGTGTATTTCTTTTGTGGTAGAGAATCCTTTTGTATTTCCTAATACCAATATCACTCTGGCTGGTCATGTTTGCTGAAATGGAATGAAGGAAGGAACCACATAAACTAGTAAAAATTATTCAGATTTTATTTGAGTTGTTGCAATTAGAGAGAGACTTTCTCTGAGTAAAAGATTGTTCCTTTCATTACTCAGTCTATCTTCTTTCTGACTTCTTATATTGCATCTGGAAGCCTTTTCATTTTCAAGCATACTCAGATCGTTCTTCAGGTCAAAGGAATTCTGGGACCTTACTATTTATTTTATATTTATTTTTTAATCCCTAAATGTTCAGTGCAATATGGGGTTCAACATGGACGAAAACGTTCTGCAAAGGGGAACAAGAAATCTTGTTTCTAAGGTATCTTTTGAGTAAAACGAATGATATTTTCATGCCTCCTTATATACTACTTGGACAATACCATCTAGCAGCCTTTAGCAGAAATTCTTTGGTATAGGAGAGAGGTAATCCCATAATATAAACTTGTTTAAATATGCTAATCATTTTTCCTTATTAATTGGTAGTTTGATAAAATTCTACAATATTGTTTAATATGATTTGCATATTTGCTGAAAATATTCCCTCTACTATTCTTTATACCATCGTAGTATAATGGTTATCAATCTAGTCTCGCAGATCTATTACTACTGAATAACACTCTCTTAATGTTTCTCCCGTTAAAAGACAATAAAAGGGAGAGAACTCTAACCTTTTTATCAAGGGCTTTTAATGCTGATTGCGTACTACAGACAACATTTTTATGACTACAAAGGCAACAATTTGGACCTGCACCAAAATAATACAGGTGCATAATTTTTAAAACTCAGTCTTCCTATTATTTACCCATAGCTTGGAGCAGAATAGCTGCATGCATACGTTTCCCCAAAAGGTATCAGAATGGGATCTTTCACCTTGGTATGGCAAGGATAAGGAAAACTGAATTCAAACCTATTACTCTGCTTAAAAAAATTGACCTTGTGACACATCCAGTTTGTGACAGAGGGGTTAGGTAAATGCATACATGCACATACACACACATGCACACTCATGCACACAAACACACATGCATACATATATGCACAAACATACACACACATACCTGTACTATTTACTCATAGTTGGGGAGAGAATAATTGGATACCTACCTTTTCCAAGGTTATTAGACTGGGCCTTTTAATTTTGGTATGGCAACCAGTTGAAGCAAAGATAAACTCTGAATTCAAACCTGTTAAACTTGGCTTATAAATTGACCTTGTGTCACATCCTGTACTTAACATAAGAGTTGGATAAATATTTACATACACACACACACACACACACACATACACAAATACACACACACACATATATATATATATATATATATATATATATATATATATATATAAGGTAAATAAAAGGGATAAGACAAACAGGAATATTTTTTTATGTTATTTATTTTTTTGATTGTTTTCAACTAGTTTCGACCTCAGGTCATTGTCAGAAGAAAATTTCTTGTGAAAGAAATTGTTTTTAGAAAATTTTTTTAAGTTTTTGACAAGCCACAAAAATTTGGACAGAGAAATGTATTAGAAGTGGTGAGTCCATCTATTCAGTGAAAACCATCTTTAATATATATATATATATATATATATATATATATATATATATATATATATATATATAATAAGAATTCTAGTAATATAGAGATAAAATAAGCAATTAGATCTTTTCAGACATTTTTAAAGTACTTTTCAGTAATAATTCTTTAAATTTAGTTTGACTTTACTATAAAATGACAGCAAGGGTGTCTTATTGTTGAGTAATGGTTAGCAAGCTAGTCTTGCAGATCCATTACTACTGAATGACAAGTACAATTCTCACTGGATGCCCAATACTTCTGACCTTGTGTCACATCCTACTTGTGGCAAACACATTGGGTAAAAGGATGTCTTATCATTGTGTAATGGTTAGCGAGCTTGTCTTGCTGATCAATTACAACTGAATAACGAGTTTAATCCTCCCTGCATGTCCCATACTTGCAACTTTGTGTCATATCCTATCCGTGGTGAACAGGTAGGGTAAATACCTACCATAGAATCACTGCAATATTTAGATAATTTTACAACTGTATCATACTTATAATGTTTTTGTGTTTTACTAAGATTTACCCTTATCAAGGCCAGATGGTTCACTTCTTAGTAAAGGTTTATGTTGATATGGCAATGAGATGGTATAAAAGAATAGGAAGAATTTGGGGGGAGTAAGTGTTGAGGATATTTACCTCATACCCAAGTTGTATGGGTTAGGCACAAGGCCCTATTAACGTGCGACTACCCACAAGCTGAATCTTATCGGTGGTAGTCACAAAAAATGCATCAATCCCGTCGGTATTCTCCCTCGAGGGGGTGCCTCAGGCGCTGGGCAATAAACCCAGCCCTGACCCTTTAAATCAAGGGGGCAGGTATTGCCTGGTGGGATAGCCCCCTGGGATCGACACTTTATTACCCAGCCACTCAAGAGGCTGAAGCGCTCTGAAGCAGGCTCAGGGAGTAAGTATTGAGTGCAGATGGGAAAAGGAATGTATAGATTGATAGGGAGGGGGCTCATGTAGCTAAGGATAAATGAGTTGTTGAAAAGAAATAATTCTTCACTCACCAGATGTTGCATTTGATCTTGAATCCAATCTAAGACTGATAAAATATGGTAAGAGGAATTGTCCATTTTGGAGCAGATCTGACATTTATAGAGATACAATAGAGTGACATATATAAAAGCATTATGTTGCTTTGCATTTTCTAGTTTACATTCAATAATTCCTGAATATCTAATTAAATGTAAACAGAATCATTTTACATCCTGTTATTTTGGAGTTAGAAATAATCTAAGACAAATAGTTTATGGCATTTATTTTAAAGTTGGTTGGTTGAATTTTATAACATGTTAACCCTTGGGTTATTTTATGCCAAAGACGTTTGTTTTATTTATTCTTGTTGGGTATTCAAATTTTTTTAAAAACTGTTTTTAAAATTCATTTTTTAATCTGTAGATTAAATAGATTTAATCCATAGATGGGACCCCAACAGGTACCACCACTCCAGGTCAAAGTGGACCTTGAAGTTACTCCACACTCCCTAGAGCTCCCAAGTGGAAACTTCACCACTAGATGCAGTTTAATGTCATACCCAAGATACTAAGGCTCTCAGCCACCCCCTTCCAGTACTTACATGATAAAAGAGTTTAGGGTGCTAGGGCTTGATGTGACCAGCTGATTGATAAAAGGAGGCGTCTCTGACTGTCTGTCTAGCCAATGTAAGGGCCAAAGTGGAGTGTTGCATGTCATGGACTACTCAGGCACCAGGATTTCATCCTTAAGCATCATGGATTGCCATACATGGCCAACTTGTGATCCCATTGACAGAGTCTTATTCCTCTGCAGAGATACAGTTGGTGTATTCTACAGTGCCAGTCGACAGGGCAGTTTTTCAAATAGGGAATTATAGTAAATTTATTATAAATTATTACCTGTGAAAAAATGTTTATTTTTATGTCTTGTGTTACCATAAAAATGAATTTTCTCTTCACTCAGTTCACCCATCTCTTTGTAATGGAATATTCTAATGATGTAGAAAAGTTACCATAAAAATGAATTTTTCTCTTCACTCAGTTCACCCATCTCTTTGTAATGGAATATTCTAATGATGTAGAAAAGTGTTACACTCTCTGTCTCTGTCTCTGTCTCTGTCTCTATCTCTTTCTCTCTCTTTCTCTCTCTTTCTCTCTCTATATATATATATATATATATATATATATATATATATGTAGCGAGATCGAACGGCAAAACCCACAAACCTTTGAAGAGCCTGCAATGATCCAACAGTCGAAGAGACAGTGAGTGGCATGTTGTGTGTGTGAGCAGGAGCAGAGAAGGTGAAATATGATGAGTTCGAGGTGGGCATGAGACGAGTTGTGAAGGAGGTGAAAGCGTGAGTGTCCTTGACGCCGCGATTTGTAGGTTGCGAGTCTCGTGGCAGGTGAGACGAGAGTTGTGACATGTGAAAATCTCGGCCAGAACTAGTATAAAAGGAGACGTTTTGGACAGAACGAGGGACGGTGGTGGAGAGTGAACACGACAGGATTAGTTTGTCAGAATTCATCTTCTCAAGGTTGCAAAAAGTTGCCTGTGATACATGTTTTTTGTAGAATACAGAGGTGAAGCTTGGGGCATTGGCGTCAGAGCAAAAGGCCAAGTGTTACATTGTCTTTGGCAGATTCATATATATATATATATATATATAATATATATATATATATATAGAGAGAGAGAGAGAGAGAGAGAGAGAGAATATCAGAAAAATTGAAGAAAATATGATGTGAAAAGTAAAATATGGTGGATACCTACTTATCTAATATAATGGTTTGCCCTCTATGAGCTGAAACAAATAATGATTTGGAAAAAAAGAATTAATTTAGGAAAGAATATTGTGAAAATGTCTATATAGTTGTCATGGTAATATAATTAGGACTGCCAATCATTATGAATCTATGTGATAATGTAAAACATTCAAAATTATCAAATCAAATTGAATTATCTTTCACAACACCCTTGTGGACTATTTTGTGTTTTACTCAGTAAATATTTACTGCTAGTTTAAACTAATTATATCATAAACTAATTTTATCATAGAGCTCATTGAAGTATTTCTTTTGCATAAAGAATATATTTTTCTCTTCCTCCACTCATCAAAGTTTTATTTATCTTCCAATAAAATCACAGCATTGTGTTAAAAAAAACAGCCTCAATGGTGATGTGGAATGTTAAAAGTAATTTTGCTATTTAAACAAAACAAACTTACACTTGATTTGACATAAGTTAGATTTATATAAACTTATTCCCAATGTTCACAAATAACTATCAAATGATAATTAGAATCCTTCTTGCCTTCCTAAATAGAAGCATCAATATCATCATGGGATATCATTACAATGGAAATCCAACAGGTTCATGATATATCCATTATATAAATGTGTGTACAAAATATTTAGAAATCACAGAAACACTTATTGTTTGTTGTCAATGATTTTTTTACATCATTTTAAACTTTAAACATATATCTATTTTTCTATATATCATGATTTTTGCTCAATACATCTTTGTAGGTGCTGTGGCAGTTTTTGTATGCCCATGTAATAGCAGCTCACTGTAAATGTCATTGAGGAAGTATTGAACCTTGTTGTCATTGCACACTTCCTACACTACTTACAGATGTTTTCAACATCCATGGATAATTCATCATTCAATTGGTTTAATACCTTTTGCATTCAAAAACTGCACAAACTTTATACTTGGTGGTAGTGTCAATCAGGAGTTCCATCAGAAATGACTGCTAAGCCAAGACTGAGCATAACAGCAAGGTGCATGCATGAGCAGCAAGTGGTAAATGCACAACAAATACAACAATGTTGCCAATAGCTGCACAGACAGTTCATCTGCATCTGCAGCATTTTGGCGACCTTACTTTTGGTATTAGACTTGGAGAGAAATTCATAAAAGACAGGTATGTTGTAGGCTTCCGAAACACTGAATCTTTCAAAGCCTCCATGCTTCCTGTAGTCCACCGACACTATACCTGATGCCCCTCTCCACACACATATGCACACACGCGCACACATACATGCATATTACTACTGTAAACTGTTCATGTTCCTGACACTAATACATTATTCAGTGTACTTGACATGAGACTTTGATGAGTTGTGGTACACATGAGCACTGTACACAATAAATTTCATTATTATAAATCTATGTATGACTACAGCCTAATGATAATGATAGAAATACATTTATTTTGCACAGCAAATATTTATTTTTCAATCTATAAATCCCCATTTTATTTATTCATATTTTTGTTTATTTTATATTTATTTTTCAAAAAATAAATCCTTATTTATTTTTGTTTTTTTAATGCACCTAACTCAGTGATGAATGTTGATAACATAGACCAAACAGTTTACAGTGTAAATTACATATCAAAATTCAGCTAATAATTCATTGATCCATGCTTGTACATACAACTTCATTTCAAAAACATCAAAAAGATATTTCATTTAACTTAAAATAATGAAATCAAATATGAAGCAATAAACAAAACTCCTAGAAATTAAACCTACATTAGAAGAATGGAAACAAAGCTTCAGAAAAAGCCAAAAGGAAGAAGTAATAGTATCCAGAATTCACATAGGTCACATAAGGATTACACATTACTAATTGTTTAAAAAAAGAACAGCAACCAATGTGTCTCACTGAATCCATTGATCTGGCTCCTACAAAAGAAATATTTTATATCACAAGAAAAATAAAAGAACCACTTAAAAAAACATAAGTTGATACTATAATATCCTTCCTAAAGGTTATGGGTCTATATGGAAAAAATTAAAGATCTGACAATAAAAAAAATATAAATAATACCAAAATATATAAATACATAGATACCATATCTGAAAATTACTGAATGAAATAAACTACACAGAAATGTACACTATAGATATGTATTTGAAGATACTTAGAATTTGAAACATAGAAATTTTTATCAAAATAACTTGATCTGGCATTAAATGACTCTAAAAAGTTGATATGCTGTAAAACAAAACAACCAACTAACCAAATCAAATATGACCAAAGATTTGATAAAGGTTTATAGAGTTGCATTGTGCTTTTACTTATCTTCTTATACTCATATTTATATCTTCTATACTGCTATGCTGCTGGGTTGTCTTTTATGTTGGGCTGAGTCTCTCTATCTTCTGGTCTGGATTGATTCCTCTGATTTTCTTACTGGGACTTCTTGGCTTAACTTGGATGTCTCAATTCTTATTCTTATAAATGAACACAATGACTTTGTGTATTTTAGATGTTTTTATTTCCTAAGTTCCCACTTCAATGACCACATGTGTGGAGAGAAGTTTGCAGGAGAAACACCATTTGCACCCAACTGTTTCAGTCACCGAGCTAACTCTGAATCACTAACTAATCCATTCTCATGATTGGTAGTTATATGGCCAAATCAACCTATTAGAGAACTCCTACAGGTCAGCCAAAGGTTAAGTCTTGTCTATCATTTTACTGGTACTAGGAATCTTCTTTTAAAGAATTACTAGTTAACTTTTGAATTCTACACTTTCTTGTATAATAAATAGGCTACCCATTTATTATGTAACAATAGCAGATTTTAATCTGTTCCTACTCATAACGAAATTTTCTTTGTAACCCATTTTTAATTTTTAAGCTTTTCTATCTTTTAAATGGTTAATTTCTATAACAATATCATAAAAAATTTTGTTTAAGATAAATTATGATGAAAGAACATAATAAGATATTTTGATTTTGTTTCTTTGATTGATTTCTATTATCTTAGTTTTTGCTGCTTTAAGATTGGAATGTAATGATAATTAATTGAAGCTTGGTTATCTTTCCACCATCCTGCACCTCTCCATTGCACTAAATCTAGTGCTGATGGACTGGAAATTTTCTGGATGACTCACTATGCAAAATCATCATGTACAAAAAAATATCTGTCATAATTGTCATGATGGAGTGGCAAACACACATGCAAACACGCACACATACACACACACACACACACACACACACACATATATATATATATATATATATATATATATATATATTATAAATAAGTTTATTTAGGCAGCATTTTTTCTTTTAAACATGTTGTGTTAAACTCTACTGACAATTCTTGTCGGACAAGTTTTTGTTCGATCCTTTCTAACTGTCTGGCCATCTTTTTAAGTGTGCTTCGTTTTTAACAGAAAATACACTCACACTACACAAAGAAAAAAACAAACAAAAACTTCAAATAATCGAAGATCTATATATCAAACAAAAAAAAACGACCTTAAACAAAATAAACTTCGAAACTAGTCAACATATCCTCAAATGCCTATAATTTCCCACCTATCCTCCTTCCACCATTCCCCTTTCATTCTCATAAACTTCTGACCCCCCTCCTACAAAAATCTCTACTGCTATTGTTTGTTTGAACCACTACCAATTCTTACTACCTCCCACTACCAATTCCCACGCTATTGCTTTTTTTTAAAAACGAGACAAATGAAACATTCCATCAGTTTCACACCTGAAGATGGCAGATAGACATAGTGAAAGCACTCGTGAAGAAACCTTTGGTGGATTGCTACACCAGTTCCACCCTGACATTAGAATATGGCCAGACAGTTAGAAAGGATCGAACAACAACTTGTCGACAAGAATCATCAGTAGTGTTTAACACAACATATATATATATTATATTATATATATATATGTGTGTGTGTGTGTGTGTGTGTGTGTGTGTGTGTGTATAAGTTAATATTGCAAAGACATATAGNGGGAGAGATTCGCAAGGCGAAAAAGATGACTTTTTTATTTGTAAAAAAAGGGGGTGGGGGGAAAAAGCGGCAAAATGAATGTCTATTAGACTCCTGAATATCATACTTTATTTTTCACAAGCGTAAATGTTTACCTATATTGAGTTTTCGCGTGGTACCGCCAATTTGCCCGCGGTGAATTTTGACCCACCACTATAATTTAACATAAAAAAACTTGCATAAAGGTTAATATTATCTTGAAATATTTATTCACTCGAAGAAATAGCAATTAAACAAACTCCTAATAGATTTTTTTTTTTTAAATTTCGGCTTACAAAAATAATGAAATATAAACGAAAAACATGTTTACATTTTTTGAAGCGTTAAATCAAATTGAAATTTAACGGTAGCCAGAAACCAATTATAAATAAAGGTTGTTTTTTTTTATTCTATGAAAATAAATTAATGGTCCGATTTTTCACGAACCAAATTTCCATAATTACTTACCTGTTAAGAATTAAAGTGTCTGAAATAGTCTTTTTCTAAATATATTAGGGGGAAATATTTTTTTTATGAGGTGCTACTCCCCCCCCCCTATTTTTTATTTTATGAAAAATTGACGCGGCAAAAACGATTTTACTTGTTTTTCTATAAATATCTGAATATTATATCAATATTTTAAGTCTCAATACCAAAGCTTTTTAGTAAAAGAACCATGAATACAGACTTCTGCTAAAAATATATATCAAAAGAAACTGACGTGTTGGTAAATAAACGACTGTTTTATTTATTTTTCACGATAATGGCAGAGTAATTTTTCCCCAACCGGAATAATTTGATCTTTGAATTTAACAGTTTTTCTTGCGTAACAACTCGTTATTTCTTTTTTGAGAGATTGAAAACAAAAGTTTCAAAGTATATTACGTTTCTTCTCAATATGGCGTAAAGTGGTTATAATCTTTTGGAGGTACCTAACAATCATTTCAAATAAAACATGAGCACTTGCCCTAGTAGCACCAAAACCACAAAACTACAAAATGTAGTTTACATATTTTACCCCCGAATTAAATTCTGGCATAATTTAGTATTATTACATTGGACTTTAATACCCATAGTCCTGCTTCAAAGTTGAGAATATTTGTACCTAAAAAATCGGCTGCTAAATGTCTGCTATGTTTTTTTTAAACGATTAAAAATTAATTAAATCGATTATTTTAAGGTCAAACTTTAATTCTAAATCGATAGTAGTAACATAATGACCATGCAATATAAAAAGCAAAATAATATTACAACATTCAATTAATTTTTAATAAATTTAAAAGGTTTTTTTTTTTTGTCAAGTTCGTGTATCTGTTCGACAAATTTGGTAAACATTAAACAGTAAAAACAAAAGGACTAACTATCTCTAATATCATGGACTATATTATTAATAAGAAACAAAATGAAAAAAAAAATACGACTTTTGCAAGTTTAACCTTTGTTTTTAGTTGGCATGGGTGTTTGGTTTTTACTTTTAAATAACTTTTTACTTGTTAAAAAATGCTTATTTATTTGCTATTTATTATTTAATGAATAAAGCAAATGCTTATTTTTTAGTTAAATATTGGCTGTAAAAATGTTACCAGTTTTATTTCTTGGTCGTTCATTTTGGAAAAACTATATATTTTCTCATTTTGTTTCTTTATTTTAAAATTTAAATTCATGATTTAGAGATAGTTATTCCTTTCGTTTCTCTTGTTAATATTTAGCAATTTTTTTTCGACACGATATCTCTTGCTAGTTAGTAAATATTAAATAATAAAGTAGACGTTTAATTCACGGGGAGTAAATTTTTCCGTTTTAATTGACGACAATCTGCAAAGATAACCAAAATGTCTCAAAAAAAAAAAAATTCATTTTTTTTAAACAGAATTTCTCAAGCTTGAAAGCAGACTATTGGGTATAAAGTCAATGTATATATAGTATATATACATTGGACTTTATTTAGTATATATATATATTATTAGTATAATATATATAATTATATACTAAATTATGCAGGAATTTAAATTCGCGTTAAAATGTGCCTAAACTACATGTTTGTCTTTCTGTGTTTTTCCCTGTTTAATGTTTAACCAAATTTTTCGAACAGATACACGAACGCGAATCTAAATTGACAAAAGGTAAGTAATTATGGAAATTTTCGTGAAAATCGACCATTATTTATTTTCATAGAATGTAAAAAAAAAACAACCTTTAGTTAGACTTGGTTTTTGGTTTACGTTAAATTCAATTGATTTAAACGGTTCAAAAAGGTAAATCATTGTTTTTCGTTTAATTATTTTCATTATTTTGTAAACCGAAATTTTTTTTTTAAAATCATTAAAAGGAAAGTTTGGGGGTTTAAGGCTTCTTCTTTTTGAGTGAATAAAATATTTCAAGATAATATTAACCTTTTATGCAAGTTTTATTACTGTTTTAAATATGTGTTAGTAGTGGGATGGGTAAAATTTCACGGGGAAAATTGTGGTAGCAGGAAAACTTCAATATACATTTACGCTTGTGAAAAAAAGTATGAATATTCAGGAGTCTATAGGCATTCATTTGGCACTTTGTTTTTTCCCCGCATCATTCCAAATTTATTCACGAAATCAAAAAAAACTAGAGCCATATTGACCTTTGGGCTCGTAACCTATAAAATGCTTGTGATGCTAATACATATCCGATTAAGATGATGTCTCTAGCTACAAAATATATCATAAATGTGTATGTTGAGTAATATAGTAGAATATAAGTTGCCTTTTAGAGGAATAATCAAACATTTATCAAAGAACTGTATTTCTAAGTTAATACATAAAAAAATATCGATACTGGGTTTTCAAAATAGGTTGCGGGTCAGCGTTGAAGGAAGAAACGTAAATATTTTTGAATTTTGTTTTTAAATCTCGCAAAAAGAAATACGAACATAAAGAGTTGTTAAAAGAAAAATTTAATTCAAGATCAAATTATCCAGTTGGGGAAAAATTACTGATCATTATCGTGAAATAAGAAAAACAGTCTGTTTATTTACACACGTGCAGTTTCATTATTGATATCATTTTTTAACAGAAATCTGTAATTCATGGTTCTTTTATTAAAAACATCTTTGCCAGTGGACTTATAAAAATCTTCTGATATAATTATCTAGACTTTATCTTTTACTTGAAAAAAATGTAAGAATCGTTTTGCCGGTTATTTTTCCATTTACATAACAAATATGGGGGAGTAGAACCTCGTAACAAATATTTCCCTAATATAATTTTAGAAAAAGACTATTTCAGATCATATATTCATCCAAAGTAAGTAACTATGGAAATTTTCGTGAAATTGGACATTAATTTATTTTTCAATAGCATCTAAAAAACAACCTTAAAGTTATAACTTTGTTTTGGCTACTTAAATTCAATTGATTTAACGGTGCAAAAATGTAACATTGTTTTTCGTTTTAATTTTCATTTTTTTGTAATCCGAAAAAATTTGTTTTTTAAATCATTAAGAAGTTTGTTTATGCTTATTCTTTTGAGTGAATAAAAAAATTAAAGAAAATATAACCTTTATGCAAGTTTTATTATGTTAAATATAGTGGGGGGTAAATTTCACGGGGAAAATTGGTGGTAGGCACGGAAAACTTCAATATACATTTACGCTTGTGAAAAAAAGTATGATATTCAGGAGTCTATAGGCATTCATTTGGCAACTTCTTTCCCCCACCATCAAAATTATTCACGAAATCAAAAAACTAGAGCCCTATTGACCTTTGGGCCCGTAGCCTACTAGTGTTAGTACGAGAATACAAGATGAGATATCCTAGTGAAAATATACATATGTATAATGTAAGTTTATCTGGCAGATATTCTACTTACCAGGAACGTCGAAGACGTACGTTTTGGTGTCTTTCTTTGTAGCAATCAATCTATTGTCGAAGCCCTCGATAAGAACCCCTACTTCGCCCAGAAATGGTTTTGGAAACATCAGGACACAAGACTTATTTGTCTAAGGAAGATACAGATTGAACAGAAAATATTCAGAAAATTCACAGAAAAAATATTGCCTTTAACATTGGCCCATCAAAACCTCTACTATGTGAGAGGATTCAACGGATTGGCCGAATTTTTTTGGTAGAGAATATCACATAACTGTTTAATCAATTTTTATAAAACTTATATCATTAAAAAGAATAAGAAATGGAGAAGAATCTGATATAAAATTGTGTTTCTTCCAACTCTTTCAAATACGTTGTAGAGAAAAGATTATACCCCTCGGTATTGAATGGATTATTCTATTTTAATATGAACATTGACGAGGGCCCGTCTTTCCAACTAGACAATCTAGCAATATACTATTGTTAACATATTCTTATACGTTTTGTTAAAATAAACTCTTTTCATTTATAAGTTAGGATTCAAGGTATTATTTCAATAAACATCCCTAATAACATTGTAATACGCGTCAATATACACAAGATGCAAATGAAAATATTAAAATTTCATGAAAAAAGTAAAATGCAATAAAAAAAATCTCTTCACTAGTTATTATTATCTTAATTAAGATTTAATAGTTCCCTTTGAAGTTCTGACTGAAGTACAGGTAGACCATTTGGTTCATTTAATGATTGGTTGGTTCCAATGTCATGTCAAACCGTCTAGGATTATTTTATACCTAGAGATTGGTAAATTGCGATCAGTGTACGTTCATGTTTAAATTTTTTGTGTAATTTCTTACGTTTTTTGTACGCCGTCTTATTGAATAGAAATAAGTTTTAAACATATATATTTGACCCTTAGACGGAACCCTAACAGGCCTAACCATCAGTTAGAGTGGACCTGGGAGTAGTGGTGATGAAGGGGTAAACAAAACCGGAGCCATATTATCAGATACAATTTAGCGTCATACTCAAGATACTCCTCTTTTTGGTGATGGTGGGAGGGTTCTTACTCCTCTGCAAGAGACACGGCGTATTCTAAGCATTACCGATAGGACGACAACCTTCTCAGGGATAAAAAGGTTTTAGCAAGATAAGTGAAATTTGAAAAAAAAAAATGAAAAAACAACAAAAAACAGCGTTTTGAATATTTACCTTTTCAATGAGCGTATCCGGAATGATTGTAAGATGGTCATTATTCCACTCCAGTAACCTGTTATGGATAAGTTTTTTGAACTCCGCTGTGGACGTATCATCGGATGTTACGGTCAAAACCTGACATTTTCTTCCGTTATTGCAGTAAGGAGTCTTCTCCATTTCTTGTCTCTGAACTCCGCATAAAATAATGATTGGGTTTACGAGGTGATGCGTTGATCTTTGGATAAATTTCTTCTTTTGTTCAAGCATGGCTGGGGACAAGATGATACAAACCAGATCTGGGTTCAATGTACCCAAAGAATTCGTGCCTAGGGCGTCAACATTATACGGATCCACTTGCGCCAAATCTTGGATTTCGCTTGATAAAAATTTAGCCCAGGCTTTGCTGTCATCAGCGGTTATAATTGCAATCTTATTCATCTTTTCTTCTAAGATTCAACCTTCAAATCGATATCTAAAAGGGAATAAAAGAAATGAAAAAAAAAATTAATCACAGTGTGATATTTTTATCAGACCAGGGGAATATAGTTATTTACTAAACTTAGTTTAGATGTGACACACGGCCAGAAGTATGGGGCGCCCAATGAGAATCGAACTCACTACCAATGGTCTGCAAATCTAACCATTACACCACGTAAGGTGCCCAGGCCAGGGGCATATAGTCTAGGTATACTAGGGGAAAATTATATACCCACCAATGACGGTGAATGCATTCTTAATATTAACTTAACTTAATGTTAACTCAGTAATTAAGCTCAACTAAATGGATGCACTCGCGTGTAACAGTTATCGTTATAGGAAATGGAAACCGCGACCCGAGTGCAAATCCTGTACGAGGCTGTTTGCACTTCACATAGCGCTAATACTTTAGGGAAATATATTCATCCAACTATTCCCTTTCAAGCTATGGATAAATAGTAGGCTTTTCAACCTTAGTATGGTAATCGTTCTAAGCTTGGTTTGGTTTGCATTCTTCCATACTTGCGACCTTGTGTCACATCCTACCTTTGGCAAGCTGATTGGGTATATACCTCTTACCTGTGGCGAAAAGGTTGGGTAAATACCTACTCATGCCAGTACACCGTTTGCAACAAACTTAAGAGGGCGGAGGCTTGTGTTAACGCTCAAGACTGAAATAGATTATAGTAACATGGAATTTGAGTAATGTGGTTTGGTTTGGTTTCATTTTTAATGGCATATCAACCTTCGTGGATTATTTAATGCTAAAGCCACCCTTGTAGAAAAGCAGTAGTAGTACTGTTTAGACCATAGTTGGGGGATGAGGAGGTTCATACTTTTCATAAGATTATTAGTCTGAAAGTTAACGTAATAGTTCAACTGGAGTTCGAACTTCCTCACTACGATGTTGCAGTCAAGGACATTTGCCACTACACCAGAAGACTCCCTCGAACCCTTTTTCAGGAGACCCCATGTCGAGAGACAAACATTATTCTAGTGACGAGGAAGTGAAATCGGTAGTGAAGAAGTGGCTCAAAGAATAGTCAACAGAATTTTACGGAGTAGGGATACATGCTCTCATTCGGTGGTGAAAAATTGCTATTGAGAGAAACGGTGACCGTAGAGGAGTAGGGGTGTGATCCACAGAGAATGTATAATACATGTTCTGTGTTTGGTAATTATACCTGTTCTAAACAAAATGGCATAATTTTTTCACTCACCCTCGTACTTTTCCCTGGCACGCATCAGAATGAGTTTCCTAATTTTTTCATAAAACTTAATTTGTCCCTAGGTAAATCTGGATTACGCTTAAGACTAACTAATGAACATTAGTAATTCGTGACTAATTTACGCGATTTTAAGCTGAACATAGAATCCCTGGTTGCTGCAAAATATTTCCAAAATGTAGAAACGAAAAAAACAAAAACAAAAACAAAAGAATATTAAAGTCGATGGTTATCTTCAAAGTACGCACTTCCGAATTTTCCAGCTTTATTTTTTCTTAATCTAAGAATTTCACCTTTAAATTACCAGCCATATACATTCTTTTGGTCTGATTTTTTCGGGAAAATAAATTTGTTTTTCATTTGAATTCTTGAATAATTTTTAAAATCTTTAAAAGTTTAAAATCTAATGTACAATGTATTTTGTTTTCAATTTTTAGAAAAAAAATCCACGTTTTCTGTTTCTATTTCACTAATGTTTTTTGTTGTTTGTAAAAATTCTCCAATCTTTTTTCTCTGAAAAGAATAGTAAGAAAAGAAAATCTTTTTTTTACAATGAATTATTTTGGGCATTTTTCACAAAATAATTCTCAATGAAGACTTTTTTTAACAATAAACCCTTTTTTCAGTAATAATATTTTAGACATATTTGTTGAAAAATACCCAGAATGATTAATTGTAAAACAAAATTATTTAAGGATTTAAAAGAATAACAAAAATAATCAGATCATGAAAAGCCTACGAGGCTTGTTCCGAATTATAATTTGAAGTTCATTAAAAAAAAAAAATAAATAAATAAATAATAAAAATTCTGGAGTGCGTATCTTGAAGCTAACCAAGTTTATCAATTGATAAAACAAGCTTACAATGGGCTTAGAATGTTGCGAAAGGAAAACTAAATGAATTGTCCTTTTGAAAAAAAGATATTTTGTGAAGTTTTACGATGAAAGAAAAATGTCATCAATTTTACTTTTACATGTAATTTGCATATCTGCTATTAATTTAAATAAGATAATACTTTGAATGTTGCTTTTGTTGTTTTCTCTGTTTTAATAATATTTACTAGTGGAACTCATGGTGTGATGATTTAGCTATTACAACGTTTGATATGTATACTTAAGAGCCATTGCTATAATTCAATATTGATTTTTTTTTTTTTTGCATTAAGAATAAGCCACAAGGGAAAAAATGTTGAGAAAAACTGGTCATCGAAGGGAGACAGTATTTTAATCACGGCATTACACCTGAGAAGGAGTGTAAAATGGACAGCTCGAAATGTTGTGTTAAGAATATCAAAATCAAAAGATGTTCAATTGTCCGAAGAAATGCCGGTATAATTTCCATACCAGCTTGAACCTGTCATCCGTAATTTTCAACAAACAGGAGAAAATCAGGAAAAAGAAAGATTAAAACTACATTGCCAGAGAACTTTAACAAAAACTTGTTGCAGAAAATTATCTGATATATAAATATATAATTTTTCGCTTACCTTTGTAAAGATAAAATGTCTTCTTTTCGCGATAAATACTTGTCACTTAAGTTTGTTTCTTTATCTGTTTTCACACTTGCGATATCCGTTCGTGTTAAATGATACTTTATTTAAGACTTTATTTTTCAGTTGGAGTTAATCTTATATTCATAGTCCACTAAGTTCATAAAGAGGCGTTCCATTTAGAAAACGGATATATAAATCGACCAATGAATGAACTTACTTTTTTCGACCTCTTTTTCAAACAATATAGTCCGTGTGCAGGTGTGTGTCTATTCTGAATGGGTGCATCTAAGCACAAATAAAATACTTTAGTATGTCTATCAACGTGACAAGTCAAGCATAACCGAATATAAATAAATTGGTAAAGAAAAATTACGCATATGCGTAATTTTTCTTTATATTTATCGAGCGGGGTGATAACGTTTACATGGATTTGGATTTATTTTAAACTATATTTTTAGTTTTCAATTAATATTTGTTAACGTATATTTTTGTCCAATTATATTTTACTCTAGTCTGAGCTTATTCATACATGAATACAAAAATAAATATCATCTAAAAGTAGCTCATATATATATATATATATATATATATATATATATATATATATATATATATATATATATATATTCTCTTGTTGTAAATGGACGCTGAAAGAGGAATTCAAATCTTGAATGAAACTTTATGTGTTTCAGTCGAAGGGCAAATTGAAGATCAATGTTTTCTTTAGCAATGGTTTCGCAACCGGTCTAGAAAAAAAAACTTAATTCAAATTAGCTGTACTCCACCAAAATTTTAGTTCTTTTGCATCCGGTCCGTCTTGAAGTGGTTGTTTATATATAACTACATACACACATACCTGCTAGCCTAGCTCGTTAATCATTACACCACACGAGGCGCAAAATAAAAGTTCGATCCTTGCTGAATGTCCCATACTTGCGTCCTTGTGTCACATCCTGCCCATGGCAATGAATTTGTTACTTCATGTGATACGAGGGTAATCTCAAAGTAAGGTCTGCAAAATATTTAGAAATTACAGAAACGTGTATTGTTTGTCAATGATGTTTGCATCATTTTAAAGTTTGAACATGTATCTATTTTTCTACATAATCGCCATTTCAGTTGATGCATTTTCGTAGGCGCTGTGGCAGTTTTACTGCCATGTTGTTAAGGAAGCATTGAACCTCGTTGTTGTTGCAAACTTTCAACACCACTAGCGGACGTTTTTGACATTGATCTCTATATACTTCCATTAAATAGCAATGAATTTCAATCAGTTTAATTCCTATTGTGTTCAAAAACTGAATAACTGCAAAAAAAAACTTCGCATTTGGTGGTAGTGTCAATCGGGAGCTCCATCAGGAACGATTGGTAAGCAAAGACCGAGTATGATAGCAAGGTACGCACAGGGGCAGAAGCATGCACAACAAAAACAACAGTGTTTCAAATAGCTGCACAAACAGTTTCCCCACGCTTTGGAAACCTTATTTTAGGATTACTCTCATATTTGGCAGAGACTGCTGGACAATTCTCAAATCAATTTTTTATGAATCATTGATTAACACCTGATTTTGGTGACCTTTATAAATATACTATAATTTTAATTATGTTTCTATGTAACCATAACCCAGCAAAAAGTGCACATTAGAGTGAAATTTTACTAGAGCAATACACTAAAAATTATTTTAGAGAATACAGAAATTTCATGTCTAATTTGCAACTAAATCATAATTTTATGACATCAGTATTCACACATTTTAATCTTCCAAATAATAATAGGAAGTAAAGTATGCAGAGTGGCTTATTGTCAGTATCAGCCAAACAGCAGGGAGGAAGGTCTATCCCCTTTTTGCTAGTGCTAGACCAGAGAGAATGTTTTACCGAGGTGGGGCGCCACACCTACTATCAGCTCCCAGATGCTTTACTGAACAGATTATATTGGATTACCTAAGCTGTGCTACTCTTGCACCGAGTCGACAGGGACAGGTATCAAAGCTGGAACCTTGCAATTCTTAGATGGATTCTTTACCGATTGAGGCTCATTTTAATCCTTCACTTCTTCCTAAATAGAAGCCACATTATCCCCATACAGCCCACAAGTCATCTTGTAATAGTATTCTTTCTTTTTTTTAAATCTTAGAAAGATATGTAGAACCAGTTCAAATAGATTTAAAGTGATTTTTGTAATGTGGCCTATTGTCAGTATCAGCCAAACAGCAAGGGAATATATCCCCTTTTTGTTAGACCAGAGAATAGTTTGCTGAATTGGAGTGTCACACCTACTGTCAGGTCCTAGAGGCTTTACCACACAGATCAGATTAACTAAGTTGTGCTACTCATGCACAGAGTCAGCAGTTATCAGTATTGAACCCGGAACCTCACAACTCCTGTGATATATGATATGTATAACCAAGTCAAATATGTTTAAGGTGATTTTTAAAATTAGCAAAATGATTTTACCCATTGAAATCTAGTGGATAAATGAAAAATGCACATCCTCCAAAAGCATCACATTAAAATTTAGCAGGGTTTTTTTTTAGTTGTTTTTTAAGAATAATAATTAAAGAACCCATTTAAGAATAATAAGCCACACTAATCTAGGTTAGAATCACAGTAAGAGGAACCCAAAGAAAACCTTTTTTTTTTCTAATGCAAAATTGTGCACAAGACAGTTGAACTTTGAACCAGGTTGCAGGCATTTTTTTATCCTTGTTTAAAGCTAATCCATACTTTCATTAAAAGTAAGGTTATGAATGTACGCTATATCAAGCCATGAAATGATCTTGAATCCAAAATATCAGGCTTAAAGCTTCAAGGAAAATGGCATTAAGCCTATTGGGCTTATGAATTGGTTGGTTGTTTTATGACATCACAACCCTTTTCAGGTCATTTAATGCTGAACTAAGTCATTTTGATATTCAGTTTCTCACAGTACCAGCTGTTGCTTAAATGTTCACCTTTCTATGGATTAAACATTTTCAACTTTGGTGATCTAGCAGGAACTTTTTAAATCCTCAGTTATTAGCATCATTATCACTAATTCATCAATCAGAATTCAAACCTTTTGTAAATACATTTAAGTTTTTACTAAGTCATCATTTAATATTTTGACTTAAGAAAATTTAAAACTCAAAAGAATAACTTTTTTGTTTACAAATTCATAAATTAAATGTAATAACTATTATGGGACAAAAGTATTAATATCTTAAATTAATTTTAAACTAAACCTTGAAAACAGATTTCTACAATAATTTGGGAATAATGGGTTTAGAATTATTTTATTAGAAAATATTTTGGGGCTTTCATTAGCAAATATCTAAGGTGATGAATCCAAAACTATTTTCTTTTATTTTTAGGTGATGCATTATCATTTAACGTTATTTTTCTTAATAATAATGTTGACTATCATTTTCTTTCTGTCTTTCAATTTTTAAGTTACCTTTTCATCAATTCATCCTGGTCATCATTCTATAATTGTGAAGAAAAAACTGTCTACAAACTGATAGTTCAGTTAGTTGAGTAGCTAATACATTTAACCAAATTTCTATATCTTTTTTATTACTTGTGATCTGGGCTGTTTTTTCAGTCAGAATGAGTTGTGATTTAAAAAAGTAACAAAAAATAAAAAGATGAAAGAAAATACTAGTCAAAATTAAAAACGTGTGATGCAATTAAGATTAATATTTATCAAAATCAGAGAAAAGTTATTTTCATAATATTTGGTCTTTCAAATGAATTTGGAGTATGTAATTTATATTAGTTGAAATCATATTTTTCAGAAAATTGATATAATTTTATTTAAAATAATAACTTGACCAATTCTCATTCAAATGATCTCAAATTTTAACAGCATGTATAGAAACAACTCAAAATTATCTTTAATGTTTTATGTTGTATCTTTTTTTTTCAGATACAGAAATGCCATTCACTGGAAAAGAAAACAGAGTTTAAACATAGAATTTTGATTTGTTTCTAAACATACTGCTTAAATTTGAGATCATTTGAATATGAATTGTTGGTCAAATTATTAAATTACAAAATGATATAAATTTTTTGAAACACCATTATTTATATATATCTATATATTAGTATAAATATATGGCCAAAAGAATGTTAAACATGAATAGATTGCTTGTAAAGCTTTAGAACAGACACATTTTCATTACTAAAAAAAATTATAACAAATACTTGTATAAAAATTCTAATAAAAAAATCTTAGATTTAAAAAATCTAGGACATTCTTATTTGAATGGTTGTTGAAAGTAATTATTTTTTGAATTTAAGAAACCTTTTGCAAAATGACAATGTCCAAGCCTTTTTGAAAAAGGCCAGTTACAAGAATGACAAAAAAATACAAAATGAAAGGGGGACAAAAAAAAATCTGTTATGACATGATTTTTTTTTCTTTTAAGATCAACAAGATGTACACATTGTTTACATTTATATATTTTTTTTTTTTTGCTTTCATTGACAAAATATGAACGATCAATCAAACAAGACTGTCCTTTTATTGTTTCTCATTCTTGTCAATATTCTTGCCTTTATCGGCATTTTCACTCTGAGAAAGAGAAACAAAAAAGAAGCAATGGAGCAAGAAGAAAAAGGCAAAATAAAACAGTATTTTCTTTTTTATTTGCAGTTCTTCAAAATTCAGTTAGCTTTTTATGTGTGTGTGTGTGTGTGTGTGTGTTTCCTGGGGTATTTTTTTGTTTGTTTTGTTGGTTGCTACTTACATCATCACTCATCATTTATTAAATGTTATTTTGTCCAATCTTTTTTTTTTTTTTTTGAAAAAAATAAAATGAAAAGAGATGGTGAAGATGACAAAAAAAAGCAGCAATCCAAAAGGAGATGCAATTCAAGAAGAAAAAAATTTAGAATGTTATTCCACCCCCCACCCACACTACCATTTTTTTTTCTCTCTCACTCTCCAAAGGAGGGACAGGAAGAGATCTGAAAAGAAAGATTTGTAGGGATCCCCCCCTACTATCTCTCTCTCTCTCTCTCTCTCTCTCTCCACCGTTTCTAAAAATTATGCAGGGAGGAAGAAATGGAAAGGATGATCTTAACATTGGTCATTAAGATGATGATGTTGATGATGATGATGACACATGAGTCAAAACAATTGAAAAGTAAGTTTCTGAGTTGTTGTTGTTTTCTTTTGTTTCTTTCATTTAAAATTCACAATTAGGTACAGACATGTCCAGAAACGTTTTTTTTTTTGTTTTTTTTTTTGTTTGTTTTGATTTAAAAAATGTAAAAATTTAATGAGTCAATTTGAGTAAGTTTTTCTTCTCTCTCTTAAGACAAGATTTTCTTTCTTTTTTTTTTTTTTTTAAATCTCTTGCCAATTTTTTTCTCTTTACTCTTCTTCTGAAATATGAAATCCGTAAAATGTTTATGTTGATGCATTAATGGTGTCGGTGGCACTGCAGAAAAAGCAATACCATTTCAAGTCTTTATCAGTGTGGACTTTTACCGAAAGGTCACATGTTTTTTGTAAGAAGCACTCACAAGGAGGGTCAGAAGAGTGAAGCTCCGTTTCACTCACTGTTCCTAGTGAAACTGCCTGATAATGTCACAGCTGTTGCTACCATGTATGGGATGAGAACAATAAAAAATAAACTGTGGAGAAAGTAGAATTTTGTTGATGTCTATGATGATAGGATATGGTTTATGAAAGAGAGTTACAGAAAACATACAGACTGGAAGAGATAGAGGAGAAAATTAGAAGGAAAAAAAAAGATTAAGTTTAATGTAGAAGGATCTAATCCTGAAATGATTGTTAGGAAAGAGAATTAAAAATAAAAGTAAAGAAATGAGTTGTACATTACATATATACACACACACACACACAATACTTTCTCATTATGTGTTTGTTCTAATGGTATCAATGAGTACAAATGCCTTGTGACATGTCCAAATAAATGCTAAATAGGTACAAAAAGTTTTTTTTTAAGTTTTTATGTCAGAAATCATAAAAGATTTGAAATATAGAGTCATCTTAAAAGACAACTGTGTACAAATCTAAAAGTAAGTATAAAAATAAAGTTAATCAATAGCGGTCTTATAGTTTAGTCTAATCCACAATATCTGAGGAATGCTTCAAATAGTAAAATCAGTAACATAACTGATTAATATTTAGAATTGGTTTATTGAATTTTTTATTTTATCTTTAATCACAAATTATGATTTATATAATAGTAAATGGATTTCCTAAACAAAGGCTCTCTGGAAAGAGAATCTGAATTTAGATAACACTAAAGTTTATTTTTAGTAATATTTTTCATGGATGCAAAAGTATTATCCATTTCTTCTCTAAGAAGTTTTCTTATACTTCTTAATGGTCTATTACTAGGCATTCAAAAGTTATTATATTGCTAATAAAAATAAATTTAAAAAATAACAGGGTTTTATATAAAACCAATATATTAATTAAATTAAAATGTTTGGCAAGTGCAGCAAGAATTGATGTTGTTCATATTACTGTAAACTAGAATTTTTGACAGTCAGGAAGCATCTAATTACACTCCAATTTGGCAAAACTTTAGGTTTGGTTTGGGTCTTTTTTGTTTTTGTTTAATGACATATCAACTTTCATGGGTTATCCAATGCCAATGCCATCTTTGTAGAAGAACAGTAGTGGTACTATTTAACCCATAGCTTTAACTTTAAGATCTATAAAAATTAATTTTTCACTTAAACTTTGACCTAGGCTTGTTTCATAGCACATCAAAATAATATAAAAAGAATACTATAATAAAAAATTATAAAAATGATCTTTATGCATTATAAAACTTTTAAATAAAAACCTTCTTTTTTTTTTAATATTTTAGTCCTGCATCTGTCAATTAGCATTTTTCTTTTTATTCTTTTATGATTTGGTTTTATTAAAATATATATTTAGTCTCCCAGTTACGAATTAAAAGAATGGGAAAGAGGGCATTTTTATTTGTACTTTTTTCTTTCTTTTTTGTTTCATGACATCTACATGAGCAACATAGCAGACAACATGCACGCACTCACACACACAGAAACTGTTGATGGTATGGAGCTTAACCCATTAGCTGATTATCATATAGAAACACCAGTTTGTAGAGAGAAACAGGACATTCGAAAGTATATATATATATATATATATATATAAAGAGAGAGAGAGAGAAGGGGGGATTGATGCAGAAAATATAATTTTCTTTTCTGGTACTTTAATTCAATAATGCACAATTTAATGGTTTTCAACTCTAAATACTTTAGACCGGAACCGACAAAAGTCATAAAATAACTAACTAATAATAATCAATAATATACAAACAGATTAATCGATTTCTTGCAAAAATCAAAGAAAATAATTTACATGCCAGTCGATATCTTACCAAGATCAGATACTGATCACTGTGTTGGATATTCAAACATTAATTAATGATTCAAAACGCCGAATAAAATGATTACAACTGATATAATTATAAATATTTTACTATAACAATTAAAAACAACACAATATTAATGTTCAAAATATACTTTTATTCAAAATAAATATCAAAATATCCCAAAATACTTCATATATCAACATCATATATCATTCATTCCTTTTAAAAAGTTTCATTAGATAGATAGATAGATAGATAGATATTCACATTCAACAAAACAAAATCCTCGATTTAAATCTCATGTACAGGATTGTGCGAAAATCTTGTCTTCAATGATGTCGTTTTTAATTGTCTTTTTTTTTCTTTTGTTTTTGTTATCAGAGCCTTGATCTGAAGATTTGGCAACATTAATTGGGTTAACTAAATGATCCGTGAAATTTGGTGTGATGCTTTTCGTAAACCTATTGTTACTACATTTCTACTTTCTCAGTGTATATTACACAGGGTTGTTTTTATTCTATGTATTAACAATTTTAACTATAAATTGAATAGTCATTAATAGACTTACGCAATCATTGAGAATACTGTGACGTAGGCTGTGACTTAGTTTTGGTTACAGACAGAAATACACCTAATCTCCATTATTAATAGATTTTCAGTCTTTGTATTTTCCGCAGCAGAACACAGGTCGGGTTTTCGGATTTTAAACGAACGGCTCGTGACCATCAGTTGATAGAGAGAAGTATACAAGTTTATTTTGTGTTACAAATATGTTCGTCGAAGTACGAAATATGGCTTTTAGGTTGAAAACATAAGAGATAGTCATTTGGACTATCAATTAACTGTTTGTCAGTTTTTAGTCTCATTTGTGAACATCTTACAAGATTATTGCAGTTGTTATAAATGCAGAGTCATGTATAGTTCAACTTTTCTTTCGTATCAAAGCAACTCATCTGCGATTATGTCCACCTCGATGAAAGACTTCTGCAAAATCCAATATTGTTCATACCAGTTATTTTATACAGTTCTTCAACTATATGCAGGTTTGGGGGAAAATATTCAGATTTATTTTTGCTTCTTTTACTGTGTTTACTAGTTTATCTGTTGTCTTTATTATCATCCTTGTTACAAATATGCAGCTTGCCGTTGCTGATTTTGGTACTGAAGTGTTCCTGTTAATAAATGAACCGTATTTGATTCACTGGTGAGTGTCATCATGCTCTTTTAAATTTCACATCTTCACACCTGAAAATGAAAACAAAACGTATATATGAATAACCAATGATCATAAAGATATAAATATTGTTATTACTATTATAACCATTATTATTATTATCATTATCATTGTCAGTGTTGTTGTATTTAATTTTCAGCTTTACTTTTGATTCTTTTATAATCCTACACCGAGTCTTTACCCAAGACCTAGAGAGAGGGAAGGCAGTTATTATGTGCATGTCATGTATTTATGTCTTTTCTGTCTTTTTGGGGTGTTATTTTTTTCAACCACATTAATAGTACTCTTCTAAGGAGATGAGCAGTTCCGCAAAGTGCATTTTTGTTTGTATTTCATATAGGCTGGGAATGCCAGGTATCTCGTTTATCTACCTCTTTCTTGATCATACCCAGGGCTTCCACTATTACTGGCACGGTGGCAGTTTATGGTGCCACATTTCTTATATATATATATATATATATATATATATATATATATATATATATATATATACTCCTTGTGAGCTTTTCACACCGGTTCTAACTAGTGTTTTTTCATTGAAGCTTAAAATTACAGCAAGTGACTGTCCAAGAGTCTAAGTATACGAGCTGATTTGAACTGTTCTACGGTCGACAGTCTCGATTCTACCTCTGATATTCAGTTCCTTCCAGTCTCTTTTCCAGAATCTTTGGGGCTGTTCCAAGTTTATTTGTATCACCGTAACCTTTATATTTCACAGCATTTTCAGCTTTCTGACATGATCTATCTCTATCATTTTTTTACTATTTCTAAGCCTTGTTGAAATTATGTGGGTATATAATTATTTATCAACCCTTCTGCACAAGCAGAATGGGACACAAGGTCGATTTTTTTAAGCTGGTCACCCCTTGATATGCTTATATAATAGATAGATAGATAGAGAGATAGAGAGATAGAGAGATACAAACAAATTCATGTTTGTTGTCATTTAGTATGGACTAGGAGCGACTATCCAGCGTCGACTGGGGAGTGGAGGAGTAAACATCTGGAGCATTAATTTGTTCACTTTTGAGATTTACGAATGCTGTACATTTTTTAGTAGAATTTCAATGCTATTTCTGTGTATATTTTAATTTTAAAATATCTTCGAATATAAATCAAACCAATATTTTTACACAAAAAGCAAGAACCGGTGATATGTAATGTTTATATATATATATTTACTTTGTCATTAATTGTTTTATTCTCATAGTTTCATTCTGACATAAATACACAACAACTGCCCTTTATATATGTATAGATTACTTGTCTACAATATGAGCAAAGAAATCGTATAATACTTACGTCCATTTCAGTTCCTACCCATTTGAGTATCTGCAATTAAAGCCAAAGAAACTTGTTTTAGGATTCGGAAAAATCTGTTTCATTACAAAGTGAACATCAACTACAGTCATTTAAATAAACGTTTACTAATGTAATTTCAATTTTAGTAAAATCTTGATATGTATAGCTAAGAAAAACATAAATAAAAGTTGCTTTTGTTTAGTTTCTTTGTTTAATGGCATATCAATATATGTGTGTTATTTAATGCAAGACCCATCCTTGTAGAAGAACAGTAGTGGTACTATTTAATCCATAGCTAGGGGTTCATACATTTACCAGGGGTATTAGTCCGAAAGTGAACGTAATATCGCGACTGAAGTTCGAACTCGCTTACTACGATGTCACAATCAAGCAGGTTAGCTACAACGCCACGGGGGACTTCCCTATTCAAAAATAACTGTTGATCCTTCAAGATTTCCATAAGTTTTATGAACAATTTACGAGGGTGTGCTGAAAGCTTATTGGACCAACCAAGAATGGAAAGATATTATATTTGTTTTTAAAAGTTAAAAAAAAACATCGAGAAACGATGTGTCAAATGGGTTAAACTTCAGGATCAGGTTGGTTTCTTTATTTAATGACATATAAACCTTCGTGGGTTATTTAATGCCAAAGCCACACTTGTAGAATAACAGTAGTGATACTATTTAACTGGGGGTGGGGAGGTTCATACTTTTCCCAATAGTATTAGTCAGAAAGTCGACTGGAGTTCAAACTCGCGTACAACAATGTCGCAGTCTAGCACACTTCAGGATGAATATGTGAAATTGCAACTACGTTTCATGGCTCTAGGATATTTCTTTCTTGGTCCAGTCGAGAACTTATCAGCACCCCTTTTTATTTATTACACTTTCCTGGATTTGATACAAAGTCACAAACCATTTAAAGTATTTAATCTTCTAAAGCAGTTACCAATCTCAGCAGTACTCATGTTAGATACTGCTTAACTTACGTAATAAACTATGTATTTATGAAAGCGTAGATCCTTCACCTGACACAGTTGGTTGACTTTTTCCTATAAACTATCAGATTTTCAGGGAGTCATATCGAGTAATTCCATACCATGTCATTTCACTAAGCAATTGGGTTAATAGTCGTATCCATCGACTAGTATGTTACAGGTTGTGTGTAGCGGGGAGACTTGCTATGTGGGCAAATGCTGGTTTTCTATACAATCTTGTCTAGGTGTAAGCCCAGATCCAGGTGCAGTCTAGCAAGACTAGCAAAAGCCACCACCAAATGATAAGAGTTACATAAGTAACTAATCTATTGTCATGTTAGTCGCTTGGTTCGTCAATGGATTTAAATTTCTATTCATAAAGTTCTGTTGTTAAGTGATTGTTTTCTCTGAAATTCCAGAACCTAATTTGACTCGGTTTGGTTTTGGAATCGGTGACCTATCATTATCAGTCAGCTAGGGAGTCTATATCATTTCCCTAGTGCTAGATCAAGGAGATTATTTTAGCGTCTGAGGTGGAGCGCCACGCCTACCATCAGCTCCCCACTTAACCATACAAATAGATCCCTGTGCTACTCATACGCTGAGTTGGAGAGGACCGGTATCGAACCAGGAACCTTGTGATTTCTAAGCGGACGTACTACCGACTGAGAGCACCAACAAATTAAGCTTTATTATTGCTTATTTGATTAAAAATGATGTTGCTTTTTTGTCTTGTTTTATTCTTTTTAACTAAAAAGAAATACAGGTAAATACACACCGATAAGTGTTAAGAAATAAACAAAAAAAATATATAGTCGATGGAATGGCCTATTGTAAATATCAGCCGAACAGCGAGCGAGTACATCCCCATTTCGCTAGCACTAGATCAGGGACATTGTTTTGCTGTGGTGGAGCGCCACACCTACCATCAGCCCCCAGCTGTTCTGCCGCACAAATCAGATTACTCAAGCTGTGATACTCATGCGCTAATTTGTCAATGCCTGGTATCGAACCCGGAACCTTGCGATTGCTTTACCGACTGAGTTAAACCGGTCCCGGCAAATGAAGCAGAATCAAAACAATACGATAATGTTAAAAGGAACAAATGAAACGTTTTTCATACTTACATGTAGGGTTTTGAGACATGTCCAAATAGGGTGACTCCTGAAAAAGAAAACATTGTTTTCATTTAGATATTGTCATGAACAAAAACGAATGCATATATCCTTAACGAATTCAATCATTATAGCTAGCTGAAAACTCGCCCTATAAACAGGATTTTAAGCTAATAACACCAAACTACGTATTGTCAAGACTTATAAATTAGTAAACGTTGTCTAGTCGTTAAAGTTTATGACAACCCTATTAGTTAATTCTACCATTTATTTATGAGATAACATACAAACGTTTCACCCAACACCTTCGCCATGGACAGGATGTGATACAAAGTCAATTTTTTAGCGGAGTGAAGCTATTTCGAATTCATATTTTTCCTTCTACACTGATTGCCTTACTAAGGCTAAAGAGCTCGGTCAGCCCTACTATTTATATATAGCTGAGGTCGGGGGCAGACGGATTCATGCCCTTCCCAGGGGCATTAGCGCGAAGTGAAATGCAAACGGTTTCCTAAATGGATTTGAACTAGAGTCCCCAACTCCATTTGCTACAACTGTTATTTGTTGAGCGACAACTGTTAACCTAAACCAGATTGGGCTTAGGGTAATAAAAAAAGGCGATTTTGAAGGGACAAGTTTTTACATGCTTCAAAACGTCTGATTAACTGCCACCCTCACAAAAGTGTCAAAAAGGAAAGATGCTTCACCGGTTGCATTTATATATGCACTCCATGAATAAATCTACACCAGCACTAGGCAATGTATGCTTAATTATGTGATTCCGTAACGCATACCAAGTCCCATGATTTTGCTAAACGTTTTGACCGCTTTTAAAAATGTCTTTGTTGACAAATGTCCCCTTTCCTCACGCCAGCCATTACTATCTGAGATCTTACAGCGTTGCTAAATATATTACATGGAAAGTAAAAAGTAAACTTGGCGGAGTGGTCGGTATCAGCCGGACAGCGAGGAAGCCTATCACCTTTTCGCTTGTACTAAACTAGGGAGAGATTTTTTGTTCAGATAGAGCGCCACACTTACCCTCAGCTCGTCGCTTTACTGCAGAGATCAAATTACTCAAGCTGTGCTACTCATGTATGGAGTTGGCGGAGACAGGTATTGAACCTAGAACCTCGCGACTCATTAGTGGATGCTCTACCAACTGAGTTAAACCAGCCCCTTACTTTTACATCTACGTTACTCAAAATGTAAGAAATACAAAGAATTAAGAATGCAAAAGAACTTACATTATTTCTGATGAATCTTTGTAAATAGGAACTTAATTCTATATGTCTGTTGTTATTTGCAATGTCCACACAATTCATATCTTTATAGTTTTTAATTTTCAGTCCTTCTTTAGCAAAAGGCGTCTTCAGAAGATGTTTCAGTACGTTGGGCATACCGTGAGCGGAAGCAAAATGTAGTACAGTTGGAAATTCTGGTAACTCAGGATTCGGATCTAAAAAAGGGAAAAGAAAAAAATATGAAAACAACATTTATAATCTACTCATTTCTAAATCTCTTATTATAATATATATATTATATATATTCTATATTTATTAGATTCAGGGGAGAGTTTTTTGAATCATAGTAATATTTAAGAGTAGTAAAAGCTAAGAAATGTTGGCTAGCGAGCTGACCGGTTTCGTTCCTTTCTCAACAGAGCTAAAATCAAAGAGAAGATAAATTTACAATCAAGAAAGATTGGAAAATGGAGCAAGTATATATATACTTTTTTTATGGGTGAAAGGAAATATTAAGAGCTAAATGGTAATGATATCACGTCCGGACAAACATTCTCTTTGTTTACAAGAGGAGTTGCTCGTCAGAATATAGAGTCTCCAGTATTTTCTGATGGTAAAAGGAGTGCGACTTACTCAGTATAGAGAACAATTCAATAAAATTTAGTGTTGACTTGTTCTCTATATTGAGCAAGCCTTGACAGTAGAGACTTAATTTCTTTTAAAGTGTCTCTTTTGAAACTTCACACAGTTATACCTACGCCAGTTTGTTTTTCATAACAATCTGCAAATTTATTTTTCGGGATCACCACCAGTTGCCTTATCACATTCTAAATAATAAATAAATCTGAAATCGCTTTACAAAAGCAATTTTAGTTTTGACAAAGACCAGAAGCCACAGGGAGCAAAATCTGGACATAGTCGATGCGATATTTTGCCAAGAATAAATATAAATGAGACATATGTATTTACACATCCCTGCACACGATCAGGAAGTGACATAAGGTCATTTTTAAAGCGGAGGTTTGGCAGGTTTGAATTCAGATTTTTCTTATCCTATACCGGTTGTCATACCAAGGTTAAAGAGCCCAATATGCCCAACTATTTATCCATATCTGATAGGAGAATAATTAGATTTATACCTTTCCCAAGGGTATTATTGCTATGCGAAATGCAAACAATCTCATCCAGGATTTGAACTGTTTACTGTGTCCATTTCCTACACCCCAAACATCTCCATTATGAACGAGACATGCTCAATATGAATGCAGTGGTCTCACATTTCATGGGTTTATTCAATGAAGAGATACTCCACAGATTTAACAAAATTGGGACATCACTATCACATGCAGTTTAGTGTCATACCCAGAACACCTTTTTATGGAGGTCTCTTAACTCTCTGTTTGGGGACAGTCAGCGTATTCTATTAAAAGGTTAAAACTAGATTGAAATTCAGGTAATCCGTTTGGCATTATTGAACGTACTATATGTGAATTCATGTATACGTAGTAAGGTCACCTCTGATTGCTTTCCAGGTCACATCGAAGCTGCGTAACTGGTTCTCGGACTATTCAGTATAGCTAAATTATTTCTTTATAGACATAGTATGTTCTGAAACGTGTGTAAATGCGAAAATGCAGTGTTTGATAAAGATTCTAAGAACGGAAAACGATTCCTGTAAATGATCAGAACATGAAAACAAACAGAATAGGGGAAGAAATACACTTACTCGACATATGTTGATAGAATTGTCTGTTACTGTAGTCATTTTCCATGTAAGACACCAAGAGATCGTCAAGCGGGTGGAAATCATTTGAATCAATGATTTTACGTATATATTGGCACTCACATTCTTTTGGTCTGGTGGCGATGATGGTCAGTGAGAGGTGAACAGGAATTATTTTATTACTCCCAAGAACCAACAGTTTGTACTTTCCCTCAGGCAGATCTAGTAAACAAAATAAAAACTTTGAAGTATTGAATGAATAAAAGAATTTGTTATTTATGTTATGGAAAAGTATATCGTAACGTTAATTTTTAAATGAAATATACGCGTGAGTTTCTTGGAACATTCGAGACATTTGTACAAACACACATTAATTATATATATATATATATATATATATATATATATATATATACAGAATAGCTTAGACATACAGTCAACGGCGGTTTGTCAGATGATATGCGAAAAAGTGAAAATCAAGCGTCGTTGACTACGTCTACGCTATACATCAATATATATAATCATCATCATCATCATCGACTCATGCGGACAACATGGATTCCCATGACTATATATCGCCATCTGTGCCTATCGGCTATCGCTCCTGACAAGTCATCAGTGCGACATCCAGTGTCCGCACAGAACTGGACGGTGTAAGATTTTGCTAGACGGCCAACGCTGGTATGTCTATGTATGTGTGTCCACCGGGAAAAGTCACTTATGAGTTTGTTCTTATTCACCCAGTAGTGTCTAGCATGTCTTTTTCGTCTTACTTGGATGATTTGACTGATAGGAGATATTGAAGTTTTCCGTGGGTACCACCAATTTGCCCGGTGAAATTTGTCCACCACTATATTTAACATAATAAAACTTGCATAAAGGTTAATATTATCTTGATTTTTTTTTATTCACTCAAAAGAATAAGCATTAATCAAACTACTAATGATTTTTTAAAAAAATTTCGGCTTACAAAAATAATGAAAATTATAAACGAAAAACAATGTTTACATTTTTGAACCGTTAAATCAATTGAAATTTAACGTAGCCAAAAACAAGTTATAAATAAAGGTTGTTTTTTTTTTAATTCTATGAAAAATAAATTAATGGTCCGATTTTCACGAAAATTTCCATAATTACTTACCTTTAGAATTAAAGGTGTCTGAAATAGTCTTTTTCTAAAATATATTAGGGAAAATATTTTTTTACGAGGTCTACTCCCCCGCCCCTATTTTATTTTATGAAAAAATGAACCGGCAAAAAACGATTTTTACTTTTTTTCTATAAATAATCTGAATAATTATATCAATGTTTTAAGTCTCAATACCAAAGCTTTTTAGTAAAAGAACCATGAATACAGACTTCTGCTAAAAATATATATCAATAAAGAAACTGACCGTGTTGGTAAATAAACGGACTGTTTTATTTATTTTTCACGATAATGCAGAGTAATTTTTCCCCAACCGGATAATTTGATCTTTGAATTAACAGTTTTTCTTCGTAACAACTCGTTATTTCTTTTTTGAGAGATTGAAAACAAAAGTTCAAATATATTTACGTTTCTTCCTTCAATATGGCGTAAAGTGGTTATAATCTATTTTGGAGGTACCTAACAATCATTCAAATAAAACATGAGCACTTGCCCTAGTAGCACCAAAACCACTAAACATACAAAAATGTAGTTTAGCACATTTTACCCCGAATTAAATTCTGCATAATTTAGTATATATACATTGGACTTTATACCCATAGTCTGCTTCAAAGTTGAGAAATATTGTTACCTAAAAAATCGGCTGCTAATGTCTGCTATAGTTTTTTTTAAACGAATTAAAATTAATTAAATCGATTATTTAAGGTCAAACTTATGTCTAAATCGATAAGTAGTAACATAATGACCATCAATATAAAAGCAAAATAATATTACACATTCAATTAATTTTTAATAAATTTAAAGGGTTTTTTTTTGTCAATTTAGCGTTCGTGTATCTGTTCGAAAAATTTGGTAAACATTAAACAGTAAAAACAAAAGGAATAACTATCTCTATATCATGGACTATTATTAAGAAACAAAATGAAAAAAAAAACGACTATTTGCAAGTTTAACCTTTGTTTTTAGTATGCAGGTTTTACTTTTAATACATTTTTACTTGTTAAAAAATGCTTATTTATTTGCTATTTATTATTTAATGAATAAAGCAAATGCTTATTTTTTAAGTTTAATATTGTTGTAAAAATGTACCAGTTTTATTTCTTTGTGTTCATTTTGGAAAACTATATATTTTCTTTCATTTTGTTTCTTATTTAAAATTTAAATTCATGATTTAGAGATAGTTATTCCTTTCGTTTTTCTTGTTTAATATTTACCAATTTTTTTCGAACAGATATCTCTTGCTAGTTAGTAAATATTAAAATAAATAAAGTAGACTGTTAATTCAAGGGAGTAAATTTTCCGTTTTAATTTTGACGACAATCTGCAAGTATAACCAAAAATGTCTCAAAAAAAAAAAAAATTATTTTTTTAAACAAATATTCTCAACTTTGAAGCAGACTATGGGTATAAAGTCCAATGTATATATATAGTATATATACATTGGACTTTATTTAGTATATATATATATATATTATTTAGTATATATATATATATATATATTATATACTAAATTATGCAGAATTTAATTCGCGGTAAAATGTGCTAAATATATGTTTGTATTTTGTTTTTCCTGTTTAATGTTTACCAAATTTTTCGAACAGATACACGAACGCGATCTAAATTGACAAAAGGTAAGTAATTATGGAAATTTTCGTGAAAATCGGACCATTAATTTATGTTTCATAGAATTTTAAAAAATCAACCTTTAGTTATGACTTGTTTTTGGTTACGTTAAATTTCAATTGATTTAACGGTTCAAAAATGTAAACATTGTTTTTCGTTTATTATTTTTCATTATTTTTGTGAGCCGAAATTTTTTTTTAAATCATTAGGAGTTTGTTTAATGCTTCTTCTTTTGAGTGAATAGAAATATTTCAAGATAATATTAACCTTTATGCAAGTTTTATTATGTTAAATATAGTGGGGGGGGGTAAATTTCATGGGGAAAATTGGTGGTATCCACGGAAAACTTCAAGATACATTTACGCTTGTGAAAAAAAGTATGATATTCAGGAGTCTATAGGCATTCATTTGGCAACTTTTTTTTCCCTACCATCAAAATTATTCACGAAATCAAAAAACTAGAGCCCTATTGACCTTTGGGCCCGGAGCCTACTAGTGTTAGTACGAGATCAAAAAGATGAGATATCCTAATGAAAATATACATATGTATAAATGTAAGTTTATCTGCAGATATTCTACTTACCAGGAACGTCCAAGATGTACGTTTTGGTGTCTTTCTTTGTAGCAATCAATCTATTATCGAAGCCCTCGATAATAACCTCTACTTCGCCCAGAAATGGTTTTGGAAGCATCAGGACACAAGACTTATTTGTCTAAGGAAGATACAGATTGAAAAGAAAATATTCAAAAAATTCACAGAAAAAATATTGCCCATCAAAACCTCTACTATGTGAGAGGATCAACGGATTGGCCCGAATTTTTTTGGTAGAGAATATCACATAACTGTTTAATCAATTTTTATAAAACTTATATCATTAAAAAGAATAAGAAATGGAGAAGAATCTGATATAAAATTGTGTTTCTTCCAATTCTTTCGAATACGTTGTAGAGAAAAGATTATACCCCTCGGTATTGAATGGATTATTCTATTTTAATATGAACATTGACGAGGGCCCGTCTTTCCAACTAGACAATCTAGCAATATACTATTGTTAACATATTCTTATACGTTTTGTTAAAATAAACTCTTTTCATTTATAAGTTAGGATTCAAGGTATTATTTCAATAAACATCCCTAATAACATTGTAATACGCGTCAATATACACAAGATGCAAATGAATGTATTAAAATTTCATGAAAAAAGTAAAATGCAATAAAAAAAATCTCTTCACTAGTTATTATTATCTTAATTAAGATTTAATAGTTCCCTTTGAAGTTCTGACTGAAGTCCAGGTAGACCATTTGGTTCATTTAATGATTGGTTGGTTCCAATGTCATGTCAAACCGTCTAGGATTATTTTATACCTAGAGATTGGTAAATTGCGATCAGTGTACGTTCATGTTTAAATTTTTTGTGTAATTTCTTACGTTTTTTGTACGCCGTCTTATTGAATAGAAATAAGTTTTAAACATATATATTTGACCCTTAGACGGAACCCTAACAGGCCTAACCATCAGTTAGAGTGGACCTGGGAGTAGTGGTGATGAAGGGGTAATGCACAACAAAACCGGAGCCATATTATCAGATACAATTTAGCGTCATACTCAAGATACTCCTCTTTTTGGTGATGGTGGGAGGGTTCTTACTCCTCTGCAAGAGACACGGCGTATTCTAAGCATTACCGATAGGACGACAACTTTCTCAGGGAAAAAAAGGTTTTAGCAAGATAAGTGAAATTTGAAGAAAAAAAATGAAAAAACAACAAAAAACAGCGTTTTGAATATTTACCTTTTCAATGAGCGTATCCGGAATGATTGTAAGATGGTCATTATTCCACTCCAGTAACCTGTTATGGATAAGTTTTTTGAACTCCACTGTGGACGTATCATCGGATGTTACGGTAAAAACCTGACATCTTCTTCCGTTATTGCAGTAAGGAGTCTTCTCCATTTCTTGTCTCTGAACTCCGCATAAAATAATGATTGGGTTTACGAGGTGATGCGTTGATCTTTGGATAAATTTCTTCTTTTGTTCAAGCATGACTGGGGACAAGATGATACAAACCAGATCTGGGTTCAATGTACCGAAAGAATTCGTGCCTAGGGCGTCAACATTATACTGATCCACTTGCGCCAAATATTGGATTTCGCTTGATAAAAATTTAGCCCAGGCTTTGCTGTCATCAGCGGTTATAATTGCAATCTTATTCATCTTTTCTTCTAAGATTCAACCTTCAAATCGATATCTAAAAGGGAATAAAAGAAATGAAAAAAAAAAAAATTAATCACAATGTGATATTTTTATCAGACCAGGGGAATATAGTTATTTACTAAACTTAGTTTAGATGTGACACACGGCCAGAAGTATGGGGCGCCCAATGAGAATCGAACTCACTACCAATGGTCTGCAAATCTAACCGTTACGCCACGTAAGGTGCCCAGGCTAGGGGCATATAGTCTAGGTATACTAGGGGAAAATTATATACCCACCAATGACGGTAAATGCATTCTTAATATTAACTTAACTTAATGTTAACTCAGTAATTAAGCTCAACTAAATGGATGCACTCGCGTGTAACAGTTATCGTTATAGGAAATGGAAACCGCGACCCGAGTGCAAATCCTGTACGAGGCTGTTTGCACTTCACATAGCGCTAATACTTTAGGGAAATATATTCATCCAACTATTCCCTTTCAAGCTATGGATAAATAGTAGGCTTTTTAACCTTAGTATGGTAATCGTTCTAAGCTTGGTTTGGTTTGCATTCTTCCATACTTGCGACCTTGTGTCACATCCTACCTTTGGCAAGCTGATTGGGTATATACCTCTTACCTGTGGCGAAAAGGTTGGGTAAATACCTACTCATGCCAGTACACCGTTTGCAACAAACTTAAGAGGGCGGAGGCTTGTGTTAACGCTCAAGACTGAAATAGATTATAGTAACATGGAATTTGAGTAATGTGGTTTGGTTTGGTTTCATTTTTAATGGCATATCAACCTTCGTGGATTATTTAATGCTAAAGCCACCCTTGTAGAAAAGCAGTAGTAGTACTGTTTAGACCATAGTTGGGGATGAGGAGGTTCATACTTTTCATAAGATTATTAGTCTGAAAGTTAACGTAATAGTTCAACTGGAGTTCGAACTTCCTCACTACGATGTTGCAGTCAAGGACATTTGCCACTACACCAGAAGACTCCCTCGAACCCTTTTTCAGGAGACCCCATGTCGAGAGACAAACATTATTCTAGTGACGAGGAAGTGAAATCGGTAGTGAAGAAGTGGCTCAAAGAATAGTCAACAGAATTTTACGGAGTAGGGATACATGCTCTCATTCGGTGGTGAAAAATTGCTATTGAGAGAAACGGTGACCGTAGAGGAGTAGGGGTGTGATCCACAGAGAATGTATAATACATGTTCTTGTGTTGGTAATTATACCTGTTCTAAACAAAATGGCATAATTTTTTCACTCGCCCTCGTACTTTTCCCTGGCATGCATCAGAATGAGTTTCCTAATTTTTTCATAAAACTTAATTTGTCCCTAGGTAAATCTGGATTACGCTTAAGACTAACTAATGAACATTAGTAATTCGTGACTAATTTACGCGATTTTAAGCTGAACATAGAATCCCTGGTTGCTGCAAAATATTTCCAAAATGTAGAAACGAAAAAAACAAAAACAAAAACAAAAGAATATTAAAGTCGATGGTTATCTTCAAAGTACGCACTTCCGAATTTTCCAGCTTTATTTTTCTTAATCTAAGAATTTCACCTTTAAATTATCAGCCATATACATTCTTTTGGTCTGATTTTTTCGGGAAAATAAATTTGTTTTTCATTTGAATTCTTGAATAATTTTTAAAATCTTTAAAAGTTTAAAATCTAATGTACAATGTATTTTGTTTTCAATTTTTAGAAAAAAAATCCACGTTTTCTGTTTCTATTTCACTAATGTTTTTTGTTGTTTGTAAAAATTCTCCAATCTTTTTTCTCTGAAAAGAATAGTAAGAAAAGAAAATCTTTTTTTTACAATGAATTATTTTGGGCATTTTTCACAAAATAATTCTCAATGAAGACTTTTTTTAACAATAAACCCTTTTTTCAGTAATAATATTTTAGACATATTTGTTGAAAAATACCCAGAATGATTAATTGTAAAACAAAATTATTTAAGGATTCAAAAGAATAACAAAAATAATCAGATCACGAAAAGCCTACGCGGCTTGTTCCGAATTATAATTTGAAGTTCATTAAAAAAAAAAAATAAATAAATAAATAATAAAAATTCTGGAGTGCGTATCTTGAAGCTAACCAAGTTTATCAATTGATAAAACAAGCTTACAATGGGCTTAGAATGTTGCGAAAGGAAAACTAAATGAATTGTCCTTTTGAAAAAAAGACATTTTGTGAAGTTTTACGATGAAAGAAAAATGTCATCAATTTTACTTTTACATGTAATTTGCATATCTGCTATTAATTTAAATAAGATAATACTTTGAATGTTGCTTTTGTTGTTTTCTCTGTTTTAATAATATTTACTAGTGGAACTCATGGTGTGATGATTTAGCTATTACAACGTTTGATATGTAGTGTAAGAATTTTAAAAAGAAAAATATAAAGGGAAAATAAAAGTTAAGCCCCTTTGTTTTTCCCCAACATTTTAATGTTTATATTTTTCAAAAATTGTAAATAGCGTTTTGCCGGTGAAGACTGTTTATACTTAAATTTTGTTAAATTTAAATCTTCCCCGGCAGCGCTCATTAATTTTATTTATAGTTTGACAGTTATGAATAAGCGTTTTTACCGGTGAGTACATATGAACTTATTTTATTGTTAAAGTTACATATTTCCCCGGAAACGCTATTCAGAATTGTCGAATGTTCGATTCAAATTGTGATTGGTTTCCAGGTCCAAAATTAGAGCGTTAATTTCAAGTAGATCAAGTGGGCATTTCAACACAATAAGACCTATATTCTTGACCTCCGTTGGAGAGAAAACACCCCATCGAAAATAAGATTTGTCTTCCGCTTTCGGCCGCAGAAAAGAAAAGAAAAAGGAGAAAATAAAAGATGACCTGGGACCATTCACAAGATTCCTAAGAACTCTTTTTCGTATTGTAAACTGATTGTTTACAATCTTATAAAAATTATTTTATAAAAATTGTATTTTTATAACAATTACTTCTACGTTTGTAAGTAGAAAAACCCACTTTATTGAACATTTTTATTGTCTTATATTGGTTATGTTAACTTGAAGGTTTCCCAACTTTCCTGCAAGGTGGACTAACTTGCAACAACTTTTATTATTAAATAATTTTCAGGCTTACACTGCTGTCTATTTATTATTTCTTTGTTTATTTTTTTTATCTCTTTGTTTTTATTGTCGGCGCTCTGTAACGATTACAGGGCGTTAATTTTTTCCGAGTAGTATCGGGATAAATTTCGACAGTATACTTAAGAGCTATTGCTATAATTCAATATTGATTTTTTTTTTTTTTTTGCATTAAGAAAAAGCCACAAGGGAAAAATGTTGAGAAAAACTGGTCATCGAAGGGAGACAGTATTTTAATCACGGCATTACAGCTGAGAAGGAGTGTAAAATGGACAGCTCGAAATGTTGTGTTAAGAATATCAAAATCAAAAGATGTTCAATTGTCCGAAGAAATGCCGGTATAATTTCCATACCAGCTTGAACCTGTCATCCGTAATTTTCAACAAACAGGAGAAAATCAGGAAAAAGAAAGATTAAAACTACATTGCCAGAGAACTTTAACAAAAACTTGTTGCAGAAAATTATCTGATATATAAATATATAATTTTTCGCTTACCTTTGTAAAGATAAAATGTCTTGTTTTCGCGATAAATACTTGTCACTTAAGTTTGTTTCTTTATCTGTTTTCACACTTGCGATATCCGTTCGTGTAAAATGATACTTTACTTAAGACTTTATTTTTCAGTTGGAGTTAATCTTATATTTATAGTCCACTAAGTTCATAAAGAGGCGTTCCATTTAGAAAACGGATATATAAATTGACCAATGAATGAGCTTACCGCTTTCGACCTTTCTTTCAAACAATATAGTCTGTGTGCAGGTGTGTGTCTATTCTGAATGGGTGCATCTAAGCACAAATACTTTAGCATGTCTATCAACGTGACAAGTCAAGCATAACCGAATATAAATAAATTGGTAAAGAAAAATTACGCATATGCGTAATTTTTCTTTATATTTATCGAGCGAGGTAGTGGGCGATAGCGTTTACTTGGATTTGGATTTTTTAAAACTATATTTTTAGTTTTCAATTAATATTTGTTAACGTATATTTTTGTCCAATTATATTTTACTCTCGTCTGAGCTTATTCATACATGAATACAAAAATAAATATCATCTAAAAGTAGCTCATTGTAATTTCCAAAATGTTATACAATAAAAATGTTTATTGCTAACAATTCACGCTCTACTTATTTCTAATTTTCCCAACTCTTTAAACATATACGCACATGCACACGTATATGCACACACGCAAATTGCGAGGTATCTTTTTGGATATCAGCTTGGAAAAAAGGGCATTGCTAAACAGACTCAGATTTAATGTCCTCGGGAAAGGCATGAATCTATCTTACCCTGTTCTCTGTCCCACAAGATATCTTGACAAAATTATTTCGGGACAAATGCCACCACCATAACTACATTACTAGCCCAAATAACCATAACCACACACACACAAACACAGATACTTAACATTACCTTTATATACACCTCCAACAAAATGTCAATTTTCTCCTAAACTAAAGATAAGTTGGGGGTTGTTGGGTTGTTTTTTTTTTTTTTTTTGGGGGGGGGGTTCTAGTGGAATATTATACTTTCAAAATGGATAATATTAGGTATTATTTATCATCAAATTCTTCATCATTGACAATCTGTAACAATTTGCAACAACTCTGAAATCAAAAATAAAATTTCATACAGGTGTAAACTTACTTGTGGACAGCTATATATTCATATTTTTGGTTACAAGGATTTATTGCTGTTGAGTTTGGTAATAATAATAAATACCTAATAATATCCATTTGGATTGATTAATTTTCCATAATAAGTAATGAACTGACCGTCTGTCCCATTCTAGCAGTGCGTGAAATGAATAAATGTACACACACATTTGTAGAGTTCGGTAACCAATAATACCTAATTGTATAATGTCCCTCTAGAAATAATAAAATTCTGGTAACTTTCATTTAGAATAAACTTTTAAAACTTGGTAGGATTCTACTTGTTTTAAATCCATACTGTACATTGCTTATTAATTCTCAAGTTAAGAGAGCCTGGGAAAATATATAGCTTTAAAAGGAATCGCTATATCTTATCGGCGTTACATTCAAACGATTTTTAAACTCATTTTTAGTTATCTAAGTCACTTTAGTACGAGTCAGCTATAGTGCAGTAGTCAACTCGAATCGAACCGGCTACACTTTCTTAAAGTGACAATATGCATTGCTGCACAAATGCAAATTTGGTGCAAGGATGTATGTGGTGTGTATATATAACTGTATAGTTAGTTATATGAATCCTTATTAGGAGACTAGCCACATATAGGTACATATATGTGTATCCAGTGTGGATCATAGATGTGTGCATATATATATATATATATATATATATATATATATATATATATATATATATCAATGTGTGTATGAGTGTCAATGGCAGGTCAGTAGGACCATAAGCTAAGGTGTAGAATTAGAATAGATAAAAAAGGTGATAAGACCATTAGCCAGATGAAGTGTCTTGTTTTGGGCAAGATTTGGTGTGTGACATTATGGTTAAGGAAGTATATAGTAAAAAAAATAATTAATAAATAAATAATAAAAAGGAGATAAAAAGATATCTGATACACGAATGTAAAAAGATAAATCATAGACAAAATGTCTGGAATTATTTATTTGTTTTTTTTTAGTTTTTTTTTTTAATAAAGATGTTTTCTTCTTGTATTTATGCACATATTTTTATCATACGCACTACCAAAGATAAAACACCCTATGGGCGGTGTAAAAATACATTTTTGAAAGATATTGCCTGATGGGAATGGAAAAAATTAAAATCAATAAAATAAAACGTTTAATTTTTTTAGTTAATTACTTAATTAAAAAGTATCATATTCACTACATTCTACTGATATATTTGTTTTGTTTTATGACAGTAAGGACCTCCAGAACTTTTCTAAAAATTTCTGATTCAATTATTCAGACTCATCTTTTTATAAAACTTTAAAAATCGTACGAGTAAAATATATTTTATTCAGATTTCATAAAATGATGGGGGGGGGGGGGCGACCTAGTACAGAAAGATATTTCCGCTAATATATTTTAGGAAAATATATTTTAAACATGAATTTATCTAAAGTTGAATAAGTATCAACATTTTCGTGAAAATTTGACTTTTAATTGATTTTTCATATAATGTTTTAAAATTACTGTGACGTAATTCGGTTACAGACCAAGAGACCAAATCTTTACTATTAATAGATTTATTTATTGTAATCCAAGATGTCACGTAAATTTAATGGAAATGTTTTTCTTGTTCAATGTATTGATGTGTTTTCTAGTTAGTTAATTTAAAAACTTACTTCCTTGATTTAACATTTTATTACAGAAAGGTTGTGAATATAACAAAGGATTGTACGAAAAGGCCGCCTCTGACCTGGCATTCCCACGTTGGCCCTGAAATCATGCCTGACCCCAGTGCTTTTGTAGGCCACACAATAGTTGTTTTTTGTTGTTGTTTTTATATATATACATATATATATATATATATATATATATATATATATATATATAAACAAACAACGACAAATCCTTTCACATCAGTTTTTTTTCTCACATATACTGGATTTCACTTTACCCCACAATCTTTATACCTAGAAAAAGGGTTACTGTTCAACCGAAATATCGGAATAAAGCGAACCAGGGACAGAACAACAGCTGGATATTTTTTGTTCTGTTTTTGTTCACTTGGTCATTTCCATGCTTCATAATAAAAAGAAAAGAAAAAAAGAAAAAAAAGAAAAATGAATGTTCACAAGAACAAAGTTTATACACAATCAACTTTACTATATATATATATATATATATATATATATATATATATATGTGTGTGTGTGTGTGTGTGTGTGTGTGTGTGTTTAATATAAAGAGTGTTCAATATCAGTGATATAGCATACATATCTAAATATAGTGTAGACAAAGAGTCAACGGTATTTGGTTACTGGCAGTTTCTCGCCTATACGATATATACTTAGTTTGAATATCGCATAGGCGAGAAACTCAGTTACCAAGTGCCGTTGGCTAAATCCACGTTATCCTAACTTATATATATATATATATATATTCTCTTGTGGTAAATGGACGCTGAAAGAGGAATTCAAATCTTGAATGAAACTTTATGTTTCAGTCGAAGGGCAAATTGAAGATCAATGTTTTCTTTAGCAATGGTTTCGCAACCGGTCTAGAAAAAAAAACTTAATTCAAACTAGCTGTACTCCACTAAAATTTTAGTTCTTTTGCATCCGGTCCGTCTTGAAGTGGTTGTTTATATATATAACTGCATACACACATACCTGCTAGCCTAGCTCGTTAATCATTACACCACACGAGGCGCAAAATAAAACTAAGTGTTGATTAGATTCGCTGTCCAAAGTTGACATCTGGTGATAATCGAAACCACTACTCAATCATTAATTAAGCTTAGCTTGGTATTACAAAACATGATATCCATCCTACTTTACATTATTTAATAAGCTTTTCTGAAATGCAGGAACTGTAAGCTATGTGCCAGACTCGGTATTAAGTAGACTCAATGCTGCTTAACTTCCGTGATTCGATTTCAGTTAAAATATAGAAGTTAACTCCCTTACATTTAGTTTACAAGTTATTCCCCCTTACTTATTTGTATTATTATCTTTTAGCAGTTTAACTGATTGTCCAGTTCTTCATCAAATTAAAAACGAGATTTCACCAAATTGTTTCTGTTAATCCAATCCTGGGGCCGATTTTCACGCAAGCTAGTCTCACAGTCACATTATTACTGAATAGCAAGTTCGATCCTTGCTGAATGTCCCATACTTGCGTCCTTGTGTCACATCCTGCCCATGGCAATGAATTTGTTACTTCATGTGATACGAGGGTAATCTCAAAGTAAGGTCTGCAAAATATTTAGAAATTACAGAAACGTGTATTGTTTGTCAATGATGTTTGCATCATTTTAAAGTTTGAACATGTATCTATTTTTCTACATAATCGCCATTTCAGTTGATGCATTTTCGTAGGCGCTGTGGCAGTTTTACTGCCATGTTGTTAAGGAAGCATTGAACCTCGTTGTTGTTGCAAACTTTCAACACCACTAGCGGACGTTTTTGACATTGATCTCTATATACTTCCATTAAATAGCAATGAATTTCAATCAGTTTAATTCCTATTGTGTTCAAAAACTGAATAACTGCAAAAAAAACTTCGCATTTGGTGGTAGTGTCAATCGGGAGCTCCATCAGGAACGATTGGTAAGCAAAGACCGAGTATGATAGCAAGGTACGCACAGGGGCAGAAGCATGCACAACAAAAACAACAGTGTTTCAAATAGCTGCACAAACAGTTTCCCCACGCTTTGGAAACCTTATTTTAGGATTACTCTCATATTTGGCAGAGACTGCTGGACAATTCTCAAATCAATTTTTTATGAATCATTGATTAACACCTGATTTTGGTGGCCTTTATAAATATACTATAATTTTAATTATGTTTCTATGTAACCATAACCCAGCAAAAAGTGCACATTAGAGTGAAATTTTACTAGAGCAATACACTAAAAATTATTTTAGAGAATACAGAAATTTCATGTCTAATTTGCAACTAAATCATAATTTTATGACATCAGTATTCACACATTTTAATCTTCCAAATAATAATAGGAAGTAAAGTATGCAGAGTGGCTTATTGTCAGTATCAGCCAAACAGCAGGGAGGAAGGTCTATCCCCTTTTTGCTAGTGCTAGACCAGAGAGAATGTTTTACTGAGGTGGGGCGCCATACCTACTATCAGCTCCCAGATGCTTTACTGAACAGATTATATTGGATTACCTAAGCTGTGCTACTCTTGCACCGAGTCGACAGGGACAGGTATCAAAGCTGGAACCTTGCAATTCTTAGATGGATTCTTTACCGATTGAGGCTCATTTTAATCCTTCACTTCTTCCTAAATAGAAGCCACATTATCCCCATACAGCCCACAACTCATCTTGTAATAGTATTCTTTATTTTTTTTAATCTTAGAAAGATATGTAGAACCAGTTCAAATAGATTTAAAGTGATTTTTGCAATGTGGCCTATTGTCAGTATCAGCCAAACAGCAAGGGAATATATCCCCTTTTTGTTAGACCAGAGAATAGTTTGCTGAATTGGAGTGTCACACCTACTGTCAGGTCCTAGAGGCTTTACCACACAGATCAGATTAACTAAGTTGTGCTACTCATGCACAGAGTCAGCAGTTATCAGTATTGAACCCGGAACCTCACAACTCCTGTGATATATGATATGTATAACCAAGTCAAATATGTTTAAGGTGATTTTTAAAATTAGCAAAATGATTTTACCCATTGAAATCTAGTGGATAAATGAAAAATGCACATCCTCCAAAAGCATCACATTAAAATTTAGCAGGGTTTTTTTTTTAGTTGTTTTTAAGAATAATAATTAAAGAACCCATTTAAGAATAATAAGCCACACTAATCTAGGTTAGAATCACAGTAAGAGTAACCCAAAGAAAACCTTTTTTTTTCTAATGCAAAATTGTGCACAAGACAGTCGAACTTTGAACCAGGTTGCAGGCATTTTTTTATCCTTGTTTAAAGCTAATCCATACTTTCATTAAAAGTAAGGTTATGAATGTACGCTATATCAAGCCATGAAATGATCTTGAATCCAAAATATCAGGCTTAAAGCTTCAAGGAAAATGGCATTAAGCCTATTGGGCTTATGAATTGGTTGGTTGTTTTATGACATCACAACCCTTTTCAGGTCATTTAATGCTGAACTAAGTCATTTTGATATTCAGTTTCTCACAGTACCAGCTGTTGCTTAAATGTTCACCTTTCTATGGATTAAACATTTTCAACTTTGGTGATCTAGCAGGAACTTTTTAAATCCTCAGTTATTAGCATCATTATCACTAATTCATCAATCAGAATTCAAACCTTTTGCAAATACATTTAAGTTTTTACTAAGTCATCATTTAATATTTTGACTTAAGAAAATTTAAAACTCAAAAGAATAACTTTTTTGTTTACAAATTCATAAATTAAATGCAATAACTATTATGGGACAAAAGTATTAATATCTTAAATTAATTTTAAACTAAACCTTGAAAACAGATTTCTACAATAATTTGGGAATAATGGGTTTAGAATTATTTTATTAGAAAATATTTTGGGGCTTTCATTAGCAAATGTCTAAGGTGATGAATCCAAAACTATTTTCTTTTATTTTTAGGTGATGCATTATCATTTAACGTTATTTTTCTTAATAATAATGTTGACTATCATTTTCTTTCTGTCTTTCAATTTTTAAGTTACCTTTTCATCAATTCATCCTGGTCATCATTCTATAATTGTGAAGAAAAAACTGTCTACAAACTGATAGTTCAGTTAGTTGAGTAGCTAATACATTTAACCAAATTTCTATATCTTTTTTATTACTTGTGATCTGGGCTGTTTTTTCAGTCAGAATGAGTTGTGATTTAAAAAAGTAACAAAAAATAAAAAGATGAAAGAAAATACTAGTCAAAATTAAAAACGTGTGATGCAATTAAGATTAATATTTATCAAAATCAGAGAAAAGTTATTTTCATAATATTTGGTCTTTCAAATGAATTTGGAGTATGTAATTTATATTAGTTGAAATCATATTTTTCAGAAAATTGATATAATTTTATTTAAAATAATAACTTGACCAATTCTCATTCAAATGATCTCAAATTTTAACAGCATGTATAGAAACAACTCAAAATTATCTTTAATGTTTTATGTTGTATCTTTTTTTTCAGATACAGAAATGCCATTCACTGGAAAAGAAAACAGAGTTTAAACATAGAATTTTGATTTGTTTCTAAACATACTGCTTAAATTTGAGATCATTTGAATATGAATTGTTGGTCAAATTATTAAATTACAAAATGATATCAATTTTTTGAAACACCATTATTTATATATATTTATATATTAGTATAAATATATGGCCAAAAGAATGTTAAACATGAATAGATTGCTTGTAAAGCTTTAGAACAGACACATTTTCATTACTAAAAAAAATTATAACAAATACTTGTATAAAAATTCTAATAAAAAAATCTTAGATTTAAAAAATCTAGGACATTCTTATTTGAATGGTTGTTGAAAGTAATTATTTTTTGAATTTAAGAAACCTTTTGCAAAATGACAATGTCCAAGCCTTTTTGAAAAAGGCCAGTTACAAGAATGACAAAAAAAATACAAAATGAAAGGGGGACAAAAAAAAATCTGTTATGACATGATTTTTTTTCTTTTAAGATCAACAAGATGTACACATTGTTTACATTTTATATTTTTTTTTTTTTTTTGCTTTCATTGACAAATATGAACGATCAATCAAACAAGACTGTCCTTTTATTGTTTCTCATTCTTGTCAATATTCTTGCCTTTATCGGCATTTTCACTCTGAGAAAGAGAAACAAAAAAGAAGCAATGGAGCAAGAAGAAAAAGGCAAAATAAAACAGTATTTTCTTTTTTATTTGCAGTTCTTCAAAATTCAGTTAGCTTTTTATGTGTGTGTGTGTGTGTGTGTGTTTCCTGGGGTATTTTTTTGTTTGTTTTGTTGGTTGCTACTTACATCATCACTCATCATTTATTAAATGTTATTTTGTCCAATCTTTTTTTTTTTTTTTTTTTGAAAAAAATAAAATGAAAAGAGATGGTGAAGATGACAAAAAAAAGCAGCAATCCAAAAGGAGATGCAATTCAAGAAGAAAAAAATTTAGAATGTTATTCCACCCCCCACCCACACTACCATTTTTTTTCTCTCTCACTCTCCAAAGGAGGGACAGGAAGAGATCTGAAAAGAAAGATTTGTAGGGATCCCCCCCTACTATCTCTCTCTCTCTCTCCACCGTTTCTAAAAATTATGCAGGGAGGAAGAAATGGAAAGGATGATCTTAACATTGGTCATTAAGATGATGATGTTGATGATGATGATGACACATGAGTCAAAACAATTGAAAAGTAAGTTTCTGAGTTGTTGTTGTTTTCTTTTGTTTCTTTCATTTAAAATTCACAATTAGGTACAGACATGTCCAGAAACGTTTTTTTTTTTGTTTTTTTTTGTTTGTTTTGATTTAAAAAATGTAAAAATTTAATGAGTCAATTTGAGTAAGTTTTTCTTCTCTCTCTTAAGACAAGATTTTCTTTCTTTTTTTTTTTTTTTAAATCTCTTGCCAATTTTTTTCTCTTTACTCTTCTTCTGAAATATGAAATCCGTAAAATGTTTATGTTGATGCATTAATGGTGTCGGTGGCACTGCAGAAAAAGCAATACCATTTCAAGTCTTTATCAGTGTGGACTTTTACCGAAAGGTCACATGTTTTTTGTAAGAAGCACTCACAAGGGAGGGTCAGAAGAGTGAAGCTCCGTTTCACTCACTGTTCCTAGTGAAACTGCCTGATAATGTCACAGCTGTTGCTACCATGTATGGGATGAGAACAATAAAAAATAAACTGTGGAGAAAGTAGAATTTTGTTGATGTCTATGATGATAGGATATGGTTTATGAAAGAGAGTTACAGAAAACATACAGACTGGAAGAGATAGAGGAGAAAATTAGAAGGAAAAAAAAAAGATTAAGTTTAATGTAGAAGGATCTAATCCTGAAATGATTGTTAGGAAAGAGAATTAAAAATAAAAGTAAAGAAATGAGTTGTACATTACATATATACACACACACACACACACACATACAATACTTTCTCATTATGTGTTTGTTCTAATGGTATCAATGAGTACAAATGCCTTGTGACATTTCCAAATAAATGCTAAATAGGTACAAAAAAGTTTTTTTTAAGTTTTTATGTCAGAAATCATAAAAGATTTGAAATATAGAGTCATCTTAAAAGACAACTGTGTACAAATCTAAAAGTAAGTATAAAAATAAAGTTAATCAATAGCGGTCTTATAGTTTAGTCTAATCCACAATATCTGAGGAATGCTTCAAATAGTAAAATCAGTAACATAACTGATTAATATTTAGAATTGGTTTATTGAATTTTTTATTTTATCTTTAATCACAAATTATGATTTATATAATAGTAAATGGATTTCCTAAACAAAGGCTCTCTGGAAAGAGAATCTGAATTTAGATAACACTAAAGTTTATTTTTTTAGTGTTTATTTTAAGTAATATTTTTCATGGATGCAAAAGTATTATCCATTTCTTCTCTAAGAAGTTTTCTTATACTTCTTAATGGTCTATTACTAGGCATTCAAAAGTTATTATATTGCTAATAAAAATAAATTTAAAAAATAACAGGGTTTTATATAAAACCAATATATTAATTAAATTAAAATGTTTGGCAAGTGCAGCAAGAATTGATTTTGTTCATATTACTGTAAACTAGAATTTTTGACAGTCAGGAAGCATCTAATTACACTCCAATTTGGCAAAACTTTAGGTTTGGTTTGGGTCTTTTTTGTTTTTGTTTAATGACATATCAACTTTCATGGGTTATCCAATGCCAATGCCATCTTTGTAGAACAGTAGTGGTACTATTTAACCCATAGCTTTAACTTTAAGATCTATAAAAATTAATTTTTCACTTAAACTTTGACCTAGGCTTGTTTCATAGCACATCAAAATAATATAAAAAGAATACTATAATAAAAAATTATAAAAATGATCTTTATGCATTATAAAACTTTTAAATAAAAACCTATTTTTTTTTTTTAAATATTTTAGTCCTGCATCTGTCAATTAGCATTTTTCTTTTTATTCTTTTATGATTTGGTTTTATTAAAATATATATTTAGTCTCCCAGTTACGAATTAAAAGAATGGGAAAGAGGGCATTTTTATTTGTACTTTTTTCTTTCTTTTTTGTTTCATGACATCTACATGAGCAACATAGCAGACAACATGCACGCACTCACACACACTGAAACTGTTGATGGTATGGAGCTTAACCCATTAGCTGATTATCATCCTTGGCAAAGAGATATAGAAACACCAGTTTGTAGAGAGAAACAGGACATTCAAAATAAAGTCACAAATCTTGTCAACTCAGTCAGTCACTATCATCTTCCACAGCAATGACACCTTTCTTCCTCTTCTTTGGCTTCGGCTTAATATCTTCTTCCTGCAATAATACGAGGAGACACATTTAGTAATCTAATTACAGATAAAATACAATATGACATGATATAAAATATAATGAGACTAATATATATATGTATATTGAAGGGACAAAACCACCAAGAGTGAGACGATCACCACCACTGGGTTAATTAATCCCCAGTCATAAACACCGCCCCCTAAGACAATGAGAAGTGAAACCGAAACCTTTCAGGATTTACAAAAAAAAAATTGTATATAAAGCTTCATGAATTTTATGATTACCATTTTCAATAAAGTTAGCAGTCTAAGGAAATTCATAGGTATTCATAGATACTTGTGGGTAGAAATAGATCTATAATTGCAAAATGACCGATTTTTAAGCCTTGCAATTATATATATATATATATATATATATAAAAAAATGCTTTAAAATTTTATAAAATATATTGAGCACTTTTCTGGATTAACTACTACATGCTACTACAATGAAAACGTAGCAACTTTTTGATGAATATATATATATATATATATGTACGGGGTTGGGGGGGGGGTGAGAAGACTTCATTGATAATAATTGTTTTTATTTACAACATAGGTTCAATTGTTATCTTTACATGGTTTTACCTTTAGTTTGTTATTAAAAATATATTCAACATAAACAAAATGGCTGATAGTCATATTTCCTCATCTGATTCTTGTTTAAATATTTCAAATACAAACCAAGTTAATCATCTCTGTTAGTCTATACAAATTAAACCTTGTGTCACATTTTAGATTAGGGAGAAGCTAAATAAATACCTATACAAAACTAATACAGTTTCGTTGCTTGAATACCAAATCTTGTTTGGTTATTTGTATTTTTTTTTTGGTGGGGGGGTTATATATGATCTGTTTAAAAAAATAATTTCAACTTCACGTATATTAATAAATTGGTAGAAATAATTTTCATTAACTTCATGTGTATTAATAAATACTGGTGGTTGACCCTTAGCCACTGTCTTCTAGCACCTATGTGATAAAAAAAGATCAGTTTTTGCCATAAGAGCAATTTGAAGAATACAGTCAGGACACTCATACAGTTGCGAGGACTTGATATGACCAGATGGGGCCTCTCTGACCACCTGTCTGGCCCAAGTAGAGTGTTGCCTGTCACAGGACCACTTACTATCCCCGCCAAACTGCTCAGCTACTACAATTCTGTCCTCAGGCATTATGGTTTGCCACCTACAACCAACAGGTGGTTACATTGGGAGGTGGTCTTACCCCACTGCAGAGGTGCAGTTGGCCTATTTTACAGCCCCAGTCAATAAGTAGTTAAGTCAATAAGTCTGTAGCATAATGATGAAAAATATAATCTTGTCAATGCACTTAAACAAATGCTTCTGTATAAATCACAAATCAAATATTATACAATGAACATTTCAGATAAAAATTCAACTAAAATCTACATCAGGCTATGGACTTATTGATTTACACTCATTAACATCATAAAAAAGTAAAGAATACTTGATATGTTTGTTTTTCTATAGAATTACTATTATCTGTGATTGTAAATAAACATCTGTATATGGAAAAATGATAACACATTTCACCATTTACTAACCTCACTGCTGCTAGCATCACTTTCAGTCTCTTCTTTCTTGGGTTTACTTGCTTTCGCTGATGATGTGTCTCGTGTTCTTCGACCTCGAAGAACTCTTGTGTTCTTCATGTCATCAAAATCTTCAGCCAAAGCCAAGAGATCACTATATCTGTTGGCAAAAAAGAAAGAAAAAAAAAAGTCACTTCAAATTGTAAAACTATGCAAAAAGGTCATTAAAAACAAAATATTTTTCCGCAAGTATCACATTGGAAAAGAAATGACATAAACTATTTCCTATATTACTCAGTAAAATACCTGTTTACCTACAATTAACTATCATCAATTATTACCTATTCAAGAATTTCATGAGGAAGTAAATTACATTTTTCTATTCTGAACTAATTTTTTAACATGTATCATAATAAAAACCTTACATTTAAATTATATAGGATGTACCTACTATGTGTGTGTGTGTGTGCGTGAAAGAAAGATTCTGTATGTCTGTATGTTTGTTTGTAGCACACTTAAGTACATGTAAACATGCAAGCAACCATCCACTCCCATTATCCCCCCCCCCCGACTAACTGTCTATGACAACTTAACTAAAATTGAGGTAATTTTTAGAAGTTTTTTGCCTTCAATATATTTGCTTTATTTTTCATTCTTGCTTTTAAGTTGTTTATTTTTATCATTATTATTCTTGTTTGTATTTTTTGTCTTTGATCAATTTGTGTTACTTTTTAAAATAACTTTTTTAACAACTGGGTGCACATCCTTTCATAAAAGAAAATTGGTGGAGACTAGCAAAGACCAAAATTCAATAAAATCCACAATCCATTTTTGTCCAAGAGAAGGTTAAAAAAACTTTTTACCACTAATTTTTCATAAGAAAAGCTAAATAAAAATATAAAGGCATTGATTTATGTTAAAAAATAAAATAAATTAATAAACAATAAAACAATAAAAGACAAATAAAAGGAAAGATACAAACAAGAATAAAAATACATTCTTAAAAACAAGAATATATGAATAATAAAAGATAAAACAAATATCTTATTATAATGGAGATTGTGTGTTTGTATGTATTCGAAACTATATTACTACTCAAGTCACAATTCCCTTAATTAATTACATCACACTCTCCATGATTTAATTTTATTTAAACCTCAATTATTAATAAAATTGTTTTACATTATTAATACTGTTGACAATATCTACATACTAATAATATGCAACTGTATGTATATGTACAACAAAATAGCAGTTTACACTGAACAGGAAGGTTAATTTGCATATTGATATTAACAATTTGATTTTAATAAATATTTGCTTGGTATTATTGATTTCTAATTGTTTGGTTTTATCTTAATGATCTCGGGGATAAATCTTAAAAGAAATCCATTAACAAGAAAAAATAACTAATTTTATTCTTTACTTCCTATTTTAACTAAATAGTTAAATTTGGAAAATTTAGCAATGAAAGACAGGAGTGAAGGAAGAGTAAGTTTTAGTTGTTCTATTCTTCGATTTTACCCCCCACCACCATTTCAAATATTTTTATCTGCATTCTTATTTAGTTTCATTAGCCTTTCTAATTTAAAATAATATTTTATTACGTTAATACTTAAATAAGAGTGTATATATTTACTAGTATAGAAAAATAATTTTTATTAATCTAATCTAATTTAAAATTTCTAAATCCTAGACAATGCCGGGTAGCTTTGCTAGTAATAAATAATAGAGATTTTTAACTTCTTAATATTAACATATTTTAAGATTTGGATATCATTTCAACAATATTACCATAAAGTCATTTTTCAATTATATTGTTTTCTGCCAAGTTGTGTGTGTGTGTGTGTGTGTGTGTGTGTGTGTTTAGACATTTTCTTATGAGGCTGGATAATTTAAAAAGCTATTTTTCCGAGAAAAACAATCTTTCTGGAAATGTTGGACAAGGGAGTTTCTTAATGTAAAAGTATTATCTTTTATTTTGTCAGAGTATGCTGTTTGTGCAGAGACATAGAAAGTAAAAGGAAAAAAAACTTACTTTGTTTTCTGCACTTCAGAGGCAGACATCTGCACCTGCTGCAATGCATGCTGTATACTTTCATGATTCAAAACTGCAATAACAATAAAGATTTAAATAAAAAATTGAAAAATAAAAATTTATTCATTGCTAAGAACTTTAGTAACAATGTCCAGATAGAAATGTAGATTATTCTATGTTAACAGACACTAGACACATCTGAGATTACAGAACATTTCAATCATAATAAATAAGAATTTAATAAATATAAAAGTTTAAAAAAAAAAAAATAAATAAATAAATAATAATAATAATAATTTGAAAAATTCTGTCTGTAACTTTGATAACATTCCAAGCTTTGTTCAAACATATGAATATCTGTCTTTTTATAGAATTTATACAGACTAGCAACAACCCAAAAAAATTTTGAAACATTGTCTGATGGGGTGAGTTTTTTTTTTTTTTTTTTTAATTCTATGTCAGAGGGTTTGTATCATAAGTAAGTAAAATCATCAAATCTATCAAAGGAGTAAAAAAAATAAAAATAAAAATAAAACAATTTGAAATGGAAACACAGTCCTGTCTCCTTCAAATAAAATGCTGTGTGCATCTATTTATTAAATAATTATTTTGAATATTTTACACATAAATTTTACACAAAATGGTATTTATTTATTTGTAAACTTCTTGTTACTGAAAAAAACAAAAAACAGGCAAGAATAAAAAAACAATTTTTAAAATTGCTTACTAAAATTTTGAATGTATATAACACAGGGTTGTTCTTTATTCTATGTATTAATGATTTTGACTATAGATTAAATACTTATTGATAGACTTACGCTATCACTGAGAATATTGTGACATAAGTTGTGATATAGTTTCAGTTACAGACAGAAATACACCCCATCTCCATTATTAATAGATAAAAAAGGCTGTAGAATGGATCAGCTGCAATGAATAATATCAACAATCCAAATGAGAGATCAATTGTCTGAAAACGAAGATTCCCCTCAAGAAATCGATGTATTTATCTACCAACCCCTCTGCATGAATAGGATTTGGCACATGGTCAATTTTTTTTAAGTGGAGTTTAACAGGTTTGAATTCAAAGTTTTCCTTCTGATCGACCAGTTGCCATACCATAGGTTAAAAGCCCAGTCTGCCTTACTATTTACTCACATAGCTCGGGAGAGAATAGTTGGATTCATACCTTTACCCAGAGGTATTAGTGTTATGTGAAATGCAACTAGCCTTGTCCAGGATTTGAACTTGTGTTGCCATGTCCATTCTCCATGACAATAACCATTACACCACAAAATTTTAAAGAAAGCGGAATAAAAGCTTTGTTTTACACTTACAAGATACATTTCGGCAAACCATTCTCATATGGTCGAGATGAGATAGAACCTGATCAGGTGTAGGGCTATTGTCTCGTTTGGTGGAATTATTTCTGGAATAAAAAATAAGAATTAATGAAATGAAAATTTACTTTTAAAAAAAATAAAATAATAAAAATCATCATCGCAAAAAAAACAAAAAAACTTCCCTAAATCAAACTGAAGACAATCTGAAAACATCCCCCCAACAAGCAATAACATAGGAAATGATTCAGCTCCTAATCAACCAAATCAAAACTTCTGTTACATAATTAATAGGTAGTCTATTGTTTACAGTAGTATAAAATTTTAAATGTAATTTTGCAAAAGAAGAGTCATGGAAAATAACCTTAAAATAATTGACATGGCTTAACCTTTCACTGACTTTGTAGCTGTTCTCTGATTGGTCAATTGAATCATGAAAACACATTAGTAGAGTTACAGAGTTAGATTTAACTAGGTGCTTGGAGAAGACAAACGCAAATGGCATCACTCCTAAGATCGCTACTTCTCCCCTTACGCGTGTTGGTTGAATAAAGACGTATCAAAAATATCCCAAGTCTGGTGTTTGTTAATAAGAACAAACAAAAAACAGACACAGAGACAAAGAAACACCAAAGACCAACCCAAAAAGAAGATCAGGTGACTAAGTGAAAGGCCAAATAGTAACAATGAAGCGATAGAGATATCCAGCCAGCAAGGACAGATAAGTATAAAAATACGGTAAGAAAAGTAAAAGAGGCTATACAACAGTTCTACCAAAAAGCCATAACTTAACCATTATTCCTTCAATTAACCAAAACAAAATGTTAAAAAGGTTTTCTACAAAAATTGACATCCAATTCCAAATTCAATAATACTAGAAGACATTTGAGCAACAAAAGTCCACCTTACCTTTGTCGTTTCTTGGGTGTATTGTTGGCTTTTGCAAGTTGATTGTAGATAAGTTCTGCTAAACGGTCCTCATACTCTTGGGCCCAAAATTTCAACACAGATACTGTAAACATATCTTGTTTTTTGTACTCCCGACACATAAGAGGCCGTAACAAATCTGCAGTTGGACTGAAAAAAAAGATTAAAGGAATATAAATTTTCTTTTCACCATAGATTTCAAAATAATATAAGTCACAATTTTGAACCACTCATTTTGAACATACATCATTTTTTTTTTTAAATGCCATCTTTGATAGGATTATGTAACTTATAACAAAGAAAACATGTTCTTTCATAGCCCATCTCTAAAGTTATTTTAGTTTTGGAACAAAGGCAGAAGTATAGGGGCAATCAGTGAGAAACAAACTCAAGAGTAATGGTCTGCATACCCACCTCAATAAGTATAATACCAGGTAGGTGCCCCATTAAAACATTCTATATTTGAATATATCTGGAGTGGAGGTAAGATAATATCTAGAAGTCTTCTTTGTTACAAGGTGATATTTTCTCAAAGTTACAGAGATAATTGTTACTCTTATCACAATAAAAAAATTAACTAGCTGAATTTGAATTTTAGAATATTCTTCAAGCAAAATAGAAATTTGGTCTTATTTGTAGAGAATTATAATTTGCCAACATTCAGCTCCTCCCCAAGTATTTCATATATACACCAACAATAGCCTAGTCCACAGATTTATCTGTGGAGTGGCCTATTGTTGATATAAACACACACACACACACACACACACACACAGTAGTAATAATTTACCAGTGCATTGTGTGCTATCTTTATATTACTAAACTTTCCAGTCTATATAACCGTAACCCAGTAAAAATAGCATATCAGAGCAAGCATTTGTGCTGAACATTTTTTAATTACCCAAATAATTCTCAATATACATGACTATGATACAATACTATTTTGAATTCTTCACCTTTTCCTAAACAGAAATCTCAATATCATGATGGATTACCGTTACAACAGGAACCCAATAGGTTCATGGGTAGTCTAGTAACTATGTAAAAACTTTCATGTATTCTATATACTTTAATGCAGATTTTTCACCATTTTTATAGCATGAATTATTGCAACTACAACGTCAAGAATAAAAAAAGGGACACTTTCAAAACAAATACAAATTGATACATTTGCAAGATGATTTACAAAATTAGATTTTATCTTTTCTAGTAACACATACGAATGTTAGAATGACACGTGTTTTTAACTTTATTCCTAGATGCCATAGCCCAACATATAATACTATCTTGGAATCAGGCTGACTTCATGAGCAAATAAAAATATTCTGGGCCAAATCCGAACCAGCAAATTTTGTCTCCAAAGTTTTAAGTACTGTGATTGTTTTCAGTGATTTTTTACAACAAATTCTTTTGTACAAAAACAATTTTTCTAACTTGTAAATAAATTTGAGAAAAACTACTTTAATTGCTGCCTGATAGGGCAATTCAAATAATTTTCATTCGGTATAGAAGGACAAAAATGTTTGACAAAAATTCTTACCATTCTTGCTTCAGCAGTACCATAACAGAAGTCATTGCTTCAGAATGGGCTGCAAGAGATAATAGAAATAATTTTCACATAACACAATGTAAAGAAAATAAAAAAAATAAATATTCAGTTTATAGCTATTAAATTAAGCAATAAAAAAATTATATCTCCTTGCATCAGTTTAAAAAAAAATGTATTGATGGTCAAAAACTCTATATTTGCATCATATAATTTAACAGTTATTCAATTAAGAAATCTACAGGGTAGTCCAAAAGTTTTGTTACACTTATGTATTTATTTTAGAGGTAAAATTGATAACATAAGCTGAAATTCTGGAAAATAATTCAATTTTTAAATATTTTTTTAGAGATAAAAAAAAATTACATAAGTTATATATTATATAATCAAAACAAAAAATAATGTAAGTTAAAATATTATGTAGGGGGCGACAAAACTTTGTCGGTCAAAAAGTTTGGAAAAAGTAATTATCAAAAAATATTCCAATTTAGAAAGGAGGATTTTTTAAAAATTAGACATGATGCTATTATTTTTTTTTTTTTAACTGACAATAGTTAGTCATTAAAATTATCAGATGTCTTGAATTAATTAATTGATTACTTACTAGAAAACTCCAATTTTGGCAGAATTGGCATGATATAATCAACAGGGATGCTATGAGAGGTGATCAACTGCCACAGAAAATATTGTTCTAATGTTTCCCATTCTAAACTGGCATCTAATAAATAAAAAATGAAAAAAAAAAAAAAAAAAATTTGGGGTCTTTTTTACAAATTAAAAAAAATATTCAATTAATTTTTATTCATTAAAATAAAAATTTCTATACAGTTCATCAAAAGTGTTTGGTTTGGTTTCTCAGGTTAATGGCATATCAACTGTCATGGGTTATTTAAAACCAAAGCCATCACTGTAAAAGAACAGTAGTGATATTATCTTAACCCATAGCTCAGAAAACTGAATATTCCAACAAATTATAACATAATTGTTATTTACACACCTAATTTTCACGTTCTACTCAATAACATTTTCTGATTTAGCAAAGCAATGTCAGTTTAGCGTCAAAAGTTCCCATAGACAATTTTTTGTCAAATTCTGACATAAAAGTATTATAATCATTCATTGATGTTTCAGGATTATTATCAGACTTTAATCATATTTCAGCTGGTCAGTTCTCCAACCTTCTTTAGGCGTATAATTAATACAGTAAATAATCTGGATTATGTATTAATTAAAGATAGTTAAGAATATTCAGCAAATTAACTATTTACAAATCAAAGGTAAGCAAAAAAAGTAAAGACAGCAGAGTGGCCGCAAGGTAGTCTATTCCCTTTTTACTAGCAGTAGACCAGGGAGAATGTTTTTTTGTGTCTAAGGTGGAGTGATACATCTACCATCAGTTCCCCACTTTACCATACAGATCCAAGCTGTGCCACTCATGCAGCAAGTTGGCAAGTGTTGATATCAAACCCGGAACCTTGTGGTGCCTAGGTGGATGCTCTTCCAACTGAGCTAAACCTGTTCTTAAAGGCAATATAAAGGTAATGTAAAACATAGAAATCAACAAAATCTAATAATAATAATAATAATAATAATAATAATAATAATGTATATCAACTTACTGAGAACTGAAAGGAAAGAATCTTTTCGGAACATGACTAAATGACCCTGAAGAATCTGACATATTAAATCCTGCAACTGTGAAAAGAAAAACAAAAAATGAATTGCTATTTCCATTTCAAATATAACAAAACAAAAGCTAAGCACTTTTAGTAATGCAGAAGGTAATTTCCTTTATAAACGCACACGAACACACAGATTAATATTTCATCATCCCCATATAAATTTTGGGTCACTTACAGTGGTACAAGGGTTATTCAATAAATAAGGTGAATATTGTCTATGAGTTGGCAATAGGAAGCACTGTTTACAGTTGCACTTTTTCCAAGCATATCAATTGTCATGGGTCCTTTCATGTCCCAGAAGATTGTCAGTATCACCTTCTATACTGACTCCTGTACCTGAAATTCTTTGGTAAATTTCACATAGTTGGCACTTCTCAACCATCAAAAATTGATGACTGACCTCCCTTCAATCCTGACTTGCTACCATTTTGAATAGCCTCAAAACAAATTTTTTAAAGATTAAAAATTCTGCTATAAACCAAAGAATTCAAAACAATGCCAAGTTTACATTGATGGAAAAAAAATATTTTGCTTTTTTCCAAAATATTCCTCTTATGTATTAAATATATATCATCATCAGGACATACAGACAGCATGGATTCCCTTGACTATCTTACACATCCATCGTTCTTAGTAAGTCCTCTAGGCGACATCCAGTGTCCACACAGAACTGATGAATATTTGTACATATCTTCAAATATTGATAGATTTATTGACAAGATTGTGTAATTAAGCAAACAGTACTTTCATATCACCATTAAAACTGTGTGTACATTTAGTATTTAAAAATAGATAAAACATTAGTAATTAAAGAATTCTAATCTTGAAAAATTTGAATAGTGTTTATATTCCTTAAACCATTCACTGGTTACAATCTGTTTCTGATTTTATTATCACAGAGCATAGTCTGAAAATTAGTAAATTATCCTGTTTAATTTTCAATTCAAGATCCCTATTCACCTATGGGTTTAAAAACAAAACAAAAAGAAATAGTTGCCAAGATGATAACTCACTTGTGTACCATCAATAGAGGATACAATCAAATTTAATAATTCTATATTTCCAACTGCTATGTTTGGAAACTGCAAATAGAGAAAAAGAAAAACATTAGCTTACATATAACAACATTTCAAATAATGACTAATTTATAAATTTTATTACAAACTTATTAATTCAAAACAAATTTCTCAATTACAAATTTACTTAAAATTATGACACAGTGTAGAAATTTACTAAAAGTGTCATGAAAAAAGAGAAAAAAATTTAAATTCAAAAAGAAAGAAAAGGCAAAAATGACAGTTCTTACACTGACATTTTCAAAGTAACAATAAATATATATAATATAATAATATAAATATATGGATGAAATATCCAGAATAGAATTTCTTTCAGAAATAAAGGAAGCAAGCACTTTCTTTCAATTGTCTAGACATTTTTTACCATAAAATTTTGAAAAAATTGCAAATGAAAAAAAAATTATTGGAGTTTCACAATTATAATACATTCTGAAAAGCAATTAAAACGTTGAAAGAAAAAAAAATCTGGATCTTGTATGAAGGGGAGTATATAGGACAAGTGTGCTTATAAGAGATTCTTTTATTCATTTATATTTCTAAAAACAATCAATTTACTTAAGTTTTAGAAATAATAATTTTTTTTTTTTTTTTTTTTTAGTGCTGGGGTATATTGAACAAAAGGCACTTCCAGGGAATAGGCATTTACCCACCACGTTCATCACGGGTAGGATGTAACACAAGGTTGCAAGTATGGGGCATCAACAAGAATCAAACTCACTATTCAGTAGTAATAGATCTGCAAGACTAGCTTTCTAACCATTATACCAAGATGGGATGCCTGGTGGGTATATTGCACAAGATCCAAATTTTCTAAGTAATATGGACTACAGTTGTATCTCACCATCACACATTAAGTATATTTGGATGAATAGAGTTGCTCTCTACACCAAAAGTTTAAAAAGGCAGCACCATTTATTAGATTTTCAGGAGAAAAGAACAGAAAAAATTTTTTTTTTTTTTTAAATAAAAAAATGACTTACATGTGTATAAACATCAGGTAACAAATAAGTGAATAGTCGGACATCATCTTCTTGACATAACTAAAGTAAATAAATAAAATAAATGATTAAGATTTACACAACACCTAAATTGTTTAGCAAAAGACATTTCAGAAAAAAAGTTGCAGAAATGAAGCAGAATTAAAAAGTTACTTACTCTAAGGTCATTCATTAGGCAAGTTTCCAGATCTTTACCATCCAAGCTCTTACAAAAATCTCTGTAACTGGACATTTTGTCATCATTCACTTTGCTAGAAAAATGAAATGATAATATAATTTGAAATATCTTTTTTTACTACATTTGGCAGATGGTTTAATTCTTTGGGGAAAACTAAGTTGGATTTGATTTTTTTTTAATATTAGGCTATAAATTCAATGAAAACAAAATTGTTATATTTATTTGTTTTAAATGTACACATACCTTTTTTTTGTTTTATGATTAACTAAGAAAATGATTAAGGATGTTATTAATTAGGAATCTTACCTGACTTTAAGAAAGTACAACATATGGTAGCCAATATATGGCTGTTTTTGGTACATCTCATCCATTAAGAATAATAATGGTTGCCTAATAGGATCTTCTTCAGCAGTTGAGCAGAAGTTTCTAAAAGAGGAAAATACAAAAAGTTTTTAATTAATTTTATTAAATAAATATCTGTAAATATCTTGGATATGCACATATCCAAGTGAGGAAAATGGCTAGGAGACAATATAGCTGAAAATATATATTTAAAAAAATACATGTTACAAACAATGACAAAGTTACAATTCCAATAAACTGCAAGTAGGAAAACAAAATAGCAGACATTATCAAACTTATAGTTTATCAATAAAAGTAGCATTCAAACTGGTGGATAATTCTGTTATTGAAGAAAAAAAGCTAAAACTTTTATTTTTAAATGAATAGAAGAAATAAGAGCAACAGCATAAACTTGGTCATATGTTATTTAAAGGATACAGAATACCTCTAATTTTAGTGATTAACATTTAGTATAATGTTTTTTTTTATATTTCAATGTTTTATGTTTTAGTGTTTTGGCACATAGTGTAATGGCTATCATCATAGGAGATGGATAAAACAATCAGAGTTCAAATACTGGACAAAAATATTTGCGTTTCACATAGTGCTAATACCTTTGGGAAAAGGTATGCATCCAAATATTCTCCCTCCAGCAATGGGTAAATAGTAGAATAAACTGAGCTCTTTAACCTAGGTTAGGCAACCAGTCTAGAAAGAAAACTGAATTCAAACCTGTTAAACTCTGCTTAAGAAATTAACCTTGTGTTGCATCTTACTTGTACAGAACGGTTGATAAATATGTATAGTATTGTTGGCTAAAACTTTATTTTTATGGTTTTTATCATTAAAAGTCTATAAATGTCTAAGTTTAAAGAAAGTCTCAAATAAGTAGAGGCATTTAACTGAACAATATTCCTAGTTGTAAAGAAAATAAATCCTCCATTTCATAGGTCTAAAATATCAACACATTAAAATGCTAAGAAATTTTGAGCCTATGAACCTCTCAAAACTACGCACAATATCCAGTAAGGCTGGTAGCTTTTTAATTTAATGAATTCTGGGATGCACGGATTTGATTTGAATGAGTCCCCGGGAAATTTGATGGATCCCAACTAAAGTTTCTTAATAAAATTGCAGAGTTTTTATCTATGAATAACAAAAGCCGTCTAACCCCTACCTTGTACCCCATACAGTAATTCAGTTAGCTGGAAATGGTGAGGGAAAGAAAAAAAAACACTGGGATGCATGGATACGATTTTTTCTGCGTCCTTTTAGATTTTTGTGGGTCAGTGACGGAGGACACATACCTATCAGCATCTCTGCTTATGACTTTGTGCTTTAAACCACCTTTGTAAACCAAGAACAAAATTATAGTCATGATTGTATTAGAATCAGTGGTATCATTTTGTCAGTCCTTCTCACTAATTCACAACTAACAGAGACTAAAATATTCCAAACCAGCTCAATTGGTATATTGTCTGAAATGAAGAAGTGAAAATAAAGTAAGCAGAGGAGTATATTGTCCATATCAGCCAGACAAGGAATCTATCCTCTTTTTACTAGTGCTAGACCAGGGAGATTGTTTTTGTGTTTGAGGTGTAGTGCCATGACTACCATCAGCTCCCCACTTTACTGCACAGATCTAAGTTTTGCCACTCCTGCAGTGAGTGGGTGAGGGCCAATATTGAACCAGGAACCTTGTGGTTCCTAGGTGGTTGCTCTACTGATTAAGCTAAACTGACCCATAATGAAATTAATTATTACATTGAAATTCATAGAAATACAAATATGGTAAATAACTCTTCTAAATATTAACAAAAAATACAAACAAGATGCTATGATTAATGAAGATATCTGTATCAATCCATTATTATAACAATTTTCTTTTTTTTTTAATAAAAATAACAGTGAAAATCTTTTCATTATTTATATCATTTCTCATTTGCAGTTTAATGATATAAGACCCAAATTTCCAAATATTTTTGAGACCACACTTAAGAAAAAGTCTCAGTAAGTCTAAATGCAAAATTTCATGAACATATTTCAGTGTACATTAAAAGCAAATTTGTGAATAATTATGAAATATATAGAGAAGAGAGACTACTAACCTGAATATCACAAAAAGGGGTGTCCCTATAGAATCTTCAATTGTTCTGAAAGAGATAAAAGAGTAACAAACATTCAGTTCTGTAACTCATTATTAAAAAAAAAAAGATCCATTCATTAAAAACATTCAGAAAAATCAGATTTTCTGCCAATAGTAAAACTTGTTTGACTCTAGTATTATTTTAAAATATATACATACTAATATTGCCTAATATGGTAAGATACATTGTTATCCTATTAAGTGTAAAAAGAAGATTTTTAAAAAGCACTAATTTTATATTAAGATAAAGGTAAAATTGATGGACTATTAGAAAAAACTAATTTAGAATTGTTAAACAAAAGAAAAAATATCAGAGATATTCAGATTCAGAGAATATTTTATATTATTCATTTTCAATTGTTCTAAACAAAATGTTTTCATTAATAATTTTCTTTTATCTAAATTTAAGCAAAAATAAAGAGATAAAGTTAAAGCTATTTCTTTTTTTAATTAAAATTACATTACATGATTTATTCTAAGATTTATTCTCATTTTTGTTCTATTATCACTTGTCATGTGAAATATAGTAAATTTACTTTCAATTGAACTTTTTTGAGCACAAAGAATATAATAATCTTAACCAGTGATTTAACCAGCAAAGATGAGGAAGATGCTGACATTATTCTAACTGACCAATAGAATAAAAGGATTATTTCACATTAAAATATTTCATCACTTTATTTCATAAGGTTTATATTAGCAGGTTTATGTTGCATGGTAAAATAATTAAATTGCATGCCATCTTCAACATATCAAAAAGCAGATTGATGAAGATATTATTAATATTATTAATAATCCTAAAGCAACAAAAATATATATTTGATTTTATCCATCTAATCAGCAACAGAATTTTTTTTAAATGTTTATGCTCATTAAATCCCAATTTCATTTAGTTTTTACTTGCATTTCTCCAAACTTATCATGTGTCTATTTAAAGAGGGAGAGTTTATTAAAGTCACTGAGACATATCTGAACTTTGTATTTGGGGAAGACAAAGTGCATTAAGTAACAATGTTAACACACCTTGTTAAAAAAAAACTTTGACAGCTTTATTTATATTCAGGACAAAATTAAAAAGGTAAATACTTTTTTAAATTTTACAAATAGGTGTTAACCAAACTTTTTTATTTGAATAGGTAGTGTGTTGTCATCTATTTTAGTTTTAAAATTATTAAAAGTATTTTTTTTTTTTTTAAACAATTAAAAAAAAAATACTGCTATCAAAAGTTTTAAATAAGACATTTGCAATATGAGACAATAAAAAAAAATCAATGTCTATACACAAATAGTAACAGATTCTAAGTATTAAGTAAATGCCTATGACATTGCTTCTTCAGTGAATCTTCCTTTTTCCAAGCTGGGCAATTAGTCATTCCTAAAATTCTGAAATGAAGTATTTTCATTATTCCGTACATTTTTTCAGACTACTGTCTTCACATCATGTTTTTTAACACAGCTAATATACCTGAAGAACAGAAAATCTAAGTTGTATCCAGTCTTTACAATTCACTTGCCATATTTATTTTCTTCCTCCTTTTCAGCTCTTCAATTTGAACATAAAAGTCCAACAGAATCCAGTGACTGAGTGTTAAGGTCTGGTGTTTGTGGCATCAACACAGTTTTCCTGTGTCAATATAGATGGGCCTTAATTGCTATTAGTTTTCTTCTTTTTTTGTTTTCTGATCGCTAGCTTCAATATGAAGTTAAACACTACAATTGTTTTGCTCATGGGATCCATTTTTTGGCAAATTATTATTTTCTCTATTATTCTGCCTTCATTTTTCTGCACTTCCAGAAGAGTGACGTCAGTTGAGACTAGGTGTGTTTAAAACAAAGATGATGACAATAGTTTGAAAAAAAAAAAATATATATATATATATAAAAATCACCCATCCAATATATTTTCATGCACAACTGGTCAACTTGTGAATTCAAATGAGATTTGTAGGTTACTGACATGCTACAATCCTAGGCATAAATAGATTAAGTTTTTTTTATTTTTTCATTTTTAATCTACTTATAAAAATTAACACAAGAAATTAAAGAACATTAATAATTGACACATTTTATTTCATGCAAGGAACAAAATTTGTCACATGCATGAGCGAATGTATTAGTAACTCTGCTTTAATAAAAGTTTAGTTTAAATATTAACACTAGATTTCAAATATTCTGGTAAATTGCTTGTAAATTATCTAGTGTTTTGTTTTTTCTAATAAAGAAAAACATTTGTCATCACTTTTATCGTTATTTTCTTCATTTGACAATAATGTCAAAAAATAAAGATATTTACATTTTAATTATCTATTAAAGAATTATTTAACTTTAGATTTAGAGATATAAACACAAATATTGTGGAGCTATTTATCAAGAAAATCCTTATCTTGAGATTTTTTTTTAAATCAAACAGCACAGAGTTACAAGTTAGATAGAATATTTAGTTACATCTGCAATATGTACTTAGATATAGACTGATTTAATCTTTATAAACTGTAAATGATGTCAATTAAAAATCTCAAATGAAATAAACAATCAATTTGTAGCATAAAAAAAACTAACTTTAATGAATGAATATCATTTTCCAACCTTTCAACTGGATGCAGAAAAAAAAAATGATGATGGGTGGGAAATGTATTACTGAAGGGAAAAAAGTTAAATATTTTATCAACCCCCAAAACCAGTTGAGAATTAGTAATGCTTCCCAGCTATATATAACTAGAGAGAGGACTATATAAACGGATTGTGCCACAAAAAAGTAAATTCAAATGAAACTAGTAAGTAAGCTTTTCCTTTTTTTTCTCTTCTCTTAACATTTTAACTTCTTTCCTGGCCTTTTGTTTTAATAGTTAACCTATATGATAAACTTAACAGGAAAAGTACAATGCTTATATTTCAATGTTCAAAATGAACTTGAGTTTCAGTCCATTTATAGATAACCTAATCATCTCTTGAAAATAAATAAAATAAGGACATTAATTTTTTTTTTAATTCACTTAACATGACTACTACCTTGAACTTCAAGTTGAAGTATGTAGCAAAGTATTTTTCTGTCCTTTCTATTAATTTGCAGAGGTCATCGTTTACATTTTAGGAATAATATTATTCTCTCAGCTTTTGTGGTTTTAGGGAAAATGTAAATTTACAGCTGTTTTATCTACTCTTCAATATCAAATGTGATCGCAGAAAGTAACTTAATATTATACCAAATATAAAAGTAATATTCTTTTATAAAAATATAAATTGCCGACAGTGGTTTCATTATTAATTTGGTTTAGCTGTTATACCTGCAGGTTTTGTTAATTTCAGATATGAACAAAAATATTCTTTTTAAATCTGAATTTTTTTTTTGTATGAAAAACTGTATTTTTTATACTTTATCTACTTTATACATCTCATTCAATAATTAAAATAATATTACCTCCACTTGATCAGATAAGAAATTTAAGAGATACTAGGATAACAAAAAAAAAACTGGATACCAATTAACAGCTTTGGAAAAGTTATTTTGTTCTAAACCAATAGCAATATTAGCAGTAATTTCTCTGGTATAGGCATGCAACATGATACAATGAAGACTGGCAGATGATTCTAAAAAAAAAAAATGAGAAAGAATGTACAGTAAAGTTAACAGAGATAGCTAGATTGGTTTCTCTTGTCTTTTGATAGCAATAGAAAAATGATTAACAATAATGAACACAATCTCAATAAAAATAATTTTTTTTAGAAGTAACTATAAAAAAAAAAAGAAATATTGTGGTGCTATATGAGAAAAATGATGGAGAATAAAAAAAGAGATTCATAGATAGTTGTAATTGTATTCAAATGGTAACACCTGATCATGAAGTAAAAAGGAAAAAAAAACTGTCTCATGCTATATTGTAAGTAAGGGCCAAAGAACTATGTTCTATTTGAAAAGTGAAACAATGAGGAACAACTGATTTACAAAAAAATAAAAAGCATTTTTGTAAATGTAAGATTTGTAGGAACTGTGATAAATTTAGCTCAGAATTTATAATAGCTGATAACTATTTCTATATATGAATATAAAAATCAACCAAAAACATCCTCAATGAAATATTAAAAATCTATGTGTATCTTGTTTGTAGTTATATTACTTTAAATAGTACAAGTTAGGTAATAAAATTAGTCTGTAATATGAGAAACCTTCCATATGCTAAGAGCTGGTGGAGCAGTGTAGGAACCAGAGCTGGGAGTCAAGTGAAGTGGACTATCAGGGATTTGCAGAGCATCCTTTCTCCAGGGCCTTAAGCATAACAGGAGTATCTAAAAAGATTGTGTGGGACATATGAACTATCAAAGGTTTTTCAGAAAAAGACACCAGGTGTCTTTGGATTAAGAAGGCAAGCCCAAGAATCATTGCTTGTGGGAAGCAAGCTTCCAAGTGATTAACCCCAGCTGAGTCACCAAGAAAAAGGAGTCTAATGTTGAAACTCCCCAAAATCCCTGATGAACACTGGAGTATCATTGACAAAACATCCAAGCTCATCTAAGAGATGTATTTTAATTAAAGTTAATATATCTTGATATTATTTGAGCTTGCCAAAAAGTTTTCATAAAATTGTTGTTATTGGCAGTATGTTTTTTTAATGAGTCATTCTGAGTTAGTAATTAGAAAAAAAAATTCCAAAATATAAATAATTTTTGCATAACTTTTACTTCTATTTCTTGACTTTTTGTTATTGAATTCTAAATCTATTTGATAAATGACTGTAAAATTTTAACATGGACAGGATAATGGTTATACATATTATTTGTTGCTTATGAGGAGGTGTATTTAACATTATGTTTATCATCATAGGAAATGGAATCGATCATTTGAGTTCAAATTCTAGACAATTTGCACTAATTCCCTCATGAAAGATATAAATCAATCTGTTCCTCCCATCAACCCTATGCTATTTGTAAATAGTAGGGCAGACAGAGTTCTTTAGCCTTGGTTAGACAACCAGTCTTGGAAAAAGAAAACTGAATTCAAACCAGCTTTACTCTGCTTAAAAATTGACCTTATGTTACATCCTGTCCTTGGTATAGGGTTCAGGTAAATACATAGCTATTATTTCACAAAATAACTCCTAATTTATATTCTGATGTTTTCTAACAATTAAGCAAGTGCTGACAGGATTTTAGAAGAAGATTAGAGAAACACATAAGATATAGACACACACATTTAAATTAATGTTTTTGTTCTACTGTTGTCTATAACATTCCACAATTTGAAGAAACATTGTAAAAAAAAAAAAAGAAAAGAAAATTTCCTTGGAATGGTGTAATGGTTAGAAAAGTAGTTTCAAGAACAAATTACAACTAAGCAGTGAGTTTGGTCCTCACTAGATGCCCTATACTTACAGCTTTGAGCCAAATATAAACTACACTTATTTTTTTTTTTTATAGAACAACTCAAATGGTGTAAATTGGGCTAGCAGATAATAATTTAATTCTCAATGGCCTTGTGTCACAATTTAGTAAATAACTATTATCTTGTCTCTGAAAAAATGTTTATATTTTGAAATTTTCATAATCTTCCCCAAATGTATGTATTTACCAAACCCCTCTGCAACATACAGTCAATTTCTAAGCAGAGTTTAACAGGTTGAGGTTCAGAGTTTTCCTTCTACTAGACTATTTCTCATACCAAGGTTTAGGAGTCCAGCCATCCCTACTATTTATCCATAGCTGGAAGGAGAATAGTTGGATGCCTACCTTTCCCAAGTGTATTAGTGAAATGCAACCAGTCAACATTTGCTATGACGATAACCATAACACACAGACACCTCTACCATCTTTGCCAAATGTATTTCATTTGTGAATGAATATTTCTACACATAAAAAGAACAACTACATTGCTTACAGGTTACAATGGCTACAAGAAAAATGTACAAATTCTTCCGAATATTCCATATCTCTCAGCAAATAATACACTTTTATTTTTTAATTGACAAAATTATTTAAATTAAGATACTGATAGTGATTGTTAATATGAAGTGGCTTGTGGGATAGGAATATAAAAAGTGGCTTGTGGGATAGGAATCAAAAAGTAAAATGGTAATGCTTAGGATTATGATATTTGGGTAATGATAAAATAATTATAATTTTGGTTGGATCATCATCTTAGATTATTTTCAGATCAGAGTTTTGAATTAATTAATTTTAAGAAAATAAAATAAAATAATGATCCCTTATTATCTTTTCAAAAGATTACCAACATTACTTACAATTTTGTTTGTTTAAACATTGATAGGGATGAAATTGAATACAGACCCCACTACAAAACTAGTTTGCCTCTAGAATCCACCAGATTATCGGAACACATAAAAATCAGCATAAACAATGTACAGAACTATAAAGAAACACACATATATATATATATATATATATATATATATATATATATATATATATATATATATATATGTGTGTGTGTGTGTGTGTGTGTGTGTGTGTGTGTGTGTGTGTGTGTGTGTGTGTGTGGAGATGCAGTTTAAAGCAATCATCAGTCTTAACTCTTTGCCTACCAAATTCCCCCACCCCACCCAGCTGTACCAAATTTCCTTGGTATTTTTTACCTGGATGATAGGATATTTCAGAGTTCACTGTAAACAAGTGACATATGTGAAAGACACTGCCGGCAGTTTATGGTAGGATTGCAGTGGGTGGGGGGAGAGCAGCTGTGAGCAGTTTAAAGTAGACAAAGAGTTAAACAGATATTTAATTTATTTCTATATTAAAATTACTTTTAAGAAAACATACATAGAATGTAAGTATGTAAAAAAATACTATATTTCTTTGTTGCCCATGGTTACAGTTCAACAAATTTTCTTTAATTCTTTCATTTAAAATTACTGTAGGCTGCCCTAGCTAAATTACTAAAATATCTACTCTCTCTGCATTCAACCCCCCAAAAAATAGAGAGTTGGTTTATGTTAATACCTAAATAACCCTTATCTTATACAACTATACAAATGAAAAGAAGCTTTGTATACTCAAAACAAAGTCAAAAGGTTTATTGACTGAAATGAGTTGAGATTAATATTTAAAGATCTTTAGAGTATCTTTGTTGTTTTGTTTTTTTTAAATGATTCAACAAATTCATTCATCTATATTCTTCACAAAAATATATTTGGTGCATAACCTTGTTAGTTTTGTCCTCTTTATGATCCTTCTGTGGGCTATGTACAGTTATTAAAGTACTTATTGCAGACTAGTGAACATTGATACTACATTTCATTTTTATATAGTAAGTAAAAAAAAAAAAAAAAAAACTAATGTTGGTGGGGTGACCTATTGTCAATATCAACTGCACAAGAGAGTCTATCCCCTTTTCACTACAAGACAGAGAATTTGTTTTGCATCTGAAGTGGAACACCACATCTACCACCAGCTCCCTACTTTATTACACAGATCCAAACTGTGCTATTCATGCACTGAGTTGGTGATAACCAGTATTGAACCAGGAACCTTGTGGTTCCTAGTGAATGCTCTACCAACTGATAGTACCCCTTTATCCATGAAGGATATGTTCCATAGTACCAAACATTATACATAGTTATTCCTTATGGAGTTGCTCATGTTGTAAAAGTTATCATCATTTGGTGACCCAAGTTCAAATCCTGGACAAGGCTGTTTACATTTCACATAGGGCTAATACCCTTGGGAAAGGTATGCATCCAACTATCTGCCCTCCAGCTATGAGTAAATAGTAGAGCAGACTGGACTCTTTAACCATGATTAGGCAACCAGTCTTGGAGAAATGTTTACTACTGAGATTTAACTACTGAGGTAACTAAAAACACAAAAAGTTAAAGCAAGGATAAAAGTGGAGACCATTTGACTTTCTTTTTTTTTTTTTTTTATATTTTTAGAACTTAAATATCTGTTGTGCTGAGAAACATAGTTAACACAATTAATAATTATGGAAAGCAAGACAACAAAATCTGTATTTACCTAAAGAAAGCTGGCAAACTGAACTGGCCAATATTTTGAGCAGAACACTCAATACCAAAAGAAAATCAAATGCATCTCAGAACACCTTATTGTTCTCTGTTTGCAGTGAGAATTATGTCATCTTCTTTATGAGAGATTTATTTAATAAGGGTTGCAATTATAACCCAATATGCAATAATGTTCAAATTTACTTTGTAATAGTGCAACTGCCTCATGATTAGTTCTGTCTCACTTATAAATATTTAACACTTGCATTATAAAACAGTGCTTATGCAGACCAATCAACTATTTTCTTTTAGTATCAAATAGATTATACAAAATTATTTATTAGATTATATAAAAATACACCCAAGATTATAATGCTTGCAAAATGCCAAATTCTTGTAGAAAATTATCTATTCATCAAAATTTATACAAAAAAGGACACAATAACATAAAAGATGAATTTCTATGTATGTGTGTGTGTCCATATATATAAGTCAGCAGAGAGGCCTAATGTTGGAATCAGTTGAACAGCTAGAGTGTCTATCCCCTTTTCACTAGCACTAGACTGGGGAGATTGGTTTTACTTCTGAGGTGGAGTGTTACACATACTATCAGCTCCCAACTTTACCACACAGATCCAAGCTGTACTACTTATGTGCTGAGTTAGTGAAGGCCAGTATTGAACTTGGGACCTTGTGGTTCCTATGCAGATGCTCTACCAAGCTAAACATACATATATATACACACACACATTTTTCAAAAACCTAGCTAGATCAACTGAGTCAAGTAAAATCTAATCTTAAAATGATCTAGTATTATTTGGAATATTCAGACTATTGTCCTCATCTTTATTGTTATCTGATACGATATTTCAGCCAATGTGCCTTCTTCAGGTATTTCTTGTCAGACTCAGGAGCCTTTTCGAACTCAGGAACCTTCTTGTCGTAATCAGGAGCCATCACAGAACTTTGAACCCAACCCTTTATTCAATCCACGGGGGATAATACTAATTATCTCAAAAATTCAGAGAAATATTAAAACAATCTTCCCAAAAAACATTCTTATCACTAGATTCTACTTAGTATTTTAGCATTTTTCACGGCTTTCCTAATCTGTGTTCCTTAGAATTGTTGTTTACATTTCCATAGTTTGTTCCTTTGCTTTTTCATATCTACCAACAACAGCTGATAAAAGTGTTTCACTGCAAATATGGATTAATGTTTAACACTCAACATCTTTCACCAACACTTACTGAAAGGGTTAAAGTTAAACTATATAAAATATCTTACAAAATCAGTATAGCTGTTAAAGAAATCCAAAATACTTTCTTTTTTTTGTTTAAACTGAAAGACATTTAACTTATATTTTCACATACAAATAAATATGCTCTTCTCTAATAATAAATGTGAATATCATTAAGTCACATTTCTTTCAACTTTATTCCTAGAGACTGTAGCCCAACATATCATACCATTTTGGAATCAAGCCAACTCTGTGACCAAATTAAAAATATTCAAGGATAAATTCAGACACACAATCTTGAAATTTTAGATTTCCAAGTTTTAATTACTGCAATTGTTTTCAGTGATTTTATCTACCCATTGCATAAAGTGTCATTTTTAGACCAAAGATCAAATGAAGAACCCATAGGAGTTAGTTTAATTGCTGTCCTTATGGTGGCTTTTAAGCTGGTATCTAAATATAAGTAATCATATATTGATTAATTTATAAATATACAAAGAGGATGCTGAAAAGTTCTTGACATTTTTTTTGGCAGAGGGATTAAAGAAATGTAAGAAATAGTATGCCAAGTGTTATGAACTACAAGAAAAATATGTAGAATAACATCTATGTTTCATGGTCTGGCCAAGAACTTTTCAGCAATTCTTTGTATGAAAATATATTTATGTAAACTGATAAGTATATATTTAGGTTTATATTTGCAATGTATATGAAGATATGAGCACATGAGCAGATTTGCATCTCTGTGTGCTTATTTGTGTTCACACTAATTCAAATAATAAAATGTGCATCAATGTGAATATGCAGGAAGAAAAATGAACAGCTGTTAATTTCTAAGTGAAAAAAAAGGTAAGTAAATTATCTCAACTCAAGTGGGGAAGAAAAATATGGAAATTCTTTTTTAAATATAAAATAAATATAGAAAATCACTTAGAAAAAGAGAAATCTTCATATTTAAAAGCTTGTGCATGCATGTGTATATATCTCACACAATATCTAAAATACTACAAAGCGACTATATAACGTTAACATTGCCTGATGATTGTCAATAAAATATTAATATTTCACTTGGAATTCTTCATTAATCCTATCCATCTCAAGTTAATTGTATTACTTTTTTCAGTATGCATACAGATATAGAGTATAATTTTATATATTTGTTTATTTGTTATAATTTTATCTACCCCCAAAATATCTATGTATAAAGTTATCTGTATGCAATAGTGTATGCCTATTACAGAAAGTTAATTTAATATAAAAAGTTACCTGTGTAGAACTTTCTATCTACCTTTTAAAATTAGGATACTGCTATAAGCTAAACCAATTTGTACAATGTTAAAATCTTGAATCTTTTCTGCTCTATGAAATATTAAAGAGATCAGATGCAAATAGTAGACATTTACAATAAATTTAAGTTGGAGTTAATAATAGACTAATGAAAAAATATATAAATAAATTTAAAAAATTATTTACACTTAAAATATTCTCCTTCATTGATTTTGTTCTAGTAAATCTTTAATACTATTTTGTAAATTAATTGCTAAAATAATTTACTAAGCATCGAAGACCAACTCAATTCACAACCTCCTATTATCCTCATCTTTATTTATCATCCATATATTTTACTTGAAGAAAAAAAAAGTAATCTAAAAATTGAAAAACAGCAAAATAGAAATGGTTAGGAAATAATTAATTTAATTAAAGTAATTAACTTTCTGATTAAAATATTTCAATCAAAGCTTGGCCCAGCTCATAAAGCTGAATTAAATGAATTCAAAAACATGAAATAAGCAAAAAGAAAAAAGTAAAAAAATATTAAAGCAGTATTTGCATTTACAAAGAATATTACATAGGAAACAAATGAAAGGAGTAGAGCAAAATGTAGGCCAACCATCAAACACTCACACATTGTTGCCATCACCAGCACAGTCAATACAATATGAAACTGCTTCCCCATCACAACTGTATGCAAGAGCCACTAAAATCAGAATCACACACCCGTGTTATTAAGCAGTCATTACGATCAATATTGTCACAGCACCAATTACACTGATCTGATAACCATAAACAAATGACCAAGTCACCATCAGACATTAAAAAAAAAAAAAATTATTTTCATACCACAGCCAAAATGTCTCACTGTAGATCATGCCTAACAAATCAACCATATCATTCTATCCTACATTCTCACAGATCAACATTCAAACCAAATAATTGTAAGCAAAAAAAATAAAATAATCACAGAAGATAAATGAAGTATGTTCAATATTTCCAATTTCCTTACTTCACACACCAAATGTAGTTTTAGTATACCAATTTTATTTTTTTAGTTTCACTTAATTTGATACACAAGAGACAGCATGCAAGAATGTCTATGTTCAAAACTACTGCACGCAAATACCACAAATTTAGCCAAGGGCTGTCACAACAGTGATTTCTGATGTGAAAATTCCTATTGGTAAAAGCTGCCATCAGTAAGACAGCAGAAGTTAGAAATGCAAAACTTTATACATCCAAATTAGATTTTCTAATACCAAATGCAATCAGCAAGTTTGGCCATTAACAATTTTTGTCTTATCATTTCTAGTGCCTCAAGATTTGAAAAGAGAAAGAAAGTATGGGGGGGGCATAACACACTTATTACACACATACTGACACAAACGCATCATACATGACTACAGTTAACACAAACAAAAAAATTGTCATGCTATAAACCACAGTTGCACAGATTTCTATGCAGTCACTGCTAAGTAATAAGGTAAGACATTAAAGACAAATTCATTTTTGTGGGGGAAGAAAAAAAAAAAGAAAAAAGAAAGATGGCTGACGCATATCGAAATGACTGCTGGGATACTGTGTGGTTAGTTGGCATCTAAGCAGGCATAGAGATTTCTAATGGCCTTCAATTCCGCTCTATCCTTCACAATATGAGTGGCCAACAAGGTCCCTCAATTTGTTAATTGTTTTTTTAATTATTATATTAATGGCAAGCCTGGTGTCGAAAGAGATATTTATACATACATTTATACATACATATATATTTATATATTTGTTTTTAAAAGAACTCCAAAATGTTCAACTACATGAAGTGTATAATCTGCTGAATTATCTACCTTAAATAGATCTTAATCTATTAATAATTATGAGGTTTAAAAAATTATCTAAGCTTGCAAGAAAGCTGATTGGAGCTATTTTGAGGAACTAGATTTTAATCTATCAATATATATATACTGCTTGCTGCAATAATTTTTTAAAATAATATTCAACTCCAGACTTAAAAATAACATTCAGATATTTTTAATCCTTACATAAGTTAAAAGCAAATATTAAATAAATAGTTCATCCAAAAAGTGAGGAAAAACTAAAATCTAGTTTTGTTTATTCCATAAATTTCTTTTGTATTAAGTTGAGATTATGATTTTATAAAAAATCTAGATTTGAAATCCTACTGTTGTTCAAGTGTATCTAAATAAAGAGTTTAAATATTGTGTATAATTTTGAGCAGGGTAATAATCATTCAATAATTTAATAATGTTATTCAATTTCAGTCAAACTATTGTACATCATACTTCAGGTGTAAAAGCCATGAGGAGGGAAAGGGTTCTATTCCTTACCCCCACCCCACCTTAAAAGCTACATTGCTAACAGAAATATATGGTAGCTAATATACTGATTGGCTATGTTAATTCCCAGCAATGTGAGCCATCCAGACAATGATACTCACAGCTGCCTGGTGTAATGTTTAACAAGCTAGTCTCACAGATCCATTACAATGAAAAGCAAGTTTGATCCTCACTGGATGTTCTATACTTTTAACCTTGTTAAATTCTACCCGTAGTGAACAGGTAAATAAAATTAATTTTTAATTAATCTTTAATTTTTTTTTTACAGCTGCCTGGCAACATATTAACACAAAGAATTATTTGAATAACTCTTCAAAAAGAGTTTAAATCTTTTTTCTTTTTTTTTTTTTTTTTTTTTTTTTTTTTAATAGTGCCTGGAGAGGATAATTTTATTATTCTAATATATGTGAATATAAAATAAAAGAAAATCTATATAAAAACAGAAATTACACAAAATAGAAGTAGCATATTCATTATTTTAAACTTCTTTAAAAAAAAAAGATGTCAATTATGATTTAAAATGTAAATAAAACACTTTTTAATCTATGTCAAATGACAAAAAAAAACATCAAATTTACATTTTAATCAAATATTTAAAATAATAGTTGGAGTTTTCTAAACCAATAAATAAATATATAATATATATATATTTATAGATAGATAGATAGATAGACAGACAGATATATATACATATAAATGTATATGTACATATATTTATATATAAGACTGGTGTTGCCAGCCATGTTTGCTGACCATACCTTCCTTCTGACCTCACCAATCCTACCATATCCTTCCTTTCCATGTGAAGTAGTGAAAAATTTCCAGGATCTCTTGATTTGCAACAGTCCCTGAATGAAACAGTGAACAGTATAACTTGGAGAGTGTTCCAGTTTGTACTTTTGACAGCATTTGGTCAGACTGCGGTACGGTTCATTTATTTTATTTATTTCTTCTCTGAAAAATCTACTTAGACAACAATACGAAGACTGACCAAAATAAAATTTAAAAATTAGCGGCTTGCTAGTACAACCTCTCAGTCTCAAGCACAGCCATAATATAGAAAAAAAATATTTAAAAAAATGGTAATCACAAAGAAAAAATGGAAGAAAGCAAAGAGAGAAAAAGATATAGAAAGAAAAAATGTATTTGAAAACATGAGAGGGTTAATTTATATAGCAAACAAAGTAAAAAGGTTCTGGTTACTCTCAATTTACATACAGGTAGTATAATACATATAAACTTACCAAAAACCATTACAAAGAAAATTATGTTGTTTTTTTTTTAAGGTTATAACTAATATCAAATTATATAATTGTATAAACAAATTCTAATTTTTAAATTTTTCAACCTAAGAATAAAGCAATAAAAATAAAGTTAAGAAAAAAATATAGCATTTTTAATATAAAAAGTTATTTTTCTCTTATAGTTTTTCTTTTTAGTTTATAAGATAATTCAGCTATCAAAAGATCATTAATACAATTCATTCTTTATCTATTTATTTTACCAATGCAAAACATACAGATTTTTAATTAAAATTAATCTATAATGTTAATGTTTTAAGATTTATTTGACCCTCTTAAGTCCTGAGCTGCCAGAAGCCTATAAAACTTGGAGCCGGGATGGCTCAAGTTTAAAGATACAAAAGTCAGAAGTAGACATTTCTTTTTAATGCATCATTTACAAAACATGTTCTACCAAGTGATATTTGTTGATTGGCAAAGTGAATGGTCCTTTAGAAGTTCTAACCAATACATTTGCTAGGTCAAGGGGAAACCATATGACAAATAAAAAATAATTTAAACATACAGAAAACTGACAAAAATAATTTTACATATTAGTACTGAATTGATAATTTAAAGCGACTTAAACAATTATAAGTACCATATTTATCAGCCTCTAAGTTATGTTCTTAACTTAAAAAAGGATCTAAATGTTATACTCTTTAATATGCTAACATTATAGATGGAAAACGAGCCTCCAAAAGTGGAGGAGTTAAATAGAGTTTATATACACAAAATATGCCATTGTAAGTTATACATTTTATAGGAAATTAAAGGAAGCAATTAATATATAAAATCAGTTACAATTGATTAGTTTGATTTATAAGAAGAAAGATGGTGCCTCACTATGGAATAGCAGTTTTTAGTTACTGTGGGGAGTTTGATCCCCACTGGGTGTTCTACACCTATGACCTTGCAGACTAGGCTAAACTTAGTAAATACCTATAAGAATTTAAGTTTGTAGACAATCTGAAATAATAGGGATTTTCTAATTTACTTTAAAAATGTTTTTAAAAAGTCATAATCTATAAAAAAAAACAGCAACAAGGAAACTTATCAAGAACACCTCAAATTAGAATATAAATTATTATATCTCACTTAAACATTAAATCATTTCTAAAAGTTGTAAACAAGAAAATTGCAGAAATAGAACTCAGGTCAAACTCGTTAATCATCAAGGCTGAAGTAGAATAAAACCAAAATTAAATGTCTGACTTCTGACACTTCAGGCGAAAATGAATCAATATAAAAAAAAATTCTCTATTTGACTTACACATAATTTTAATTGAATTAAAATAAAATTTATTTGTTGGTGCAAACAAATAATTTCACACATTAATAATTCATGACAATTGAAACTATTTTCTTTTTCAATGATTGTCCAGATATTTTCCTAGTTTTATGGTAGACAAATATGCATTAAAAATAACTATATTGATACAATTTAAACAAAAATTTCTAAAGTTGCATCAACAGAATTAAATGAAAAAAATTATAAGAGTATATAATGGGTATTTTCTTTGTGACTATTACACGTAACTGTTCATTCAACCACAATAATATTTTCTTTTATATGCAAAAATTTTGTTTTCTCCATGTCCTAAATACATTTTTGTACTTGACTGCAAAAAGTTGGGAAAATTTAGTAATTAAGGAAAATTTTGTAACAAAAAACAAATATTGATGATATTAATGATTCAATGAGTAGAATCACTGCTCAACTAAATGCCTGCTAAGGCCACAACATACAAGATAGAATTTCAGTTCAATTCCAAAAAGAAACATGCAGAATGGCAACAACACTCAAGAAAGGCAACAGACAAATCACCCACTCTTAGAATAGAGGAGAGAGTGACATTGTGTTCGTTCTTTGGTTTTTTTCGTTATTTTTAACAAAAAATAGATAAATAAAAAATAAAAAATTTAAAAAAAATAATGTATGAAGACAATGATGAAAAATGCATTTCCAATCTGTAATAGTCATTTTCTTTTACAATAACTAATTAATTATTCCTTCATATACAAATCCTAAATCTCATTTTTTGTTGTTTTTCATAACATTAACTTAGAGGCAATAATTGGAGATAATAGAAGAGAAAATCTTTTTCAGGTGAAGCTATAAATTTCCTTTATATATGAATATATCAAGAACTAAATACAGAAAATTATTGAAATTCCTAATGAAGCTTTCATTCACAGCAAGATTATTTTTATTTTTTTCTTCAAATATTCAATAACTGGAGAACTCAGTAAAACCAGCTTTTTCTAAATTCCAATACTTGTCCATAGATTTTATTGATTTGAAATCTACCATGATATATACACTATCAGTTTATTTCAACAGATAAAGACAGCATATTTCATTTTCATAAATATTTAATGACAGTACAATATTCTCATCACATTTAACATTAATGTCTTTTACAATCAGAGAATAAAATTTGCTCTGATTCTCTGCAATTTCTTTTCTATGTCTAGGCTGTGGTTTTGACTTTTTTCTTTTAACATGGAAATAGATACTGAAATTTTTTTTTTCTTGATTTCCTAATAATAGTTTCTGTAAGCAATTTCATACCGACAATTTTTTAAAAATAGCAGTAGCAAAAGAAATTTGGTCATAAATAAATTAAGATATATTTATTATTACACTATCTCACTTACAGATTTAAAAAAAAAAAAAAAAAAAAGTGATAGCGAAAAGATTTCTACAACTGTCAGTTATTTCTTTTCCAATAAAAAGATTGTATCAATGTTATTAAAACAATATGTTATTCAGTAACAGAAATTTGACAAATTTGACTTAAGATTTAATTTAGATATGATCAACTTTTACTCTGACTTTTAATTATCTCAAGGGAGACAACTAGGAGATGATTTTTCACACGTGAACAAATTTATATCCAATTAAAAGGCTTTCTGTCAAATTAAATTGAATCTAATTATTAAGTTATAAGTAAAAGGCATATATAGGGAGAATTTCTAAAGTTACTGAGTCACTCCACTTGAGATATATTATATATTATATATATATATATATATATATATAAGAAATAATTTCAACTACACAAATATTTACTCTATAAATTTGCAGAATCTCAAATGGGGCTATTGTGAAAAATAAGTGTTTACAAATAGATATTTCAGAATTGTAAAAAGTTGGATAATGATGACATCAAGGTTTTAGTACAATATCTATACTTCCTTTATAAGAAAAAAGAATAAAGCCAATATTTAATAAATAAAATACTGTCAAATCTAAAACTATTGCCTACCTCTACATGTACAAAATTACTCAAATACCTTTATAGCCAAAGTTTAGCATGGTGACTTTTATATCTTCATCCTACATCATAAATCTGTCAGTTTACCTCAATTATTTTTTAACTAAACACTTTAATAAATACACCATTAAATTTTATTCTAATGGATTTTTATACATTTTAGAATCTAAAACTCATTATAAAATCTTAGGTTAATATAAAGAATTTTTAATTTTTTTTTTCCAAGTATCCAATAGGAAGACATTGTCAATGCTGCAAAATAAAATCAATTGAAGCAAGTTTTTACAGCATTCTCTATTCAACATCATAGAAAATGATATGGACAGATCATGAACAAAAAAAAAAAAAAAAAAAAGACAAAGAACATGAGAAAACTTTAGATAAAATTGTAGCATAACAAGAAAACCTATTATTAACTGTAAACCAACTTTTATTTTGCTCATTTTGAAATGAGTAAAAAGGATACAAGGAACATGAATTGACAGTTATATATACTATCAAAAGCTCCAAGAGATGTTAATTATTAGGTGTTGTGTAAAAGTTCCCAACACCCCTTTTTCTATTTTAACTAGACTGATAGTAAACAATTTGTATGTTGTTTATTTTTCATTAAATTTATGGAAACTTCTGCACCTAATATCTTAGCTAACAAGTAGAAAATTAGGTTGAGTATTTTTTAATATTTCTAAATATTGTCAGACAATGGAGTCAATAGACTTAGTTAAAATCTGTGATCAAATTTTACTTTCACATTTAAATATCTCAAGGGAGAAACAGAACACCTATGAACATATCCCTTGAATTTCAACAAATAGCATCTATATTTATAAATAGCTTTAAAAAATATATTCATATCAAATATAAAAACATTGTTAGCTAATAAGTATCAGTTAATATTCTGTTTCTCAGTCATTTCACCAGATTTAAGCTTGAACATGATTATAAGTTTACTCGTAAAAAATATTTCAAATTATTCTACAATTAATTCTTAATTCCTATATTATAACAGAAAATGTTTTTTTGTTAATTATACATTAAAGAATTTAATTAAAGTTAAACAAAACCAAAAATATATTTTACTTTAAATTACAAAAAAAAAAAAAAATACTCATGTTACCCAATTTTTTATATTATCAAAAACAATCTATTTTAACAATTAAAAAAAAAATGACAAAAAGATGTTTAAAACTTGTTACAAATTTTAAGTTTTGTAAAAAAAAATTCCAATGTACTTACTCTTCATCAACTTCTTGAGGGAATAAATTGTTTATACATAAATTACTCAGGATTTGACATAAGCACGTGGCTAATGTTGCAGCCATGTCTTGATCAAAGTCCTCCTAGAATAAAAACAAAAATATAATCAAGGAAAACACACATAAATAAATTTAATTAATTAATTAGCATATTTTGGAAATGTTCTTTCACACTTAAAGTTGCTGAAGCATGGAACAAACTACCTGCATCAGTTGTTAGCTGCAAAGACACTGCATCCTTTAAAACCTTTGCTTCCCAAAATTTGTAAACATGATACTTGATATCCCCCTCCACATACACATATCATAATTCATACACTGTTAATTTTCCTGTAATTTGTACATTATTTTATGTACTATATATGAACCTTTGATTAGTTGTAGTGCACCTAAATGTTTTACATAATATTATCATTATTATTATTATTTAAAGAAAAAAATTTAAATCCATTTTTAAACATTGGATGATGATATAAACTTGGGAGAAAAATAGAATGTTTTTCTAAAACAAATATATCATCTGCAGTGGTTTATCATCATTAATTACAAGAGAGAAGAAAGTTACTTATAAACAACCCATATATAATCTATAAGAAAAATACCACACACACATCCACATTTTGTATATTTATTTTTTGTCTGTTAGTTAAGAAGTGATAATCATATAATCTCCCTTTTTTTCTTTATTTGTAATTGGCATAAAAGGTGACCCCAGTGGGTCAGGGTATTATTCTAGTAAGGATAACTATTAACAGACTTAATTACAATTTTTGCATTTTATCAAATATTAAATACACCAGATGTTAAATGATATCAGTCAATCATACTTTTGCACATAGTATTCATCACAATTAAATAAATCTTTCTGAAAAAGATGGCAGAAGCATCAAAACATTCCCTGGCACTTAATATATTTCACAGTGTTTTCTGAAGCTTTTTCATGAATAGCCATCTAAAATACTTCTACCATTCTCCAAATTATAGCCTTATGTAAGTCACTAGCCACTCAAAATCCACCCCCAGGTGCAGTACAGACCCCCCCATTGGGAAACACTTCTGTAGCATGATGATTTGTAATATTGATCAGTTTAAATTTGCTTGTTTGAAAGATGATGGTTACTGCTAAAGGGAGAGGTTCATTATCTTTATAAACTGATGATATAAGACATTTTGAATTTAACCCAAGACCCACACTGCCAGTAAACACATTTGTTCACCATTAACCTCAACTTAATCAAATTTGACAGCTTAGTACTTCCCTTATCTATAGTTACCTGATAACATACAAATTTGTTCACCCACTCCCCAGTAAAATAAGGATAGTCACCATTCCAACCTGCAACATTCCCTCTTGGCTCTTACTTGGGCTAGATAGGCAGTCAGAGAGGCCCCCTCTGATTAATCGGCTGGTCACATCAAGCTTTAACACTTATATGATTGTCCTGACCATATTGCTCTTATGGTAAACTCCCAACCTTTTTATCATAGGTGCTAGAAGGCAGTGGCTGAGAGTCAGTGTCCTGGGTATGACATTAAACTGCATTTAGTGGTGAGGTTCCAATTCTGGAACTGGGGAGCATGGCGTAGGTTACTTAATGTCAAAGCCATTCTTATACAAGAACAGTACTGGTAATATTTAACCCAAAGATGGGGGGGGGGGAATTAGGGGGTTTATACTTTTCCCAAGGATATCAGTCTGAAAGTAAACGTAACAGCACAACTGGAGTTCAAACTCACTTACTATGATGTCACAGTCCAGCATGTTAGCTATTACACCATGGGGATTCCTCCTAACAATAACTGAAGAATACTTACATCTCTGAGAATGTACTGAACAATTTTATCCATTAGTTCACACTGTACTTCTTGATCACTGAAAGAATTTAAAAAAATAAAATAATAAAATAATAAAATAATAATAGTTTATATGCCCATTTCAAATTGCTTTTTCACAGACCAACAATCAGTATTAATAAAAATGAATCCAATAAGGCCAGAACAGAAATGGATTAACATTTTAAAAGGAGAAAGAAAAACTCATACAAGATTTTTGTTAAATAGTCATTTCCTCTATTAAATTAATTTCAAACGAAATAAAATCATATGTAAAATGCAAAAATCATTAATGAGTTTGAGTTTTGTTTAACGGCATATCAACCCGTGGGTCATTTAATGCCAAAGGAAATTAATATTTGATTAAAAAATGTCCATCCATTTCTGGATTCATGGTATTTACTAGCACCCTACAAAACAGGTGTACAGCCACGTTGCTCCCATTGCATAAGCCATCCAATTTAAGAAACAAGACATGCTGGGCACTGCTGGAGAAGTAAGGATGAACTCATAAGCAATGTTCTCCAAAAGACTCCTACACATGGACACACCAATATTGGCCAACCAGCAAAAACTTACACTCAACAGCTCTTTATGGACACTGAATGCTGTTTAGAGGACCTACCAAATGTGATGGCTGATAGTGACAGATGGTGAGAGTGAGTCAAAGGAATCTGTGCTGTCAGCACACCTTGATGAAAATGAATAACTGTGAGGACTGCTTGGGGTGTCAGTTATATAATTCACACCACCACCAATAGTCACTGAATTTTAAGATAGGTTAATACAATCTTCCTACCAATGTGTATATCTCAATGAATTGGCTTTGTACAATACTAAGTTAAGCAGTAAAGGCACCTTTTTGTGAAATTCAATTCAGCAAACCAATACTATTGTGATTTCCATCCTCAGTGTGTACTCAACAGATAGCATTGAATCATATTTAGATCAGTAAATAAGATAATTTATATGATTTATTGTTAATCAATTCCTATAGACTATGATTATAGATTAATCGTTTATATACATGTAACATGGAGTACATACATTTTAAAGTTAATTTAAGTATTTATTAACTTAACTAAATTAGCAGTTTCATTTTAAACAAAATAAAAAAAACCTTAGTTTAGAAAATAAACAAAGAAGCTAATACCTTTCATTTTGTAAATCAAGTGTTAACTCCCGAAGTTCTTTAGGGAGTTGCTGTATGTGCTCAGTGATGTCAATTTGCTGAAATCGAGTATTATTTTTCAATCGTTTTACCTTGGGTTCACCAACTAATTTTCCTACAAAAAGAAAAGACAGAAGTTTCAGAAAATTAGATTTGCAAACAGAAATGAAATGAGCAACAAATTTGCTTACGCGGATTTAAATGGGTTGGTTGTTTCATTTTACAGCATATCAACCCTTTTCGGGTCATTTAATGCCAAATCAAGTGATTTTGATAAACAAATGACTTTGGTGATCTAACAGGAACAGGTGCTTTCAGCTTAAATTGACCATAATCGATTTAAATGGGAAATGATTGCATCAGAAACAGAATTTCATTACTTGGAAAAATTGACAAAATTGATAAAAGAAAACAAAAGTGAAAAGGTTTTAAATAAAATTAAAATTAAAAGCAATTGGTTAAAATGATTATATATATATATTTATTTATTTATTTATTTATACTTACATCCCCATAATCTGCTTTCTGGTTGGGGCAAAGTTTTCAAATTTCTTGTAAGATTGCAGACAGTGATTTCATTAGAAAAAAAAAAACTTATTTTGTAATGTTTACAAAACTGGAAAAGCTAAACTTGACAAATGATGTATTATGATTGAAAATTATAGACATAATTATATAAATACGAAATTAATGAATTAAAAAAAAAAAATGTTAATATTGAAACCTTCCATTACCAGAAACAGAATGTCTATTAGTAAGGAAAAATAAATGGCAACAACTTTCTTGATAGAAATGGTGAGGATGCACATATATTTTGTAGAAGTTTAGTTGATTTGATTGATTTAAATGGCATGTCAACCCATCTACGATTATCTTATGCCCAGAGGCTAGGGGATCACATTTATTGTACATTCATATTTACATTTTTTGTATTGTTGTTTCTGAAGATGGTTGTTTTCTTTGATAACATATCAACCTTTTTCAGGTCATTTTATGCCAAATCAAGCCATTTTGATAATCAGTTTCTTATAGTACCTGCAATTTCCTCAGTGGAGTTGAACATGTTTGAATACTAAGTTTTTCCTTCTCCGAGACTAGTTGCCTAACCAAGATTAAATAACCTAGTTTGCCATACTATTTACCCATAGTTGGAGGGAGAATAGTTGGATGCATATCTTTCCCAAAGATATTAATGCTATGTGAAATGCAAAGAGCCTCATCAAGGATTTGAACTTAGGTAGCCAAGTCCATTTCCCATGACAATAACCATTACCCCACAAGCGCCTCCACAATTATGAATTTTTGTGTTGGTGTTTGTTTTTCATGCCTGTTTTACAATCAACAGAAACAGTATTTTTTAATCCTTTAATTCTTTTTGATTATATAGATTATTTTTCTTAATATTTCATGTCAGTATGAGAAAAAATTGGCATGGAAAAACAAACGTTTTGCTACAGAGAACATATCAATTTTATTTATTTTTTTTTTTTTCTCATACTGTCATTCTAAATCTTCCTCTCATGTGAATGTGCATTTATACAAGTGTAATCCCAAAAGGTAAGGTTTCCAAAATATTTAGAAATCACAAAAGCATTTATCCTTTATCGTCAATGATGTTTACATCATTTTAAACTTTGAACATGTATCTATTTTTCTACATAATCGCCATTTCAGTTTTTGTAGGCGCTGTGGTAGTTTTTGTATGCCCATGTCATACCAGCTCACTGGCATGTCATTGAGGAAGTGTTGAACCTCATCATCATTGCAAACTCCCAACACCACCTGTGGATGTTTTTGATATCCATGCACAACTTGCCATACACTTCTATTAATTAGTGATGAATTTCAATCGGTTTAATGTCTTTTGCATTCTAAAAATCAAATAACTGTTCACACTTGGCAGTAGCATCAATCAGAGCTTCATCAGAATTGACTGCTAAGCCAAAACTGAGTGTGGCAATGAGGTGCATGCACAACAAACACAGCAGTGTTGCCAATAGCAGCACAAACAGTTTCTCTGTATCCCCAGGGCTTTGCAAACTTTATTTTTGGGATTATCCTCATATTTTGGTTTTATGCCTGTGCAAACATCATTTTTATTTCATTTTATCTTATTCAAAAAACGTTAGGTTAACAATAAGTAACTACATATGAATAAGTCAAACATTTTGTCACCATGATTTCAACTCTTTGCCTACCAAATTTTCCCAACATGGCTGTACCAAATTTTCTTTCAACTGGTTTCTTGTTGCAAAAGGATCAAGTACCAGTCTCAGGGTTGGTTGACAAACAAAATGAAAGATGACAGGGGCGTTCATGTAGTCATCTTTCAGAGTAAACAAGCGACACATGCAAGAGCTACTGCCAGCGAATTTTGGTAGGATTACAATGGTGGGAGAGCCACTGTGAACAACTTAAAGTAGACACAGAGTTAAAGTTGAAAATAGATTGCTAAAAGAAAGTTATACTTTGAGCAAGAGGTGATTTGATAAGTAATGGTGATAAGTTCTTCAATTTATTTCCCCACTCATGTATACTTGAAAAGCACATATATCAGTTCTGGTGAAAATAAACAAAGATGTGAGAAATGAGATTTACAAGCAGCATATGAAGACATGACAAAAATGCAGAAAAATAAGCAATAGAGTTAGATTACCTAATGGGATGTCATCTTCTTCATCACTGAAGACACCATCAGATAAACTGCTGGTCTCTCCAACATGATTACCAGCTTCACCCACATCTGCTGGAAGGTCTTTATTAACAGAAACCTCCTCTTTGACAACTAAACCAAACAAAATATACAAAATAATCAAATGAAACTACATTGTATCATGTGGAAGACAATTAAAGAAAGATAAGAGAGAAAAACAATCACAAGAAAACTCATGAAGAATTAAAGAGGAAAGTTTAAAAGAAAAGAAATATGTATGTTTTTCAGACTAACTTTTAAAATAAAATAAAATCTTTGTCCATATTCTTAAATTTTACACCCACTTAAATTAAATTGTTGTCATGCACAAAAAAAATTGTAGAAAAATTAAAATTGTTTCAAAACACAAGTTTACGGTTACATTTTTTTCAAATAAGATTTTAAATGTAAATAAAAAAATCACAAAAATGTTTTAAAATATTCACCAGTATAGGGTTGTGTATATATATATATATATATATATATAAATGTAAATAAAAAAAAATAAAATGAGTTGTTTTGTAATTAATACTAATGGTAAAAAAAGTCTTAATTTTTTAGAGAACTAATGAAAACGTTTTAAAATGATATGTTTTTAAAATACTATCTTGAGTTTAAATAAAAATAGATATTGCAATATGAAGAATTTTTGATTCTCAGTGATTTTCGGAAAGTATTGTAAGCTGCCCCTTTTATCGTTAAGAACTCGATTTGAATTGTCATGTACAAAAAATTGAAAGAAATAAATTACAATGTATTTCTAACAATCAAGCAATTAAAAACTGAATTTAAAATTGTCCCCAAATACTATTATTATTTTCAAACTGGATTTTCAGTGAAATTTTTCATAGACAATAATATTATATTTACAACAATGAAACTTGAATAAAGGTTATCATTATCTTCAAAATGTTTGGACCATTCAAAAGAAGAAACATTTAAAAAAACTCCTGATGATTTTTTTTTTTTTTAAATTCAGCTTGCGGAAATAATGAAAATTATGAACGAAAACAATGTTTACATTTCCGTACTGTTAAATCAACAGAAATTTAAAGTAACCAAAAACAAGTTATGACTATCTGCTTTTTTAACAAATTCTATGAAAAATGAAAATATGTTTGAAATAGGTATTTTTTCTTAAAATATGTTAGGGGAAATATTTTTTTACAAAATTTTATGAAATTTGAAAAATATAAACAGATAAAAAACGATTTTTAAATTTTTTTTTCTATAAAGATAATAGTCTGAATAATTATATCAAAAGATTTTAGAAGTTTCTATACGATATTTTTTTTTTTTTTTTAGTAAAAAAAAAAAAAAAAAAAAAAAAAAAAAAAAAAAACATGAATTCTGAATTCTACCTAAAAAATGTCAATATTATCACATAAAATTATTTCAAAACACTCAAAAATTCAGGATTACATTTTTTTTAAATATTTTCAATGTTTAAAAAAAAAAATTGCCTAAAATAAACACTGTGATACATGAATTTTTGGTGATTTTTTTTTAAATTTATTTTTAGGAACCCCCTGGTGTTCCTACAAATCTTTTTGTCCAGTCATGGAACGGGTAATTTTGCTAGTATATATATATATATCTGTGTGTGTGTTTACCAATCCTTCTTCATGAGTAGGATGTGACCTAGATAAGCATATTCAATTTTCATTAACAGGGTCCCTGGGGGGCACATACCCCCTATTAAATACCCCTTGATCTAAATGAAATTTAAACCATAAGTAAATGACAATATATGATGCCCATTCAAAAAATTTCAGCAAATTTCAATATTAAGACACCCTAATAGAGATTAACCGCCCACCCATAGTGAAATTTTGAATCGAATATTGGAACCTCTATTATCACAGGGTTTTTCTATTAATTAAATATAATTCAACAAAAAAATTACCTCCCTATAGTAAAATTTGGCTAATTTAGACATTTTGTCAATGGCAAAACATCACTAGAATTATGATAATAAAATTATTAGTTAACTAGCTTAAAAGCCGCTCTCTATCAGGCAGCAATTAAGCTAGTTATGAATAAATACTTATAAATTTTAAGCAACATTGAAAGTGTGCTTTTTTATACAGTTTAATAGAAAGAAAGTTTAAAAAAAGAAAAAAAAAGAAAGAAAGAAAGAAAAAAAAATAACTTTCACAAAATAACGTAAAAACAAATACTTTTGATCAATCAAAAAGTTCAAAATAAAGAAAATAATAATAGCAAATAAATTTTATACTTACTATCAGGTGAACAAAATTCCGTAAAACTTTCCCTGACCAAAGCCCGTAATTCTTTATCTAATTTGGGGTTATCAAAGACAGGAGATAACGACCTGCAAATAATAATAAACATAGAAATTTTTTAAAAAATACAAGAAATCCCTCATTTCTAAACATCTGAGGTAGATAGACTTTATAAAAGTATATATAAAACTGTTTAGGATAAACAGACAAAAAATGTTTATATTATTTTGATTTTTCAGACTGTTATCCCAGTCTTTATTGTGAAATATAAAAACACATTTCAACTGTTGTACCCTACAGCCATCTTCAGGTGTTCTAGTCTATCCAGGCATAGCAATTATTTAAACTTGAGAAATCATTCTGAATAGTTTTCAAGTTGAATCATTGTTATGCTCGGATAGATAAGGAACACCTGAAGAAGGCTGGAGGATAGAAGGCTAAAACGTTTTTATATTTCCCAATAAAATGAGGATAGTAGTCAAAAGAAAAAAAAACAATCAAAATAATACATATCAAGACACTTCTCTAAAATGTTTATAACAGTAGGAGATGAAACTACATTGTCACACATAATTCAGAACTTAATTATGTCATTAGTTAATTTAGGGCCTAATTATAATAAAAATGAAAAAAATTTTTTTAATGCAAACTAAAAGTATTCAGTTGGATGTTTAAATAAAATCCATATGTTGATGATATTGATAAAACTGATCAAAATGGATTTTTTGAGATAATATACAAAACAAAAAACAAATTTCCATTTTCAAATTGGAAACAAAATCAAAGTTTGTGTGTGTATGAGTGTGCGTGTGTATAGATAGATATACACTAGTTAAAGTACCCAAAGGTTCAGACATGGTGAGATTAACAAATGTCAAAAAGGTATCTTCTACTTATTTCATTTTTCTAAACAATGTGTATTTTACAATCTTTGTTGTCACTCAAACATTTATATTTCAAAATGGTAACTATTAGTATGAAAGACAAATCTACATAACAGAAAAAAAGATTTGCCAATTATATCTTTATATTATCTTATCATAATGGAGATTAGGTGTCTCTCTGTCTGTAACCGAAATTGCGTCACTGCTTATATCATAATACCCGCTGGAATTGCATAAGTCTATCAATGTGTATTCAATTTGTAATCAAAATCATTAATACATAGAATAAATCTTATCTATTAACAATGTCTCTAAAAATCTGATTTAGATTTCCCTCAAAATAGCCCATTTTATTAGTGCCTTTAAAATCCTGCAATGTGTCTTATATATCACTAAGAAATAAAGGTTTACATAATATACAGTGTGGTTAATTTGCATACTGGTTTTAACAAAACTAAATTTAATAAATAATTATTTGGTGTTATAGATCCCTAATATTATTGTTTTATTCTCCAGTGTATTAAAATCAATCCTATGAATTATTTCATATAGAAACCAATTAAAATATGATTAAAATAAGGGTAATCTTTTTATATGCATTCTTATTTAATTTTGTTAGTCTTTCTAATTTAATATATTTCATTAGATTGAAATAAATACTTACGTCCAGAAGGCACATATTTTGCTAGTAAAATTAATATTTTTTATGAAAGATTTTTTTTTTAAATCTAAGCGAGCCTTAAGAGATTGAAAACATTTTTTTGTCTGAATTATTAATTCTAAGCAAAAATTCTTCAACTATCTGATAAAAATAAAAAAAACACTTAATAGTCTATCCCAAAATTCTGATTATGTTTGTAGCTGTAACCTAGCAACAAAGGCACATCATATCAACATTTTTTATTAGACCAATACACTTAAAATATACTAACTTACCAATTTCTAAGGGAATGATAATTTTTGTAAAGTCTGCAATTCAAGCTGAACATCATTTCTTAATAATCCAAATTCTCAATAAAACGAAATGCTAGAATCCTTCACTCCTTCCTAAATAGAAGCATCAATATCATCATGGACCTTGTAGTTAGAATTGGAACTTAACAGATTCATGGATTATCAAGTGCTTAATTGAATGTGAATAAGTTACTGGAGACTGAATGGTAAGCTCTTAAAATTAGTAGACAAATTCACATACTTAGGCAGTAATATTTCATCTACCGAAAGCGATGTTAATGCACACATAGAAAAGGCATGAGTTAATTTAGACAGATTATCCATCATATGGAAATCTGATCAAAATGATCAGATAAAGTGAGAATTCTTCCAAGTCATAACCAGATCAGTGCCACTTTACAGTTGAACGACTAGGATGTTGTGCGTTGTCTTGAACAAATCATGGCAACAGCATCCCAAAAGAAAACACATGTATGGCCGTCTGCCTCCTGTTACACAAAACCATTCAAGTGATGAATGAGATATGCTGGATACTGCTAGAAAAGGATGGATGAACTCATAAGTGACATTCTCCTGTGTACACCTATACATGGGCTCAATAGTGTGGGCCAACCAGCAAAAACTTACATCAATCAGCTGTGTGGATTCTGGATGCCACACAGAAGACCTGCCAGGTGCAATGATTGATAGGGACATTTGGTGAAAGAGAGTCATGGGTGCCAGTGCTGACTGCAAGCTCTGATGATGAATTATTTTGATAAGATAATTTATTAGTATTATTTGGATTATTTGTCCAATTGGATACATAGCGTAGTGGATAAAGGTGTTAGGTTTAAGACAGTTATCTCTAGGCTGCAGGTCAAGGATAGTAACATAGAATAATAATTAACACAGCTTAACACCTGTACTCTAGCTATGGTTAGTGGAATGAGAACAGGATATTCCCCTGGATCAAATAAAGGGTCAGGTTCAAAGTTCCGTGATGGCTCCCGATTATGAAAAGAACATTCCCGAGTTCAAGAAGGCTCCTGAGTCCAACAAGAAATACCTGAAGAAGGCAAGAGGGCACATCGGCCAAAACATTGTACAGATAACAATAAAGATGAGGACAATTGTCTGAATAATCCAAATAATACTAATTATCAAGCCTCATTTAAAAAATTCAGAGAAATAGACAACTTTTTCTTTTGCACATTTATCATATCTTATTTTTGCGTCTAAGGTAGTGAGCTACACTTACCATCAGCTCCTCATTTTACTGCACAAATCCAAGCTGAGGTAGTGAGTCACACCTACCATCAGCTCCTCACTTTACCACACAGATGCACTGAGTGGGTGATGGCCAGTATCAAACCTGGAACCTTGTGGTTCATAGGCAGATGCTCTATCAACTGAGCTACATCAAATTTCCCTACACTTCACTGTCTGTAGAAAACAGACAAATAAACACTTTCCAATTATGAATACATGTTTAATATGTTTTCTATCAGATTAATTGACTAAACAATTTTTCATAATCTTTTACAACACTGAGACCTTCAAGTAATGCTCATCAGCTTACTGGCTTTTAAGCACTCTTTACTGGAGAAAACATAAAAGGATAAATTGTTTTTATGAGTGGAAGATTTGGAGAAAGATCAAAATGAAATAGAAAAAAAAAAAAAAAAAAGATTATAAAAGAAATACAATATTCAAAAACTTACGGAAGTACTCGTTTCTCAAGTATACATCGAAGAGATGTGTATATTCCCTGCCGTACCTGGCCTGACAGGAATGGACAAAAATTTGGCATAATCTAAGAATACAGAAATTAGAAATTGTTAATAACACATGGGAAATTGAATGAAAATGACTTTACAACAAAAGAAATATCTATTTTCAAATAATAAACATGAAAACAGTTTTTTATTAAATAAATGACATTTTTATTTGCAACAATCTTTTTTAGCCCTAAATATATATAAAAGTATTTGTACACAAAAGTACAAGGTTTCCACAACAATTTACTTATACACAGAATATAGAATACAAAAAAGATAGTATATTTATTTTCAATGAAGCATTGTCAATCGGAATTAATTTTGACTAGTGTGTTCATTCATCATACTAAGGGTAATGATTGACAATGCTTCATTTAAAAAAAATTTTTTAATTTTAAATTTTAAAAAAATAAATAAATAAAAAAATATTTTACTATGTTATTGACACTACTAAAGTATAAAAACAATAACAATAAACATGGTTTGTATTATTTAGATTTTTCAGATTGTTGTCCTCATCTTTATTGTTATATACTGATTGTTTCTGTCAATGTACCTTCTAGCCTTTTGCAGATGTTCCTTGTCAAACTGATTAAATAAAGGGTTCAGTTCAAGATTCTATGAAGACTCCCGAGTTTGACAAGAAACACCTGAAGAAGGCCGAAGGGCACATCAGCCAAAACGTTGTGTATATGACAAAGATGAGTACAACAGTCTGAAAAATATAAATAATACAAATTATCAGGTAATTTTCACCTTTAGTTGTCAAAATTCCTAGCAAATAAGGCAATTAGAGTAAACTCCCTTGACTTTCACTTTAAACCAAGCCGGTAGCTATTTTGAAAGTTTCTGTGCAAAATAAACGAATCTTAGAAACTTTTTTGAAAACAATACAACTGCATGCTTTAACACAAAAATCACTTGTGGACTGTATGTGCCCCCCCACCTCCTCACACAGGTACCAAGGATTGCCAACCCATGGTGTAGTAGGTAAAGAGGCTGGTATGGATAAGTCGTCCCCCCCCCCTGGCAAAAGAGGACTATAGTTATAATTTTCCTGAGACTATCCTTTATTATAATCTCAAATATACACAGTTCCTTACTGTTTGTTTTGTTTTACAGCATATCAACCTCAGTGGGTCATCTAATGCTGACAAAGTTTTGAAATGAATTCATTCTTGATGTGTACACTATTTTTTTTATAAACACATTTTTTCTATTTAAACCATAGATGGGACCCTAACAGGTACTACCACTCCGGATCAGAATGGACCTGGAAGTAATGGTGATGAAGGGTTCCTTGCAAGTCAGAGAATGAACCCAAGTAAATTGTAATAAAAAGCAAATAAGATTAAAATATGAAAGAAAATAAGAGCCAAAATTAAAACTATAAATCATTAATACCTGATGGAGGTTCATCAAAACAACAGGTATTTCTTAATGACTTTTCTCAATTTTCAATAGTTTATTATCCAAACAATTCTTTAGCAATACTTTATAATCTTCATCTTGAAAACTTATTTACATTTTATACAAGGTGTGTCAGAAAACTTCGATGTGAGAGGCATCGTCCACTGTGAATTCTTGCCACAGGACCAGACAAACAACCAGCATATCTACAAAGAGATACTGTGGCGTTTGCTTTGTTCAGTGCGCGAGAAATGTGGCAGGACAACTCATGGGTGCTTCACCATGACAACGTACTTGCCCACACTGCTCTGAGTATCAGAGTTCCTGCTCCATAAGAACATCACTGTGCAGGAGCAACCTCCCTACTCGCCCAACCTGGCTCCATGTTATTTTTTTTCTCTTCTTACTCAAGCTCAAGGGGGTCATCAAAAACCCATCAAAAAGGCAGTGACGACAGAGCTACGGAGAATCCTGGAAGAATCCTTCCAGAAGTGCATGCAAGCGTGGCAGAGAAGGAAAGTGCATTAGACTCCAGGGGCATTACTTTGAAGCAGATAACTTGTAATTTGGATTTGCAATAAATTTTTTGTGACACCAGTCCGGTAACTTTTCTGACATACCTTGTATTAATTATCAAGATTATCTCTTTATTCATAGTCAACTTTTATAATAGAAAATACATATGGTATATTATGAAGAAAGCATATATCCCCATGTCAAATTTAAAAAAAAAAAAAAAAGAAATATGCAGAAATCTTTTTAATAGAAAATTATTAAACTTATATTTGCAATGTGTGAACAATTCAGATAATACATTACCCTGCACATGAAATCTAAGAGTGTAGCAGTGATGGCTGGATGTGACCGCATGGAATGGTACATTACTAAGATAGCAGGTTCTGTAAAAATCAGAAATAAATATTAAAGATGTACCGAGAAGAATACAAAGAAATGTAATTATTTTAAAAAGGAAAGATAATAATAAAAATGAATAAATAATACATTGAATATATGAACTCAGCAATAATGTCATCAATAAGGTCACTGATAAAATTGATTAGCTTTTAATAATTTACTAAAAATGCATATTTCTAATGAAATAACACTACTAATGCCATGCTTAGTGTATACATATAAGGAAACTTTAAATAAATCTGATGGTATGTAAGTATAGAAATATGCAAAAACAAATATTCAGAGTATGTGTTTAATTATTAAAGAATTAATAATTCTGCTTATGATTGAACATTTCAGTTTTTAGATATATCAAATATATTAGCCATCATCAGGGTAATATTAAGGAGTGATGTCATGAAGCTCATTCAAAAAATGTTATTTTCAAATGAGATGAAATGAAAATGTGACAAATTCATTTGATTATCACAAACAGTGTTTCTTATTTTTCAAAACATGGTGATGTTGTGAGAGTATTTTAATTTTTTTTATAAATTCATATATATAATGTATAAGAGTGTAGTCTAGAGAAATTATTCAAAATTATATATATAAGATAAAATTTAGGAAAAAAATCACTTATAATACAAAAGAATTCAAATGAAAAACAGCAAATAATATAAAAAAAAAAACATACCAATATTCATTATGCTGTCTTTTTCGGGATCAAATAATAACCAATCATAAAATAAACTCAGTTTTGCATTTGAAGCTGCTACATTCGACTGAAATTAAATAAACATTTTCATTTGTCATTTAAAAATAAATAATGCTACTTTTTATTGTTGCATTAATATAGTCAAAAGAACAAATATACATATTCAAACTATCAAAAATAACCCTTTTTTTTTTTAAAATTAATTCAAGAGCAAGACATTCCTTTTATATACTTACAGTGCATGTCGTGAGCAACCAACCAATTACAGCCCACCTTGGAATGATTTCAGAACAGAGAAGTTCATTGGTTGGATGAAAAACTGCACAAATGTATCGAATAAGATCACATCGCAAAGATTGGCTTTCAGGAGTTGAGAGATACTGGAATACAACAGAAATAAATGTCAGATGATTTTATTCACATTAAAAACCAAAGTAAGAAATTAAATGATCAGGTAAAAAGGAAGTCAGGTTTTATCAATAATGATAGAAATTTTAATACAAGAAAAATTTTGAATACAAAATTTAATAAAACTTTGCAAATTGGAATTATCTATCATTCAAGCAAATTGATTAAAAGTAAGGATTTTTTTTTTGTTATCACATATAAAGGACATAAAATAAATGGAATACAATGAAAATTAGTGAAATTCAATAAAATTGTTATTACATTAGCTTAAAAAGAAAAAAAAAGTTAAGCCTTCAAGATCAAGAAAGCTTCTGTGTCAAGAATATATGATATTGGATCATTACGTCTATAGCCTAACACAAAAAATAATTATTTTATATCTAGTTATATGATGAACAGTTGCTTTTTATGATGGCCTTTTTAAAGCCATCTTTTATTTGGTCATATATACATATATTATATTTTTGAAAGGAGCATGAGCATTTTTTGTTGAAAGTCTGTTTTTGATGAAAAGCTATTTGAGATTCCATAAAAAAATAATAAAGTGGTGAAAAGCTGTGGCACTGAGGGTTCAATTGCTACAATAAAACTTATTTATTTGTTATGCTTTCTTGGGCATCTCCATTTTGTTTTGCCTATCTTCTCACATATTAACCTTTAAAAAAATAAATAAATAAATAAAAATAAAAAAAAGTTTTAAAAAATCTTTGTACAGAACATATACACTATTAATATAATATCTATCTACAGATCAAATTTAGTTAAGTAATTTATCGATTAATTTTTTTTAAAATGCTCTCTTAAATTCTTTTTCTTACCATTTTTTTGGAAATCATCCAAATTAATCTTAAAATGTTGTACAATATTACCGCTTTTGATCTGATTAGGCAATTTGTTCCAAAAATACATTACTCTATTAGCAAAAAAATCTAATTGCTTAATAGTCTTAGTTTTTGAAATCTGCCTTGACAGTAAGTTTTCAGTTTGAAGAGAAATATTAAAATCATGTCTACCATAATTAGTAATTCCATTTATTATTTTGAAATAATTAGATCACCTCTCATTCTTCTTTCTGGTAGTTAATTCTAATTTCTCTTAATTTTCCCCTGTATCTTTTATTCCTTTTTTCACTTTTCTTTTTATGCCCTCCAATCTCACAATTACACTCCAATTTCCATGTCTAGACACTGGAGCCCAGGCCTGAGTACAATATTCTATATGAAGTCTTATTAGGGTTTCTGTATATTTTTAAAACATTTGCCTCCCTAGAGATAAAATTCCAAACCATTCAGCCCATTTGCCCTCAATACAATAGACAAAATAGGTTTGTCATCTTTAAAAATAACATTAAAGCTAATCTCGAGATCATATTTCTCATTCACTTTTTTAATTTTACTGTTGCTTGAATTTATATTCAACTTTAATGTTTTTAGATCCAATAAGTAACACTTTAAATTTTTCTATGTTAGATTTTAATTTCCAAATATCTTCACAATATGTCAATTTATTTAGATCAATTTGTGTTATTCCTTTTGATATGGACATCATCAACAAATAGTTCTATTTCTTATTTTATATCATTAGGTAAATCATTTATGAATATTAAAAACAACAAAAAGGTCCCAGTACCGATCTCTAAGGAATACCAGACAGTATATACTGTGTTTCAGAACAATTGTTAGCAATCTTTACTTTCATAGTTCTGTCAATTATAAATCCATTTATCCAGTCTATATCAGGTAAATTGAAATCTCCAATAAAAAAGAAGAGGACAGATTTCATACAGACATTTCTTTTTCTTTTATTATCAGATTTCTCAGATAAGTCAATTTGAGACTAAATACAGTATTAATTTTAAAGAGATATTGTCATAAAATTTATGGTTAGGGTACAAAAGGAAAAAAATAAAGAAATTGAAAATAAAAACCAACAGCACACAGAAGTTGTTTACAACAGTAAGAAAGAAATAGAAAAAAAACTATGGTTAAATTCAATTAATGGGAATGGCAAATTTTTCTAGATATCTTAAATCAACAACAGCTCAGTTTTTTTTTAAGTTTTGATATCTTCTGAACAAAAATGTTTTGGATACCATGACCATTTTCTAACCCACTTAAAATAATATTAATTCAAACGGAACTTACCTGCCTTTGGAACCAATCTTGATATCGCTTTTGAGTTCCAAACTTCACCTTTAAAAAGAAATGTAAATGAAAATATACAATTTTTTCTTTGTATGGTAACATTGTTTAATGACATAGGATTGATATAGTGAAAACATATGCACACTTGCTTAGAAATAATAGATTTTTGGAAGCATAAATAATTTAATGTATTAATATATAATTATTTCAGTATTTCAATTATCTAAAAAAAAAAAAAACACTCATGATAAATGGAATATTAGGAAGATGAAGATAATGACAGTGAAAACAATACTTAAGTTTATATTTTATAAATTCAAATAGAAGAGAATACTTGTGGTTTATAATAAAAGAAAGAGAAAAAAAAAAACAAATAAAGAAAAAAATCAAAACATACTTACTTTAGTAGTCAAAAACATAAGTTTATTCTCCATATCAGGTGTAAGGCGACTCATTAATAGCCGTCTAGAGGATCTTGCTTGTAAAAGCTGGACAATACCTGTGAAATATATATGTACACTTATGTAAATGTTACATTAAAAAATATCACAAAACATGATCATGGATAGATAAAATAAAGGAAAAAAAACATTTTTCAAAATGTTATTAATTCATATCAAGAAAAAGAAATACTTCTAAGCAGAGCTAAAAGTTTTCATCCCACTAAGATAAGATTTGATAGACAAACTTGTAATTCATAGCACCATATGTAACCAGTCATCTATTCTATTTGACCCTCAATTAACATCTCTAATTAAATACTAAATGCTGCTGAAAAGTCCTCAAACCAACCAAAAAGGAATTGATGTTTTTTTTTTTTTCTTGATTTTTTTGGAAAGAGTCCTAAAAGTGTAGAAATGAGGTGCCAAATATGTTGAACTAAAAGAAGAATCTGTGGAATAGAATATCCATTTCATGGCTTTATGTCATTTTCTTCTTGGTCATGTTGATAACTTTTCAGCATCCCCTGGTACTATGCATATTTACCAACCTCTCCACATGAGTATCAGGAACTAATTTTCAAGACAAGTTATCATTTTAAGCAAGGAAGACTGGCACAGCACAACCTCTCCTCTGTTTTGGCCTAATACCAGACTATGCTAATTCAGAGAATTTCAAAAGAAAGCCTTCAAGTCAGGCATGATTTTGTATTCATATCATGTCTGTAATTGATGTGTAAAACTTATTCTCCCTCAGCCATTAGAACTTTTACACCATTACAGGATCAGTAACTCAATGGTTATTTTAATACACTGACAGCAAATTCTAAATTAAATCCATCCATGCTGTGATGTAATAAAATTAATTAGTCAAAATATTAAAAAAAAAAGAAGTGCTGGGAACTTTTACATACACCTAATAGTACTAGGCATTTCTTTAAAGTGTGATCTTATGATTCTTTTTTAGGATTACAACTATTACATTTAAATCTTAAATGAAATGAGATAAAACCAGGTTTAAAGAAATTAATGTAAATCTGTAGAATCAAAAAATAAGAAGTGTCTTACCTGTAAAATTTTGGTTTAATGATGTTGGATTATATATAATATCTCGCCACAATTTCTCAAAATCTGGTATCCGGGCCACATTCTGCAATACCCTTGCTAAATCACGGCCAATTATACTAACACAGTCTAAAAACTAAAATTTGAAAAAAAAAAAGAAAAAAAAAAAAGGTGAAATAAATTGTTAAACTTAAATTGAGATACAAATTACAAACAAAATTATTAGAGCTAACTTAAAAAGATTTTCAAAGTAAAAAAAAACATTAAACTGGTCTTCCTTCTCAGCAGAAGTTTCTCATTTATTTATTGATAAATATACAGTAAATAAGACTTATATTTTGAGGAATGATCTAATATAACATTGCATTAGTTACTTATCAGAAGTTACAAAAACTATTATGCTCTACTAATAAATGCACAAAGGGAAAGGCAATAATAATATTAAAATTTGTCAAAAATACTTTATCATTAACTGTTCATGCTAAAGAACAAAAACAAAAAGTACAGTGAATATCTTAATCTGAATTTTAAATTTTCATGTAACAGATAAGTGACAAATAAAGTAAATATTATAATGATTCAATTTTTGTATGTCATTGTCATCAGGACAGTGGAGTAAGAGTCGGAAGCAATTGTTGAGTTATTGGGAGTTAAAGAAATATATAGATTAAATCCAAATGAATTTAAATTGTAATATTAATGTCAAAATTTCCTGTTGCATAGATAATAATTTGATTAATTTTTTTTTTCAGAATATATTATTAGCACATTTCATAGTAATGCATTTTATGATAGCTATAACTATGCAGTTCCAGAGGTATACTAAAGCCTGAGAAATAAAGTTCTCGATTTGTATAAATATAATCTTATCAAACTTTGTGCCTATAGCAAGAAGAAAGATTGTCAAAAAAATCTGAGAGAAATTCAATTGCATAGAACCAGAGATTTTTTGAAAAATAAACGTGTAAAAATGTTATCAAAGAGAAAAAAAAAATGTAATGATTTGCATGTGAATATTTTTAGAAAAAAAATCCTCCAATATTTAAAATCTACCAAAAATCAAATAATTAATTTTTTTAATAAATTTTAGCATCTTATTTAATAGATTTTTTTTTTTAAGTTTCCATCCAAAAATTCAAAGGATGAGGTCTTTTTTGCAATTATACCCTCGCCTTAATTTAATGATTTATTTTTTACTTATAAAAACCATAACACATTGATGTTAACACATTTTTAAAATAATTTCCCATAGAAATTTAATTTTTTTAATGTTATTGCAGTAAAACTTACCAAAAATTCATAAAAATTTTCAACTTTGGAATTTATTATTTCCAATATTGATATATAAATAAAGGAGTCTTAATTAAAGAGACAATAAACTATGAAAACATGAGCAAAAAAGAAGAAATGAACAAAACTAATTTTACCTTATCACGGAGGAGACTGACACAGAATTCCACCTCACGATTCCTGAGGTTAGTAAAGGCAGGACTACCATGATCAATGATAATTCGTAAATAAGTGTAGACTCCAGCTGCCATCAATGTGGGGAATCTTTCCAACCAGACCCTGAAAAAAAAAAAATAAATAAATTAAAAATTTAAAAAAACAATTGGATAAACAAGCAATAACCGTTCGATTGTTTAAGGTCAAATTTTTGGCTAAGTCGAAAAGTAGTAACATAATGAGTATCAGTAAAAAGAACAAAATAATATTACATATGTAATTTATTTTTGATAAATTTTAAACCATTAATTTTGCTCAAATATTTTGCAAACATGGACGCATTTTCTGATGTATATAAGGACTAAAAAAATACATTATTTAGGATTTTAAGGCTTATAAGAGTTTCTTCTTAGAAATCAATAGCAAAAAATATTAAATACCCTCTGTACAAAAAAATTCATAACTTTTAAATGAAATATCCTTTTCTTTTTGGTATAAACACACAGAAAAAAAAGACACTCTAAAAAATTATTGTGAGTTCTGTTTACCCAAAGAAATGACCAGAGTAAAAATGTTACATGACCTCTTTTCCTATGTTGATGAAAAAAAAATTATCAAAAATAAGGAATTATCTGATTTTAATCAAATTTAGTGTTGTCTTATTAAATCAACAAATTCTTTTTTTTTTTTTTTTTCCAATGACTGATTTGTTTCAATCAAACTGATTCAACTGAAATAAACTGAAATTATTTAAAATCAATATTACTATTAACAACATTCGTACTAGCATCTAAAACAACAATTTATATACCTAATAAAGATAAAATTCATTTAAAATATGAAATACTTAATTCTAAGTTTCAAATTTCATATTTTTAGATTCTAAAGACGCATATATATTTATTAACTAGTCTACTTTATTTTTTTTTTATCAAATAATCTTTGGAGAAAACTCAATTGAAAAGTTAGGCCCCCACCCTATTAAACAGAACAAAATATTGATGTATAATTTTTTCACTTATAATATACTAAGACCACATAGTAAAAAAATTTTAAAAAGTCTCCAAAATTTTTTTCAAAAGTTTTTTTTACATTTAATTTTCCAATTTTCGGTACTTATTTTCAACCAGACTAGCTGCCTTACAATTTTTATTTTGTTTCTTCAATTCACACCTTCGGTCTTTTATCTTTTTATTTATACTGTAATTAGTTTCGAAAGTATATAACCCCACCAATATTTTGCACCCAAAAAATTAAATAACCTGAAAAGAATCACCAAGTTTTGAAATAAAATAATTGATGCATTATAAAATTCATTCATTGATAAATCAACACTGAAAATTTCATTAAAATCGGATAATTTCCTGACTTTTGATAATTTTTTTTCAATCAGAAAATATTTCTGAGACTAAAAAGTGAAGTGTTTTTTTTAAAACAACACTCTGGGAATGGATATGGCTAAAATTTCACGTGTTTTTACCCCACACCTTAATTAAAACTCAACAATTTTAGCTGTATTATGAAAAGGGAAAGATTTTTTAAAATCAAATGTAAAAATGATTTGTTTTACAGTCTTTAAAAACGGGAGAAGTTTATAAATTAAAATCTATATCAATCAAAATAGTGTATTTTCTATCTTTAAGACATGCACATTTTAACATGATTTATTTTATTGTTATAATTTTTAAAATTCATAGATAAAATTTTTCAGGATTTTAAGAAAGAAGTTAACATATCATATAATTCATTAACTTCTTTTTTTAAATTCTGAAAGTTTTTTTTCAAGTTTGCATCTATGATCATTTTAACAATTATTTGGAGCGTAATAGATACAACAGACATTTTTAAAACTTACCTATTTTCTGAGAATAGGTCCAGCATTTGTTCTGCAAGCCACACATTCTTTGGATTAATATCTCCACCTTGAAAAACAAAAATACATACATCACTGAACTATGACTTCCTTGACAAGAAAAAATACTAAATTAAAAAAACAAAACCTAACTGAAAACCATGGTATCAAGATAAAAAAAAACAAATTTGATACCAAAATCAAAATTGCCAAACCACCCAACTCTACTGACCATTAATATTTTCTTTTGCATTTTTTTCTTCCTTCTTCTGTATTGAATGCCTTATTTTTCTTCACTTCAAAACATGTAGACAAGAAAAAAAAATGAATTGTACAATAAAAGAAATAATATCAAACCAGCATCAATATGTGCATAAAAATATGTCGTGATTTTTATACACTATCATTTAAATAATAATAATAACCATTAACAACCACAACAAACAATCAATAAGGGTTATATACATATACTGGGTTCATGATGAAACTGCTTATTAATAAAATAATAAACTAACTAGCAGAACCTGTGGATATACCACAGTATGATATTTCAACTATTATATTTGATATACATACTTTAGGAGCTATTACAAAAGTTCAATATGTAAAAATTATAATAATCTTTCACTCTCTCTCTCTCTCTACTTCCATTCATTTTTCCATTCCATTGAAAAAGATTAAAGCTATCACTTCCGCTCACATTCTCCCTCTTTGGTACCTCGTGTCATACTTTAACACCCCCATCCCCTTAAACAAACACCTCCCCCAACCAACTCCTCAAGTAATAAGCTTCTTCAGATGAGTGCTAAAGTGACACACATAGATAAGTACTAGTGTATTAATATATAGATTATGAAAAGTGAAATGGCTTCCTCTTAATTATCTACCATGGAAACAGACTTCCTATTTCAATCCTTAAGTTGAAAGACATCTTAATGTTTCAAACTCATCCAAATTAATCAATTTAAACTGATTTTAACGGATAGAAACTTCAACTTACCCGCAATTTGTCGAATTAATGAAAAACATGTAACATCTGTACCAGCAACATTATTTTTTACAAATTCTTTCATTAACCATAAAATCTGGAACAAACAAAAAAGAACATTCTTTATAACGGTACAAAAAAAGAGATGGTTGGTTGGTTGATGGATTTTAATAGCATATCAACCCGTCTGGGGTTATTTTATGCCTAGATGTTAGGGAATATTATACATTGTACATCTATTTGTACACTTTTGTAGTTAATAGTTTAAATGATATGTTAGTATCGTTAAGGATCGTAATGGGGGTTATCATTGCATAGTATTGATCAGGATTATGTTTATATTTCATATTATTTATGCTTATATTTCAGATATTTTCTGATGAGAGTGAAAAGCTCCACATTCTAGGAGAATGTGTTTAACAGTGAAGGGTATATGACAAATTTCACTGTGATTGTTTTTCTTGTTTAAATATAAAATAGTGTATAAGCCTTATGCGACCAATGCATAATATTTATGTAGATCATGCCTTTGTGCAAAGATATGATTTATTTTAACAGCATGTCAATCTGTCTAAGTTTATTTAATGTCAAGAGGTTAGAGAATCTTTGTGTAGTGGTTTCATAAGAGGGGTTTTTTTTTTGCACATGGTCGTATCAAATATGAGTAATTTTTAAACAGATCCCGATTTAGCTCAGTCAGTAGAGTGTCCGACTAGGAATCACAAGGTTCCTGGTTTGATATCGGCCCTTGCCAACTCAGCGTATCGGTAGCACAGGGATCTGATGGTAGGTGTGGCGATCCACCTCAGATGCAAAAACAATATCCTTGGTCTAGCGTTAGTGAAAAGTGAGACTCCCTAGCTGTTTAGCTGATACTGACTTTAGACCACCCTGACGACTTTATTTTTTTACTTATTTTACAGCTGGTACCAATAGCATATTAACCCGTATGGGGTTATTTTATGCCTAGATGTTAGGGAATATTATACATTGTACACTTTTGTAGTTAATGATAGAATTACCATCAGGTTCCATTGGCAGCACAGATTCCACACTCTCTAGCCACCTGTCCCTAACGGTCAGCAGTTCTGGCAGATCTTCCACATCACATCCAGTATCCACACAGACCTGACTGACATAAGTTTTTGCCAGTCGACCTACACTGGCGTGTCCATGTCTCGGAGTCCACAGGAGAAAGTCACTTATGAGATCATCCTTGCTTGTCCAGCATGTCTTAATCTTTTTACTTGGATAGTCCATATGATAGGAGGTAAGTGGCAATACAGTATTATAACAATTATCAAATTAATAAAGCAAAATTAATGTGATATCAAGTTAGTAATCCTTTCATTAATTTTCTTAACATATATAATAAAAGTGTTGATGAGTACCTCATGTGGTGTAATGGTTAGCAAACTAGATTAGCAGACCATTATTAGTGAGTTTGATTTTCACTGGGTGCCTAATAATTCTGGCCTTGTGCCACATCTAAGCTAAGGATAGTAAATAACTATAATAAAAGTATTGATTGAAATTATATATGCTGAAATGTAAATTTAATTTTAAATAGAAATTACTAGGATTGTAAAATTTTTAAAAGAAAATACAATTTTCTTAATTTTAAAATATCAATCTAATACAAATTTGTCATTCTTTTAAATTCAAAAATACAGAGTGCACCAGGTTGGTTGTTTGGTTTAATGCTATATCAACCCTTGGGGGTTATTTAATGCTAAATATTGTTTTTTGGGGTTTTTTTTTTTTAGATATGATTTCTTTTAGAAAATAATTTAACTTCATATCTATTAGTAAATTGGTGGATATAATTTTCATTAATTTTATGTGTATTAATAAATACTGGTATGTAACTCAGTCTCTACCTTCTAGCACCTGTATAAGGGAGGGGGGGGTCCTATAAGAGCAATTTGAAGAATATGGTCAGGATAATCATAGGGTTGGTAGGTCTTGACATAAACAGCTGATTGATCGAATGGGGCCTATTCGACTGCATATTTAGCCCAAGTAAAGGCCAAAGTGGATTGCTGCACGTCATAGGACCACTTACTACCCAAATTCCAGACTGCTCAGCCACAACAATACTGTCTTCAGTCATTACAGGTTGACACATATGGCTAACAGGTGACCCCATTGGGGAGTTTTACACCCCCACAGAGGTGCAGTTGGCATATTCTACAGCCCAGCAAACAGTTCGGAAGTGCAACAGGTATTTGAGAATACGTTTGATGTCATCGATACAAGATGACAAAGTTACAGGGTATGCAACAAATTTTAACAATCTTAATTCTCTTTCAATCATATCAAGAGTATTAACATGGCAAATAAATTTGACACAGGAAATGAAAAACACACCATCACCAAAAAGTCAACAGGAAGAACAGACCTCACAGTGAGTTACATGATAATGCATACAAAGTTCACATTGTCCAAGATCTGTACAGGAATTGTGACCAATAAAGACCAGTTCATGCAATCCACTCCTTCCTATAGGGCATCAGGATCAATGCTTTCACCTACATCAAGGTACTGGACAGGCTGGTCAAGCCCTGGATTGAGGAAGTGGCCCTAAAAGAGCTGTATATGCTCAAGCAGTTCTTTGCTCTCTTCAACAAGTCCCACATAAACATGGCCAAGAATTTGACACATATAACATGTTGATTCATAACTTTCCCAATTTGAACCACTGGACTAGTACAATCTGATGCATTCCAAAAAAGAGAGACAAACCAGCAGCCTCACAAAATCAACGTCATGTTGAAGGCCACCAGTGGGGATGTAATGGCCAACACAAAAGAGAATCATCTAATCTAGACATACAGTCAAGTCTGGGGCTGCATCAAGGCTGTCCTCAAGGACGAAGGCAATTTTATGAAATTACCTTTTTCTGTTCTTTTAAGATAAACATGTGCACGATTTGTGTTTTGGGGGGGAGGGGAGGATATACGGATACTTTTTTTTTTCTATTGAATTATTATGCAAAGCTGGGGTCTGTAGTAAAGTCAGCAGAATGGCCTATTGTCGCTTAGTCAGACAGTGAGTCTATCCCCCTTTTGCTAGTACTTGACAAGGGAGATTGTTTTGCTGAGGTGGAGTGCCACACCTACATCAACTCATAACTTTACTGCAGAGATCAGATTACCCAAGGTGTTACTCATGTGTTGAGTTGCCAAGGACCAGTATTGAACCCGGAACATTGCAATTCCAAGGTAAATGCTTTACTGATTGATCTAAACCAAGATCAAAGTCCACCAAGTATCAGTTGTGGATCACAAAATAAAACCATCATTTAAACGGATAGCATCGGAAATAAAAGAATATTTGGAACTTGACAAATGTTTCTTGCTACATTAAAAAAAAAAAAAAAAAAAAAAACTTTATGAATTCATACAAACACCTTAATATAACTCAAAAGAATAAAAAATAAAAAGTAGAATAATCCCATTTTTTAAAGACTGGGTGCCAAACTATATATTTATTATCCTCTTCCCATTTACTTCATTTGGCCTTGTGCCATATTTAACCAAACATAATAAATATCAATAATTACCTGAACTCTTGCCGTTTCCAATATTTTGAGCCATTTGTCATGAATAATCTTTCCCAGAAAATTTTGTACCAACGTCATACCATCTCGACTCACTAACGTCATATCACGGTACATCTGCACAAAAGACAAAAAAAAACATTGGATTACTCAAAACAACAATCAATGATTTATTAAACAATTAATTATAAAAACTCATTTTATTTAATAAAGATTTTTTATTAAATAATTCACAGATAATTGTGTGACATACATTATATAGTTAATAAAGCTAATACAAATTAGCTGGTTAATTAAAATACTTAGTTCAAATATGAAAATTATTTCTTTTTACAAAAGAACAAAAGAAAAAAATGTTGTTTTCTATGAGTCTATTTAGTTTTTGAATAGATGATAATCAGTGAAAATTATAATTTTTGCAATGATTACAAAAAAACATGAATTAACAAATGAGAATCTAAAAGCATACTGAAATGAAAAATCATACATATAAAAACAATATAGTAGATTCAATTTGTACTAAATACTTCATTTTTTATCCATTAATAAATATATATATATATATATATACATATATACACATATACACACACACACACATATATATATATTTACCAAACCCTCCACATGAGTTGGATATGATACAAGGTCAATTTCTTAAGCGGAGTTTAACAGGTTTGAATTCAGAGTTTTCCTTCTAGGCTGGTTACCTAGCCAAGGTTAAAGAGCCCAGTCTGCCCGACTATTTACCCATAGCTGAAGGGATAGTATTTGGATGTATACTTTTCCCAACAGTATTAGCACAATGAGAAATGCAAGCAGCTTGTCCAGGATTTGAACTTGGGTTGATGAGTCCATTTCCTAAGACTAACCATTACATCATGTGCCTCCACATTAATATAAATCTTACTTTGAAGTTTTTTGCAATTAGACACAAGATAGTCACTCATAACCTCATCATGGAATTGAATTTAACATTATCTAAAAATCTGATTTATTGAATGATCTTAACAGCATACTGACCCATCTAGAGTAATTTTATACCTAGAGGTTAATAAATCACCTTCATTGTAGGTTTATATTTATCTTTCTTGTGTGGTTGTTTCTTAAGAGTTTTTTTCTTTTTCTTACATAGTTAGGTTATATCAAATCTTTCTATCTAATACAAATAATTTGCATACAGTTTTATGGTTTCAAGTAACTAAAAATAATAATCCTTAGTAAATGACTGAACAGTTCTATTTGACCTATAAATGGGACCCTATCGAGTACTACCATTCCAGGTTAGAGTTGACCTGGGAGTAATGGCAATGAATATCATTGTGACATATCACACTTATTTTCTGGAAAAAATATAACAGATTCTTATAAGATTTTTTTAAAAACTGTGCACATTCGGGTTTATATTTTTTTAAGGTTTTAAAATTACTTGAAACAATGAAGAATTAATTGTCCAAGTAACATTATAGAAAAGATTAAGCAACAAAAATTGAACATTCATCTGATTACCTAAACCACTTAAAAATATTAAAGACTTTTACAGAGGTTTTATTTCATATTTTAAAGTGAGTAGCCATGTTTTATTTAAACATAAATGATTTATGGCAGCTGAGTTATTTTTCTTTTTTTTTTTTTTTTTTTGTTCTTGTTATTTAATCAAATTTGAAAGAAAAAACTCTGAAAAGAGTTAAAAACTGTTTAAATTATGCAAGTATACCAAGGGGTTAAAAAATTATGAGAATTTAAAGACCTGAAATTTGGGGTTCAAAAGTGGACATCATTTTGCTCCAAAAATGTGAAATCACAGAACAATTCAAAACAAGAAATTCAATATAACTTCATTAAGTAGTAATGTCTGCAAAGTGGCCTATTGTCAGTATCAGATGAACAGTAAAGGAGTCTATCTCCTTTTTACTAGCACTAGATCATGGAGATTGTTTTTTGTTGAGGTGGAGTGTCACCTCTACCGTCAGCTTCCAGATGCTTTACTACTCATGCACTGAGTGAGCGGGGGTCGGTATTGAACCCAGAACCTTGCAATTCCTAGCTGAATGCTTTACAGACTAAGCCAAATACTGTATGGTAATTTCCTTGACAATTCTTTTAATACTTTATGAGAAGTTCAAGTGATGCATCATGTTCTTGCTGCATACTCAAATCCAATAATTATCTAAGATTTTGAGATTTTATTAATATAATGTTCATTGTAGAATTCTCTTGAAAATTCTTATGCAAATTACAAGTTTTTGGGAGGGATTTCTTATTCAAATATCTTTGATTTTATAAAGAATCCAAAAAATGTTTTTCATATGAAAAAAAAAATCTCCCTGACGGTCTTAGCAATAATGGAATAAAATTATGAAGCTAAAAGGTAATTTTAATACATTTCCAGCATTTATTCCATCGTGTATCAATTTTTTTAATGAGGCCCATAGTACAACTGTCAAATGTTTTTCTTTTTATTGTATAAACAACAATAAAAAAATAAATGAATAAACTAACAAACAGCAAACAGATTAAACTTGCTTTATTTTACTTTATTTTAAATTTATAAAATTCCCTGACAAGATGCACCATTAACAATACAAATTACTTTCATTTACATTGCATTAATTATAAATGGAAGAATTTATAATGAAAAAATAAATAAAAAAGCATATTAACAACATAAGTTTAACACACATTTTTTCATTTGATATTTCTTTATTATAAATTATTCAACTTATAATTAATGCAATGTAAAAAGCAAAGTAATATTGTTACATACAAATATAGCATATTCATTTTTTAATTTTCAAATATAAATTGTTTTTCTTTAGCAACAGCTTTTATATCTATATTTGAATATATTAAACCAGCTTTTTTTTTTTAGCACAGCAGTTATATAATGATACAAATAATTATTCAGACAATTCTGTTCACCATTTAATTCAATTACACTATGTAGCATTCCCAGTTGATTTTTTTAATTTGAGGTTATAGTTATTTAATTAGTCATATAGAGCTCTGTAAATGGAGTTCATAACTGTTTTAATTATGCAAATATCCCCAGTGGTTTAAAAGTTATGAGCCCCGAAATTGGGGGTACAAAAGTGGACATGATTTTGTTTAAAAAATATGTCATATCACGGACCAATTCAAAACATTTTGGAGCAATTTTGATAAAACTTGGAATTCTTATGTAAAATTATGTTTCTGATTCTTCACTCAAATTGTATGTATCTCTTGCTACCCATTATTTAGAGAATAAAAGGTACATATATCAACATTTTTACCACAAGATTATTCAACATTTTCATTTTAATACTGCATGTATACATATATATATAGTACTAGCTAAAGTAACCAGTCCAAAGTGAGTAGGGAGAAAATAAGAGATAAGTATACCCAATTTCTGTTCATTTTTTTAATATCTCATAAAATAAAATAAGGATGGGGGGTAGACCTCGTAAAAAAATATTTCCTCATATATATTTTCGTGAAAATCGGACCATTAATTGATTTTTCATAGTATATTTTTAAAATCCTCTCGTCGTAAGTTGTTTTGGCTACGTTGAATTTCAATTGATTTAACGGTGCAAAAATTAAAACATTGTTTTTCAGTCATAATTTTCATTATTTCTGTAAGCTGAAAATTTTTTTTTAAATCATCAGGAGTTTGTTTAATGTTTCTTCTTTCGAATGGAAAATTTTTTTTCAAGATAATATTAATTTTTATGCAAGTTTCATTGTGTTAAATATAGGGGGTGTAGATTTCACAGGGAAAATTGGTAATAACTAATAAGAGATAATTATTTATCAAATTTTAAAAAATTATATGTTATAATCGAGACAACACTAATATGAATGAATTAAAGTAACTTCTAAAGTTTTAAAAAAATGTTAAATGATTAAAAGAAATCTCGAGGTAAGGGCTGAACTTGAAAAACGGTCGGAAAATTAGGGTTACCCCCCACCAGAAAAAAAAAAAACAGAACCCAAATTATTTATTTATTTTCCAATTTAACTAACCCTAAATCACAATCCAAACCCCCCTAGTAAAAATTAAGTTTTATTACAAAATTTGTGGGTTCTGTTTTTTCTGGGTCACCCTGTATACAGAAAAAACAGAACCCAAATTATTTATTTTCCCATTAAACTAATTATAAAACCCAAACCCTAAACCCCCCTAGTTAAAATTAACAGTTTTATTACAAAATTTGTGGGTTCTGTTTTTTCTGGGTCACCCTGTATACAGAAAAAACAGAACCCAAATTATTTATTTTCCCATTAAACTAATTATAAACCCCAACCCAAACCCTAAACCCCCCCTAGTTAAAATTAACAGTTTTATTACAAAATTTGTGGGTTCTGTTTTTTCTGGGTTACCCTGTATACAGAAAAAACAGAACCAAATTATTTATTTATTTTCCCATTAAACTAATCATAAACCCCAACCCAAACCCTAATGCCCCTAGTTAAAATTAACAGTTTTTATTACAAAATTTGTGGGTTCTGTTTTTTCTGGGTCACCCTAATTTTCCGACCGTTTTTCAAGTTCAGACGAGATAAGTTAGACGGTTTTTAGTAAAAAAAGAAAGAAAAAAACGGAAGTGGTGACTTAATTTTTTTTTTAAAATCTGCCTATTTATTTATCATTAGAATTATGATAAATTAGATAACAAATTTTCTTATTCAAGTTACGTACATTAGAATCATTTTTATTTTATGTTTGTTTTTGTGTTTAATAAACACGAAAGAAACAAAGCTTAACTTAACATTTCAAACACTGTTTATATACGAAATGTTAAGTTAAACTTAAACTTCTCATAATTTATTCAACTACATCGTATTTTTATTTTTAAAACTTTGTTATTGTTATTACAACTATATGTTTACTTATTTACGAAATAAGTAGTTATATAATTTAACTACTGTGGCAAGAGAAACCACGTACGTAGTGGTTCGAAGCATGCATGGCTGTGTTTGGCATGCAGAATGAGATCAGTGGCGAGTAGGGAGATTGAACTCACATCCTCCTGATCGTGAGTCGTGGCCTGACGCATGTGAATCACTAGACTGTGCAGAGTAACCCAGATGTGAAGTCTCGTCGTGAGGATTGACGCGTGCTGATGAATGTCAAACGTGCAGCACGGGCAATTCAGAGTAAGGAACCCAGATGAACACAGTAATTGTGCATTTAAGGAACTGCTCTCCCAGACCGTGAATGGAAAAAAGATTGCTGTAGCATTTTGGCTGTCGCGACGAGTGGAAGAGAAAAATATATTTGGATAGTGTTGGTGAGAAGAGGGCAGCATTGCTGGGAGAGATTGTTCCAGACCGAACACTTGGTCATTTGGGAGAGCAAACGCGTCGGACTTAACTGTGCCCCCAGAGTTTACTTTCATTCTTATTAGAACTACCTATTTTTGTAAAAGGCTTTTTTTTTCTAAAACTCTTTTGTATATACAAAAAAATTAAATACTGATTAAAAACAAAGTGGAGTTATTATTAAATGTTTTCGCTTATTATTGTTATTTACCTCGCTGTAAAAAATAATTCAATTGATAAAACCACATCTTTCTTACCAAATAAATATTTGTAAGATAGATTATTCATTTCATTTCTAACTAAATTAATATTTTAAAGACAGGAATAAAAAGATTGCGATATGAATAAAATTTGATTTTTTGTTAAAACATACTTTTGCTGTCCGAAGCAAAATCATTTTTTTCTAACTCACTATAAAAAATAATTCAATGGATAAAGACTCATACAAATTATATATTGAGAAAGATTATTTTCTCTTTTTTCCAACCATATGGATATTTTTAAGATTGGACTATAAATAGACGATAAATTCTGAGCTGAACGGCTTAAGACTGCAAAATTTATTCACTAAAATTGAATTTTCACTGCTGGTAATCACTGTAACAAAAAGTCAGGTAGGGGGGACAATATTTTATCATCAGCAGGAGTCAGTATACAGACAGTTTCACAAATTGGGTGATTTTGGCTTAATTAATTAATTATAAACCTTAATCAGTAAAAATCAATAACCAAATTTGGTGTGTTTCTTAGTTAGAAGGATATTAATATGTATGCAAGATTTCGGATCAGAGTAACCTCCTGTTTTGAACTTATACGTCGACATGTACATGCCAAAAACTTACTTTTATATATTTAGATTAATTTAAATAAATAGCATCACTTTGAACTTAAAAATACCTTTGTAAATACTTGATATGTTGTATTACATACAAGAAATAGAATACCTATTTACATCAATTTTTTTATTTAAAACAAAGCCTGTCCAGCCAGTGTGTAATAATGTTTTGTTAACATTTTAATACTATATCATAAGTTTATTTTTTCCAAAACTGAATGTTTGACAAAATATCCTGACGGTTAACCATCATGTAAATATCACATATTATATATCAAAATAATTCTGAGAGTATCTTCTTCAAGAATATAGTGCTTTTTTTTTTTTTGCTTAGCTTATATTTTTTAAAGGAACTAGCGTCAACTTTCGTTGGTAGTGGTTTCACTTCCTAAGGTCGGAGAAGAAAAAAACAACCTACACAATATAGTATAAAGTGTCTAAGTGTTCAATTTCAAGAATATTGATAAAGATTATCCTCTTTGATTTTGCAATGCAAACTATCAACTAAAATTTAGGCTTGAAAAAAAAATTCATGTTTTTTTTTTTCGGCTGTCCAAAGCAAAATACCATTTTAATTCACTGTAAAAATTATTCAATGGATAAAACCCATGGAAATTACATACTTAGAAAGATTATTTTCTTTTCTTTCCAACCATATAAATATTTTAAAGATTGGATCAGAAATACTCGAGAAATTGCAAATTTAACTGATTATGGTGGCAAATTTGAAAATGTCCGCTGTTCTCAGCTAACTGCTTGCAATGCATGACGAATATTCAATCTCATTAAAAGAAAAACTATTTTTCAAAATAAAAGTCAATCTTAAAAAAATTGAAATTATTTTAACAATTTACATGTTTGTAAAACATGAAGTTATTCTTAATATTTAAGTGAGAACAAAAAAAAGTAACTATTAAATGACATGAGTGTTGACATTTTTGTTTGTTTACATTTTTAGCCAAAATTTTAAGTCCATTTTTTGCCAAAATGGAAACTGACAAAAAGACAAACATTTTAAAATAATCCGAATTTCACAAATTATATATCAAAATAATTCTGAGAATATCCTCTACAATACAGTGGGTTCTAACGAATTACCTTATAAATTTTAAAGGAATCATTGAATAATTTTGCTCAGTCATTAGTAATTTTTATAAAGTACACCTACTGCTATTATTTTTTTTATGTTTTATATTTCATAATTTTAGTTCATTTTTTTCGAGGTTGGAAAATTTGACAAAAAATTAGAATTATCTGAATTTCATACATATCAAAATAATTCTGAGACTATCCTCAATCACACAGTGGCTGCAAATTCATTATTTTCTTTATAACTTTTAAAAGAACCTCCGTCGACATTGCTTCTACGAGTCAAAGAATAAAACAAAACAAGATCCTTGTTGTAGTTTGATGTGTCTTCTGATTGGTTGTTCGGTTTCAAGAATATGGATAAAGACTAACCACTTAGCTTTTGTAAAGAAACAACTTATAAAACTGAGTATTAAAAGAAAATTCAAATTTTTCATTTTTGGCTGTTTGGAGCGAAATACTGATTCAACTTGCTGTAAAAAATTATCTAATGGACAAGAACGCACAAAATTACGTATTTGGAAAACTTATTTTCTTTTCAATCATATACATATTTTAAAGATTAGACCATAAATAAGCAAGAAATTACAAGTTGAACAATAAAAGTGCAAATTCACCATTGTTTGTCAAAAACGGACAATCAGCTGGGAATGCTACCAAGAAGGTGACTTCCACATCTTTCAATGTAAGGACCTAAAAAGGAGTTTTAATACAATGTATTTAATTATTCACAAATATAGTCATGTCTAGTGTCCTCCTATTGGTTGCTATCAAAGTCATGTTTTGGCCATTGAACTTATGGCCTTCAGATGTCTGTTATATTAACCAGGGAATTTCAAACTAAACCCTTTATTCAATTATGAGTAGATTGTTTTCATTGTGCTGTCCATGCTTAAAAGATATCTCTGATCAGTTAATTAGATGTCATTTTCTCATCCAGCATTTATAACTTTTTATATACTGTCCAAACCAGAGATTGAACTTACAACGACCAGGTAACAAGATGCACTAAACCATTAACTTGTATCCATTAGGCTATGATCCCATAGGAATTGGTAACTTGAAGCCTCATATCATTTTTTTTTCTCTGACACTTCAAATGAACCAGAGTATGTCTTGTACTAGCCATAGTATAATTATCTACTAAGCTTAGCTTAGATGTGGCACAAGGCCAGAAGTATGGGGTGCCCAATAAAAATCAATCTCACTAACAATGGTTTGCAAATCTATCTTGCTAACCATTATACCATGTGAGGTGCCCTTCTAGCCATAGTATAATGCGGTGGTGGAACTTTTGTGTCTTAAGGCTAACATGTTTTTTAGTACATCACTAACATAAAAGTTAAAAGCAGCTTTTAATAATGTCATCAAACTATTTTGTCCATCTTTCTCTCCAATTTGTCTTGCCTATCCATCAAGCACACACACACAGCTGTGCACAGATACACATTTTTTTTATACATCATTAAATCTATCAGTTACCTTTATCATTTACAAATCAGTAATAAGTAAAGACATAAATTCTTACCTTACTGGCCGTTTTAGGATCTGTAAGAATTGAATAAAGCTGCCCCAATTGAATTTCTTCATGACAATTTGGTCCTTTACCCACCTGTCAAGAAAAAAATTTTAAAATAAAGAATTATTAATACAAAATAATTTTTTTACAAAATTAACAAGGACACATCTGTAATTAAAAATATATTAAACAGAAAATAGGTTTCCTTCAATTAAAAAAAAAAATTCTGGGCAGTATTTCAAACTTAAAAAATCTTAGCATCATATAATCACACTCATTTTTAAAAAATGAAAAAAGGATGGGGGGGGGAAACAGTAAAATAAAAGGCCCTCACCAAGTGTACATCCAGTTATATGGCAATTCAATATCTAAGATGAACAAAAGTGATAAGACAAACAGGAATATTTCTTTGTAGATATTTATTTTTCAATTATTTAGATGGTTTAGTTAAGGCTATTCGGTGGGGGTCAGTATTTGGAGGTGTTTTAGCCATTCATCTTCATGTGTTTCTATTATCATTGTGACATTTTCTAATGCATTTTTCAATCCTTTCTATGATGATGAATTAAGCATTGCTCTTGAAATGTTGTTCTAAATTTATATGTTGTAGTAAATAATAAAGTAGGTGGAGTGACCTATTGTTGGTATCAGTCAAACAGCAAGGAAATCTATCCCCTTTTACCTAGCGCTAGACGAGGGAGATTATTTTTGCATCTGAGGTGGAGCACCACACCTACCATCAGTTCCCCACTTTACCACACAGATCCAAGCTGTACTACTCATGCACCGAATTAGCGTGGGCCAGTATCAAGTCTGGAACCTTGTCAATAACCGGACTAAAAGGATTTAAGGAACACCAGGAGTGAGAGTGAAAGGGAGAAGAGAGGAGAAATAGAGGGAGTAAAAAGAGGAAAATAATTTAGCAAATTTCTTATCAAATTTTTTTTTTAAAACTGAGAATTCACATATTATAATATTCCTTTATTCTAGGAATTGTTTTGGTTTTTCTTGTTTACATTCAAAATATCATTTTAAAAAATGTAACGCTAAACTGAGTGGTTTGAAAGATAATTTCATTTTTCAAAAGGCTAATATTTAATCTACCTTTTGAATTACAGTGATAAAAAATGCATTCATTTAATTTATTTTCTTTTTTACCCAATGAAAGAAACTATTAATTAAAAATGTGTCGTTATATTTAGGTCAAAAATTTCATGTTTCAATTCAAAAAAAATATTTGGTTTGAAACATTTTCATGATTTTTTTTAGTTTTCCAAAGAATTTTTTTTTTTCAATAAGTACTAAATTACAAAATGATAATTTTTGAAAAAGCATTAAATTCAAATTTTGACAATGGAATCTGTATGAAATCTAAACATAGCTGGTCTTAAAATAAACTTATGAGTTGCATTGTTTTTGTACTTACTTATGAAGAACTATGAAGAGTTTCACAAATCAATTGATTTTTAATTATTGCATTAAACTAAATTTTGTATTTTTCCTCATCATAAATATATCAAAGTGTATGCACAATTTTAATGCTAACGATATCTCTTAAAAGTTATATAGGTCGACACGTACATACCAAAACAGATGCAACTCCTTTATAAATATAGATAGGTTTTTGATTTTAGCCTTTTACGGTCTGAAATTAGCACTATTTTCACAAGACCAAAACAATAAGAATAAGTAAACAATGAGAAAGTTTATATCATGAAATGATTAAGTATTGGCTGGATAACAAAAATTTTATAAAGAAAATGGCATTGATATGAACTTTGGCAATTTTCCCATTAGTTTCTGAAATAAACCTAAAGCTAGTTGGTATTATTTTCATTGTACAGATGCAGGCAAAAGAGAGGAAGAGATTAAAAGCTATGAAAAGATATATAATAAACTTGAGTTCTGGAGCCAAAACATAAAAATTTTGACTCCAACTCCTCTTTATGTAAGTAAGTGATTATGGCCTACAAATAAATATAAAACTAGGATTTTTTATAATCTATTTATAAGAGGTGTGCACTGTATAACTTTACAAATAAACTAGGGCCATATAAAGTGTAAATTCAACTGAAGTCAGAGTCAGCATAGTTTTACAAACTCCGACTCCAGTGACTTTTTAATTGCTTTTGACTGACTCCACAGCCCTAGAATAAACAATGTGAGCTGAATTATCCCTCATTCTTAGGACATGCAGCAGTTTAATACAGAAATTATGAAACTCCCACTAAAAGACAACCAAGATAAATCCAGCATGATATAAAGGATTAATTAACCTTTTAAAAAGGGGCAAAATATCTAGATAATGTCATCTAAAAGGAAATGTATATTTCACGATTATACTTTTTTTTAAATTTTAAAATAAAAAAAATAAAAAAAACAATTTTAGATATCTATATCTACATACATGTGTTTTTTAAACAGTAGCACTTACAAACAAATAACACTGATATTCTTATCTGTAAATTTGAATATTTTATTTATCTAGATATTTCATAAACTCATTGCTTATGAAAATATCTAGATAAATAAAATATTCAAATTTACAGATAAGAATATCAATGTTATTTGTTTGTAAGTGCTACTGTTTAAAAAACACATGTATGTAGATGTAGATATATATATATGTTCAAAAAAGTTCCTTTGTACTTTTATTAGACAGTTTTAGCTCAATTGGTAAAGCATCTACCTAGGGACCTCAAGGTTCCAGGTTTGATACTGGCCCTTGCCAACTCAGCACAAAATTAGCACAGGTTGGATCTGTATGGTAGGTGTGCAACTCCACCTCAGACAGAAAAACAATTTCCCTGGTCTAGTGCTAGTGAAAAGGGGATAGACCCCACTCACTGTTCAGCTGATACCTAGAACAGTCCACTCCGCCTACTTTACTTACAATGAAGGTTATACAATGCAGTGATGACATGATTTAAATTTTATTTTAAAAAGCAGAGCAGACTAAGGTAATTAGCAGAAGGGTCATAAAAATGAAAGTGTGGGAATAGACAAGGGTTAGCAAATGAGAACAACAGAAAAGATTAGCCAACCTGGAGTTGAATAATCATAACCCCAAAAGTCTGGCAGAGAGGGGGGGGGCAGATAAAAGAGGATGGAAAAGGCTTGAAGAACACCAGAAATGACAAAACCCAACCAGAAAACAAAATATACCTTAATAATAAGTGACTCGAAAATCCACCTTTCCAAACAACCTAAAAAGAAATGCTAAGAAAAGTAATAAAACAATATGGATCCTACATTTAAAAAGAACAAACTGATCATGTGGTTCATTCTTTTTCTAGCACAGACAATTACCACCAATGTTTAGTTTGATACAACCAAAAAAGGGGAATATATATATTTACCAAACCCTCCACACGAGTAGGATGTGACACAAGGTCAATTTCTTAAGTGGAGTTTAACAGATTTGAATTCAGAATTTTTGTTCTCCTAGACTGATGGCCTAACAAAAGTTAAAGAGCCCAGTCTGCCCTACTATTTACTCATAACTGGGGCAAGAATAGTTGGATTTATACCTTTCCTAAGGATATTAGTGATATGTGAAATGCAAAATGGGGAATAGAGGAAGGTCCCCCTCCCCCACAATAAATGTTGTTGTCCTCTTGCCTACCGTATGATTCATATCAGTTTACAACAAAAATTTAAGAAAAAAAAAAAAAAAAAAAAAAAAGTTTATTCTGGTCAACCACAGGGGAATTTTTGATAATCACTTATGTTTCTCCCAGATAAATCATGTTTAACTGGCGTCACTCAGCAAGACTTTTGTCAGCGCTCACCGGCTATCTATTTAAAGCTATATGGTGTGGCCACACTTGGAATTTGCATCACCAGTCTGGAAAACCTATCTTGCTCAGAATATTAACCTCCTAGAAACTGACAAGACATGCAACCAAACGAATACCCTCCATCAGGCATCTACCATACTCTGAACGTCTCACTGCCCTGGGAATGGATTCGTTGAAACTTGGCGTCAGGCAACTGACCTGGTAAACGCTCATAAGGTCATTAATCATCTTAACAACAGCAACCTTGAGCACCTTTTTGATCTCCATCTTTCTAACACACGTGGGCATGCCTACAAAGTCAGAAAACAGCACTGCTCACGTGACTTTCGGAAACATTTCTTCATGCTCAGAATTGCGGAGGTATGGAATAAGCTACCCGCGTCTGTTGTAGGCTGCAGAAACACTGAATCTTTCAAAGCCTCCATGCTTCCTGTAGTCAGCCGACACTATACCTGATGCCCCCCTCTGCACACATACATGCATGCATATTACTACTGTAAACTGTTCATGTTCCTGACACTAATACATTATTCTGTGTACTTGACATGAGACTTTGATGAGTTATGGTGCACCTGAGCACTGTACACAATAAATTTCATTATTTTTAACTGGTACTTGAGGCAGAAGTCTTAAATTCTCAGACCCAATTCAATCAACAAGATACTTCTAAGAATAGAAATATATGGTAAGTAAAGTAAAGTAGGTGGAGTGGCCTATTGTCGATATCAGCCAGACAGATTATTTTTATGCCTCCGAGGTGGAGCGCACCACACCTACCGTCAGCATCATATTTTACCACACAGAAGCTGTGCAAATCATACACTGAGTGGGTAAAGTCCGGTATTGAACCCGGAAACTTGTGGTTCCAAAGCAGACACTCTACTAACTGAGCTAAACCAGAAGATAGTAACCCCTCAACAAGGTTATGTTTCTCTCTTGGTCTGTTAGATTAATATAAAGCATCATAAGTGATAAGTTATTAGTTTGGAAACTGGTGTTCCATAAAAACATCTGGAACATCTCCAGAAAAAAAAAAAAAAAAAAAAAAACAACTTTGCATGCAGTTCCTAAGTGAAAAAGAATAAATAACTGATTATGAGATTTTGAAAAAAAAATAAACAAAAAAAAAAAAAAAATAACAGTTTACTCCCAGCATATGCCACAATCTTGAACTTTTTTGATGAGGTTAAAAAAAAGGGGGGGGGGATTAAAAATTGATTGCATCAGATTTTTTTGTTCCCTTTCACTAATCGACTGTCAAACAAAGTGGTGCAGATTTCTTATGCAGATTTCCACAATGATAAATAGCAAAAAACAAATAAGACTTACATGAGCATTGACAGCATCATTGCATTCCCTTTCACTGAGGTTAGCTGTAATACTGATTAAAACGCCATGGAACCGTTCACATTTCTGAAATGAGAAAAAGAACATGAAAAAGTTTTTACTTTCACTTTTGATTAAAAAAAAAATTTTTTAAAAGAGCAAAATTTAACAGGTTTAAATTTAGACTTTTCCTTCTTCTAGACTAGTTGCCATACCAAAGTAAAAGAGCCCAGTCTGCCCTACAATTCACTCATAGCTGGAAGAAAAATTTAGATGCATATTTCCCCCCAAGTGTCTTAGTACTATGAAAAATGTAAACAGCCCTGTCCAGGATTTGAACTCACTATGCTGTGTCCATTTCCTATGACAATAAACATTACACCACAAACGCCTTATTCAGTGTGTGGGTTGTTATTAATTCAAATTTCAACAACATTAGTTTTTTTATTTATTGAATTTTACATATTACAAAAATAAAATAAAATGAAAATAAAAATTAGAGAATTATTTTAAATTTAAATACTGTATTTATCTAATTTTTTGGTTTTTTTTTAAATATCAGTTTAACAAATTGCCTCATTTATATCTTATTTTTTTTAGAATATTGTGAATTATTGAATTAAAATTTCTTACTATATATCATTATATATGATGTCATTTCCTCTACCCTGACAAAAACAAAAAATTCCCTGACCAGGCCGGATTAACAGAAGGTCTTTTTTATGTGGGATTTTTATGGGGCATCCTGTGAGGATCAAACTTGTTAATCAGTAGTAATGGATCTGCAAGACTAACTTGTTAACCATTACACCACGTTTATTTTATTATTTTTTTTTGTCTTTTGTCTTTTCCTCTACCCAGGCTTCGCCGGGTAGCTGCTTCTAGTCATCAACATTTAATCTAACTTTAAGGTTTAACAAACTAAGTTTGTTCAAAAAAGGCTTCATATAAATATATAATATTAGTTTCTAGAACCAAATCATTGCTATTTGTTAAGAAATTAACCAAAGTTTACAATATTAACACACATTTTGTTGCATTCTGCATATAATAATTACTGAAGCAAAAAATAGTAAGTTGGATATCAAAAAATAGAATGAACAAGATGCTGATAGGTATGTGTCAGTGAGTGACCATAAAATCTTAAAAAAAAAAAAAAAAAAAAAAAAAAAGATAGTAAAATTGTATCCATGCATGCCAGGATTTTTTTTTCTTTTTCTTCCCCCAGCATTTCAAGCTAACTGTAAATACATTTCAATATTTTCTTGGAAATTGAATTATACAATATGGAGTTTTAGTTGTTCATAAATAAAAACTCTACAATTAGTTGAGACCAATCAAATTTCCTGGGGACTCATTCAAATATGTGCGTCTCAGGACACACTAAATTAAAATTATCAGCATCACTGTTGGCTATGCAACATAACCATTAATTACTAGAAAGAAATGTTTTGTTTTGAAAAGACTGATTAACAACTGTTATCTTTCTCATATTAAAATGGCAACCACTTCAGTTATAGCAAAAAAATAAATAAATAAAAAACACACCAGTGAAAATGCCATCCTGGAAAATAATGGCATCTCCTATTTTAAAATGTTAGCCATCTTAAAATGAGAAAGGTAACAATTGCCAAGTGATTTATCAAACCAACTGTTGGACAATGAGTTAAACAATAAAGCACTCTACTTAAAGATATTAATTATGCATCATTCATTTGCACCGGATTCAATAAAAGTTTAAACAGCAGCTAATAAATCAATTTATTAATGTTGCATATAGAAATAAATAGTAGATTCATCAGGTTCAAACATGAAATGTGATAGAGGAAGAAAATTAGCCATTCGTATTAAAGAGCCTTCATCTTTACATTGTGAAACTATTTCTATCAAATACTGTTATACCATTTATATTATACAGTAAGCAAAGTCTAAAGCAGACATGAAAAACCTTCGGCCAAATGAGAGTATTAGTCTTTATAAATTTCTATATGGCACACTTAATTTCATTATCATACCAGCATAAGAATATTTTTGAAAATTTGTTTCTTTCATTTCATTCTTACTCATTCACTTTCATTTGAGGTTTGGTGTCAATCAATTTTTTTTTTTTAAATCATCTTGATATACTTTGTCATAAAAGTTTGTAAAAGTGAAAGAAATTTTAATAGTATCATACTTTATTAACTAGATTAACTGATTATTTATTTTATTAACATAAAAGGGGATTAATATTTTATGTTTGATAATTAATCTAATTAAAGTATGATACTATGAAAATTTCTATATTAAATCAGTTGTACCAAAAATTTGTTTAAAACACACACACACACATATATTTAACTTCCATTTTCTAAATATTTTGAAACTTGAAACACAAAAGAAGTATCATATACAAGGAAAAGAAAAAAAAACTTGTTTACATTCAATTTTGATTTATATAAAACTTGTTTACTAATAAAGCTGAAGATATATACTGATACAAAACTGATATTTTAGCTACAGATGGTTCACAACCAGAAAATAAAATTCCATTTTGGCCATATATTTGATGGGTATTCATTCAAATATTTTTTCAGGGCTGTGGAGTCAGAACAAAACCTTTGACTCGGACTCCTCTTTATGTAATTAAGGAATTATGGCCTTCAAATAAATATAAAACCTGGATTTTTTATAATCTATTCATAAGGAATGTGCACTGTATAATTTTACAGACTAAACTAGAGCCATATAAAGTGTAAATTCAACATTAATTGGAGTCGGTATAGTTTTACTGACTGACTCAGATTTCAGTGACCCCTTAATTGCTTCCAACTTCATGGCCCTGTATTTTTTTACTTTTTGTCCAAAGGAATCTATAAAAGAAGCCAATGTCAGTAAAATGGAAGAGTCTTTCAAAGTGTGGTTAATTTATAAGTGAAAATATATTAGAGCTTTTAATTTTCATTTCAATTAATCTAAATTGCATTTCAGAGATATTAGCACTTTGAAATTTCAAATGACTTAATCATATTGATCAATTAGAAAATTCTAAATCAACCCAATTTGCTGATCAGATTGAGATTAAAAATATTTATATTGGCAATTGTTATTGTGACATTGTCACAAACGACTATGTTAATGATGACATTATCATATCATGGGTAAGAAAATACACAAAAACACAATTCACTGCCATTAGAGGACATTCTATTGTTTATTCTCTTTGTTCAGTTACAGAGACTGTGGAAATATGGGAAAACACATTATCCAGAGTAGGTATTTACCCAACCAATTCGGTACAAGTAGGGTGTGATACAAGGTCACAAGTATGGGGCATCCAGAAGAGAATATTAGTAAATAGGTAGGTCTTTGTCATAGTAGGAACCAGTTCTCAGATCTTTGGGTGTTTTGGGGTTTTTTTCTATTTCAGTCAATGATATGGTTTCTCTCACTCCTGTCCTCAGTCACAGAAAGACTGAATCAAGAGACCCAGTTTCATTCATTAGGGTTCTAAGAACAGCAAACCCCCACCTCCATCTTTGTGGTATGCTTGACCTACTCTCATGACCACTTAGATAACTGATGGAGTCTGATGATTTCAGCAACCCTTGTTAATTGCTGTTTCCAAACTGGGGTGCCAGACAAAGCATATTTTATTGTATCTAACCTCCCAGTCAAGATGCTTAACCTTATTAACTTATCTCTCTTCTGGACACTGACTGTTTTCACAACTTATCTATAAGCATCCAGTAATATTATATTATACTGTAGATTTGTTTGTAACCAACTATAAACCCAAAATAAGACCTGCTCTACCACACTGAAATAACAATGCCAAATATCATGATAAAACAATTTATTGTCATTCTATTGAACAGAAGAAAAAAATGCTAACTCATTTAGATTAAAAAAAACATTGCAAATTTAGATAGAAAAAAATCAGTTTTATCTGGAATGGAATCAAAAAAATTATATATTATTATTACTACTACTATATATTATATTATATATAGTTATATACATATTTACTAAAATACTTTGGGTACAAGGTCACACATGTAGAACATCTATTGAGAATCAAACTCACTTTTTAAGGTAATGAATTGTGAGACCAGTTTGTAAAACATGATAGACCATGTATAGGTACCATAAAATTTAGAAACAAACATTAAAAAAAAAAAAAAATCTAAAATATATAAGTTCTGTAAATCTTTTAAAGTAAAAATAAAATATGGTATATAAGAAAAAGTAAAGTCGGCAGTGGCCTATTTTCAGTATCAGCCAGACAGCAAAGGAGTCTATCCTCTTTTCACTAACATTAGACCAGGGAGATTGTTTTGGCATCTTAAGTGGAGTGCCACACCAACCATAAGCTCCTCATTTTACCACATAGATCCAAGCTGTGGTAATCATGTGCCAAGTTATCAAGAGCCAGTATCGAACTCAGAACATTACAGTTCCTAAGCGGATGATCTACTGATTGAGTTAAATTGAAGTAATAAAAGTTATTTTCATGAATTTAACTTTTATTAGTTTTACATCAATAACTGAAAGATGAAAATACACATTTATGTGTGACAATGTTTCAATATACATTACGATATTAAAATGATTCAATTTTCCTATGCATGTTATTGTCACAGTCAAAAGTGGTACATCATAGGGAGATTTTTATTAGTGCAATACTGTTAAAATGATCTTAAGGAATAAAAGAATTTCTTATCTAATGTATAACTTAACACGATAAGGTCGGTGTTCATACTCACTCTGAACATTATAATTTCTCAAGCGAGATAACTAATGATGGGGGGAATACCCATAGCATAGTGGCTAATGTGCTGAACTGCAAACACCGTAGTACAAGAGCTTGAAATCTAGTCATGCTATTACATTCACTTTCGAACTAATACCCTTGGGAAAGGTATGAACCCCTAATCGCCCCAGCTATAGATTAAATAGTATCACTTCTGTTCTTCTACAAGGATGGCTTTGGCATTAAATAACCCATAAAGGTTGATATCCAATTAAAAAAGAAACCAAACCATTACTGATGCTAACTATAGAGTACTGTTTTTATTTGTTTAGAACAAATTATAATTTCTATAACTTGGATGTGACTAAACAGCAAGTTTAATGGCTCCTAAAGACAGTTTTTAAAATGGATGTCTTAAAGAATTACACAATTCGTTGTGGCCAAAGTGTTAAGAGTCAAACACTACCTGATAACTATTCTTAATTTACTGAATAAAAACGGTCATTACAAATAATGTTCTGTACGTTTTTAATTTGTTTTTTTATATGCTAAAATGTATAATACTTTTTATTAAGGGCATCCATCATACTGTAATGGTTAACAACCTTGTCTCACAGATCCATTACTACAGAATAACAAGTTTGATCTATGTTGAATACCTCATACTTGCAACCTTGTGTCACATCCTACCCGTGTCGAATAAATACCCACTTCTTTCTTTTTAATACAATTTTGAAAAAATTTATTGCACCCCAAAGTTTGAAACTACCAATGCATTTTACAACAGGGAATGTTTTTGTAACAAAAAACAATTGAATTTTACAAGTGCCTAAGAAATATTTCAAATCATGAGGTTGGTACATATGATAGGGTTTCCTAAATTATTTTTTCCAAAAATCCTTTTGGAAACCCTGCCATGTGTACCAAATTGAGTAATTGTCTTGTGTGGAATGTCGTGATGCATGTGATGTCATAAGGAATATTTTAATCTAGATTTTTTTCTTTGCATTTTAAACAATTATTACCTGAATAATAACAAATAGAAAATGAATTATGATTTTCTATGTTAAATTTAAAGTTTAAATCAAATGATAGTTTCAAAATTGTTAAAAGAAAATATGGCAGACTGTTGAAATTGAAAAAAAGTTTGTTTTTTTTTTATTTGTACCATAGAGAAAATGTGCAACAATATGTTTGTAATGGAATTTTTCAAAGTATTTGGTTTAATTTGTTTTATGTTCACTTTACTTAAAAAATTAAAATTAAATTTAAAAAACACCAGCAGTCAGTCAATTTTTCTTTAATGAATTTTGATTTTGGAACTTTATTTACATAGATGGAATATTCAGGGACTACCTGTTCAAAAGGAAAAAAAACTGTTTTGGTTAGAACATTCTTGTGAAACGTCAGCATATACGTCACCACATTCAAATAAGGAAAGGACCATTTCCACAGACAATTTGCAATGAGCCTTAGATGTGATTTTTTTTTTGGGGGGGGGGGGTCGTTTTTGTTTGCTTGTTTGTTTGTTTTTTTTTTCAATAAAGGTATTTTTTTTTTCAATTTAGTATTATTATTTTAAAGAAAAGAGAAAACGTGCAAGTGTTTTGTTTGTTCGTTAGTTTGTTTGTTTTTAATTTTATTTTGGCAGCTTTTCTACTTACTTATCAATTAAAAAAATTAAATGTCCAGATAAACAAACCGGTGGGATGACTTTTTAGCGCTACATTTGGTGAAAAAGTGGATAATGACTTTTTAAAGATATAATCACATTATGTATTCTACATTATTGCAGTTTGCATCATGCTCCAAACAATTCTTTAAGAAAAATAAATAAAAACATTTTGACAATTTCAGATTTTCATAAATCACACACACACACACACACACACACACACATAACTTTCTCATTAAGACTAATAATGCTTTGGTGATTTTGGAGGCGAAATAAATAAATAAAATATCCATAATCCTCTGGTTTGTTTATCTGGACATTTAAAAACTTGAAAGAATTATTTAAAGAGAATAATTTTAAATTACTTTGGAAAAAAAGGTAAAAAAAACTATGATAAACTAAACCAAGATATTAATTTAAACAAATAAAATAAACTTAATTATTAATGAAATATCATGTAAAAATAAAATTGTAATGTTTACTCAACTGACTTGGCTCCTAGAAATTAAGTATTAAAACAAATAAAATAAGAAAAAATAAATCGCTTTACTTTGGTTTCACAACTTTAAATCATTTTGATGATGAGAACTTTTTAAGTAAGATCTCTATAGATTCTGTGCGCGTGTGTAAAGTTACACGTGCGAGTTACTATAAAGTCTACACTTAAAATAAAGACAAAAATAAGAGCAATGTTTTATCTAACACTCGTTATTTAAACTAATAAATATACGATATTGAGAAAAAGGGAAGAAAATAAATAAATACTAGAAAGAAATTCGATTTTTGGAAACGGTGGAGAACAAAACATTAAACAAAGAAAATAAGTTGTATGATTGATAAAACAAAACAAGTTAGGATTTTTTTTTTTTTTTTTTAGATCAGATTCGAATCAAAAATAAATATTTACAATATTAAGCAAGTTTTTAAGTTAATAATGTTTAGCTAGAAAAAAAAGCAAATAATAAAATAAAATAAAAATTAGTGGTGGCGGTAGAAGTTAGTGAAGGTAAAAAAAAAAAAAGATGAAAAAGGATTATAAGGAGTTAGGATATTTTAAGAAGGTGGTTTAAGGAAATATATATAAATATAAATATCAATAAATTAAACTATCTACATGAATAAGAAAAGCTTTTGATATATAAAAATATGAGTAACATTTTAAGACGATTTTTATATCATAATCTTTTTAATCTGAAAATTTAACTGCAACCGTGGCTTTAAGTTCATCGTTAGGGAGTGTTGATGTAGGTCATAAATACCTCTTCAAGCTCATCCTTTGGCTCTAGAACGGATGACAATATCAATTTAGATCCAGTGAGTTTTTCTTTTTCCATTTTTAGTCGAAAACTGCCGATATATGCGTGGAATTAGTTAGAAAACTGTCTTTTCATGCTGCTAATAACTACAGACCTTAGCAGGTCACCGCCATATTGCCACAGAATTCTTCCTTCTTGCGCAACCGCCATCGCTTAACACATACAAAAAGAAAAAGCTGCACGCAGTTTTCTCCCTCACACGGACTATTTTACTGAATTCAAAATTTTTAAAAATATCTCCCTTTCCCCCTTAAAATTTAAACGCTAAAAAACAATAACAAACGCGGGGAATAGGGAAGATAGTATTATTATTTTTAAACTTTAAATAAATCTTATTTGGGAGCATGAGAGCTGGGAACGAAATTTGATTCAAGTGTCGTAAAACCAATCCTTGTAAATTTGTTGTTTTTAGAATGTGTATTTATAATATCCTAACATGAACCAATTATAATAACATAATAAGAATAAATATTCTGAAAAAGATTGCTAACAAAAATATTTATGTGATTTTATATAATTTGTGACCTTAAAAAAAATCATAAATTGCTGAATTGGTTTGCGGCAGTTTTTCGGTGATAGATAGAAATATGTTCCTTCGAAATTATTCTCCGATTTGAAGAATTCTTTTTCGATATTGCCGTCTTATGTTACTTGATTTTTTAAAAATATTTTAGGATTGGAAATTGAAAAATTGAATGGTATTTTGAACATCTTAGCTTTAATTATAACAGTACAAAAACTTATAAAGCATTTAAAATGTATGTTATGAAAGTTCATTAAAAATTTGATTGATTGATTTTAATGGCATGCCAACCTGTCTCGGGTCTTAAAAAATTTGAATATCATTAGTATTTAAAAAACAGTAAAAGGAGTCCCAACTATGTTAGCTTTGACATTTTTGTATAATATATATCATATTTTATTTAAAATTTTACTTTCAAAAATAGATTTTAGTGTAAAAGTTTTTACTTTGTCAATAAAATACCATACGAATATTGATGATATAATTAAATTAAAATCTAATTCATAATTTTCTAACAACCTATTAGTGTGCCCAGTGCACTGCAGGGTGACCATAGTTGCTAAGGGAAACTGAATCAGATAAAAAGAAAAACTGGCTAAATATCTGACTTTTTTCCTGGTATCATGGTGTGATCTAGTGTATTTGCTCTTTGGATACTCCTCAAAAGGCTGTTGCCATTGGCAACCTATCCAGTTATTTAAACTTTTTCATCCTCTTTCTCACAGCATGAAATATGTCTCTGTCTCTCTATGAGATGTCCATCCCAGTGGACCTTGTAATGCATTGAATATGACACTACATAGTAGTAAATTAAAGTCAGTAGAGTGACCTATTGTCGGTATCAGCCAGACAGCGAGAGATTCTATCCCCTTTTCACTAGTACAAGACCAGCAAGATTGTTTTGGTGACTGAAATGGAGTGTCACACCTACCATCAGCTCCCCACTTTGCTGCACAGACCCAAGCTGTGCTACTCATGCACTAAGTTGGCAAGGGCTCACAGTATATAATATCACAAGTTTACTTGATCCACCAGCTATGGATAGATAGTAGAACATACTGGGTTCTTTAGCCTTAGTTAGGTAACCAGTCTAAGAGAATGAAAACTGACTTCAAACCAGCTTTACACCACTAAAAAATTGACCTTGTGTCACATTTGTGGAGAGTAAAATAAAATTTAAATTTAAAAAATTTAAAAATAAACTCCCATGAGCCTTCACACCAGAAGAACCCTCCAAGCATGTGCAGAAAAAGGACCGACTTCCGCCCCTCCCCCCAAGATAATCTCTCAGTCATTCGAACTTAGGCCTTAACTGGGGCGAGATATGACTACTGGTCAGGAAGGAATTTTCTTACCACGTGGTGGCTATGACCCGAGAATAAAGCCTAAATCCTAAAACTACCTTTTGTCTTTGTCTCTTCATTTTCTTTGTTTGAATTCCTTTCGTGACCACCAAATAAGATGGGGTTAAAGGCAAACCCTAGGATCACATACCAGGAATAACCACAGCCACCTTTAAACCTAAAATCTCTTGCCACCCCACACATTCTACTTATGGCAGATGGGTTGGGTTGATAAATACTTTCATAGATACAGATATGTCTATAATTCTGTATGCACCCAGCATCACCCAGCTGGCAACCAATGAGAACTTTCTTCAAATACGTTTCTATAATTTTAGTTCTATTGCAAAATTTTCATTCCTCTTAAATATTTCACATAAAGGAATTACTGGCAAATTGTCTTGCTTAAACACTTTCCTCATTTTGTATCTTATTTTCTTATGTATCTTCTCTGTTAAGTTCACACCAACAATAAAACTTTTTGTTTTTATATTCGTTACCACTCCCAAAATAATTACCAACTACTCCAAGTCCACAATAATATAGCAACACTGAACTGTAACAAAGCTAGTTACAAATACTGGACCATATGACCTTTAGGCACCCCTTTTGCGATCTCGATTCGTGAGGACACTTTTTCCATTTACACCATCAAAATCCGGTTGTTTGTTAGGGGTTAGTTTTATAATTTTTTTTTTTAAATCTAAAAATCATTTGTTAACAATTAACCAGATTTTGACGGTGTAAATGGAAAAAATGTCCCCACGAATCGAGATCGCAAAAGGGGTGCCTAAAGGTCATATGGTCCCAAATACTTGTAAGAATGTCATTACAGAGCTGTGAAAGTGCGTGTTTTCATCCACATAGAATGATGAAAAAGTCAATTCTGTCTTCTATGACATGGCAAAATAACATAAGATTAAAAGGAATCAAACAGAAACCAAAGAAGCTGTATCTTCTACAAGTTATCTCATTTGTATGATATATTTTACCCAACCTCTCCATATGAGCAGGGTGCGACCCAAGGTTAATTTTTATGCTAAGTTTAACAGGTTTGAATTCAGAGTTTTCCTTCTAGACCGTTTGCCTATACCAAGGTTAAAGAGCCCAGACTGCCTTACTATTTATCCATAGCTGGAGGGAGAATAGTTGGCTTCATACCTTTCACAAGGGTATTAGTACTATGGATTCTGATCCTACTGTGGCTCATGAAATAAACTGGGTTGCAAAATAAAAATAGGTCACAAAAATAAATAAGAAAATACTGGTGAATTATGGTGAATTTATATTCATTATAATTTAGGCTTGGTTATTGTAATGTACACTCCACAGTTTAAGAAGTGACTGCAAGGAGAGCATTTTCTGATTCATTTTTAAAATAAAGGAAAATTATGAACAGTATTTGTCTTTGATTTACTCATTTAATAACATTACACTTAGGTTTAATGGGTCAAAATTCAAATTGTTGTTCTGTCAGTGGGTTACAGTAAAAAAGTTTGAAAAAATTGCTCTAGGAGAAATGGCAGCCATCACCTCCAGCTTTTTTTTTTTTTTTGAGTTTTCCTGAATTTTATCAAATTTTGATGAATTTGGGTGAGAGCTTGATTGTAACTGTACTTTTCGTTTGTCTGTCCATTTAAGGATTCGCAAAATGTTTGTCTGTTCTACAAAATATGTGTGGAATCGGCAGATTTTATGTGTTTTTCTTTGCTGAAGGGAGAAAGACTGGTTGGATAGTTATTCATTGCATATTTTATATTTTTTTTTTTTTTTTCTGCTGTGTTGTATTTTTTCTGTGGTTCAAATCACATCAGGTAGTCAACAGTTTATGATAGTTGGTTTGGGTCACCAGTTTATGGTGGTTGTAATGAGTGGATATGTATATATTGGTAATTACAATAAACACACAATAAGGTCACATATATTAAGACAAAAAAACAAATAACTCATAAATTCAACAAGTAACATGTGTATTAAAACAAATAAATTACAGTAGTCAAAATACTGACCAAAGTCCTGCAGAATATGCTTTTTTAAAAGTTCATGTAATTAGAGGAAGAAAGTGTTGAGTTCCTCCAAAAGGATAATGTTCTATATATCAGCAGTGAAGTAACTTGTAGAGAGAGAAAGATATAGCTTGTAATATCTTCAGCGGTAGGCAAATATTTCTGAGTCAAGCGAATATCCAGGCATAAGTTTGTCTTCTGAACTGTTCTTCAAAAACCTTTGTTTTTATAGGATTCCCTAGGCTCAAAATCAGTCTTTTTGAAAAACTTATTTTTTTAGGCGTGAACGTTTCTGATTGGTTGAAAATTATCATTTTTGATATTTCTATTTTTTTTTCTTTCTACCTGCGCTGATCCTATGCGCAGATTGCTTAGTTTCGTCATTTTATTTCTGCTTTCAAAACATTAACTTCTGATTCACCACACTTTCAAGAATTATTATAAGACAAATTACATACAATTGATAATAACGTATTTTATTGTTGAGAAAACTAAATAGAAAGAATACAAAAGGAGTGAATGGTGGTGTGTATGTAGAAATCTCCTTATATATACAATTGTGTGAGATTACTAAGAAATGAATTTTTGTGATAGACTTACATATTTGAGAAGTGTTCTTTAGTTGTTGGTTGTGGGGAATTAACAAATATGCTTGTATGTGAGCATGTAAACTTAGAGTATTGTATACTGTGTATTATTCTGTGATCAGAAGCTTGTGTATTCATGTTGAAATTACCAGTTATAGGAATTGTGTATTTCTTTTGTGGTAGAGAATCCTTTTGTATTTCCCAATACCAATATCACTCTGGGCTGGTCATGTTTGCTGAAATGGAATGAAGGAAGGAACCACATAAACTAGTAAAATTATTCAGATTTTATTTGAGTTGTTGCAATTAAGAGAGAGACTTTCTCTGAGTAAAAGATTGTTCCTTTCATTACTCAGTCTATCTTCTTTCTGACTTCTTATATTGCATCTGGAAGCCTTTTCATTTTCAAGCATACTCAGATCGTTCTTCAGGTCAAAGGAATTCTGGGACCTTACTATTTATTTTATATTTATTTTTTAATCCCTAAATGTTCAGTGCAATATGAGGTTCAACATGGACGAAAACGTTCTGCAAAGGAGAACAAGAAATCTTGTTTCTAAGGTATCTTTTGAGTAAAAACGAATGATATTTTCATACCTCCTTATATACTACTTGGACAATACCATCTAGCAGCCTTTAGCAGAAATTCTTTGGTATAGAAGAGAGGTAATCCCACAATATAAACTTGTTTAAATATGCTAATCATTTTTCCTTATTAATTGGTTGTTTGATAAAATTCTACAATATTGTTTAATATGATTTGCATATTTGCTGAAAATATTCCCTCTACTATTCTTTATACCATCGTAGTATAATGGTTATCAATCTAGTCTCGCAGATCTATTACTACTGAATAACACTCTCTTAATGTTTCTCCCGTTAAAAGACAATAAAAGGGAGAGAACTCTAACCTTTTTATCAGGGGCTTTTAATGCTGATTGCGTACTACAGACAACATTTTTATGACTACAAAGGCAACAATTTGGACCTGCACCAAAATAATACAGGTGCATAATTTTTAAAACTCAGTCTTCCCTATTATTTACCCATAGCTTGGAGCAGAATAGCTGCATGCATACGTTTCCCAAAGGTATCAGAATGGGATCTTTCACCTTGGTATGGCAAGGATAAGGAAAACTGAATTCAAACCTATTACTCTGCTTAAAAAAATTGACCTTGTGACACATCCAGTTTGTGACAGAGGAGTTAGGTAAATACATACATGCACATACACACACATGCACACTCATGCACACAAACACACATGCATACATATATGCACAAACATACACACACACATACCTGTACTATTTACTCATAGTTGGGGAGAGAATAATTGGATACCTACCTTTTCCAAGGTTATTAGACTGGGCCTTTTAATTTTGGTATGGCAACCAGTTGAAGCAAAGATAAACTCTGAATTCAAACCTGTTAAACTTGGCTTATAAATTGACCTTGTGTCACATCCTGTACTTAACATAAGAGTTGGATAAATATTTACATACACACACACACACACACACACACACACACACACATACACAACACACACACACATATATATATATATATTATATATATATATATATATATATATATAAGGTAAATAAAAGGGATAAGACAAACAGGAATATTTTTTTTATGTTATTTATTTTTTGATTGTTTTCAACTAGTTTCGACCTCAGGTCATTGTCAGAAGAAAATTTCTTGTGAAAGAAATTGTTTTTAGAAAATTTTTTTAAAGTTTTTGACAAGCCACAAAAATTTGGACAGAGAAATGTATTAGAAGTGGTGAGTCCATCTTTAAGGGAAAACCATCTTTATATATATATATATATATATATATATATATATATATATATATATATATATAATAAGAATTCTAGTAATATAGAGATAAAATAAGCAATTAGATCTTTTCAGACATTTTTAAAGTACTTTTCAGTAATAATTCTTTAAATTTAGTTTGACTTTACTATAAAATGACAGCAAGGGTGTCTTATTGTTGAGTAATGGTTAGCAAGCTAGTCTTGCAGATCCATTACTACTGAATGACAAGTACAATCCTCACTGGATGCCCAATACTTCTGACCTTGTGTCACATCCTACTTGTGGCAAACACATTGGGTAAAAGGATGTCTTATCATTGTGTAATGGTTAGCGAGCTAGTCTTGCTGATCAATTCCTAGTGAATAACGAGTTTAATCCTCCCTGCATGTCCCATACTTGCAACTTTGTGTCATATCCTATCCGTGGTGAACAGGTAGGGTAAATACCTACCATAGAATCATTGCAATATTTAGATAATTTTACAACTGTATCATACTTATAATGTTTTTGTGTTTTACTAAGATTTACCCTTATCAAGGCCAGATGGTTCACTTCTTAGTAAAGGTTTATGTTGATATGGCAATGAGATGGTATAAAAGAATAGGAAGAATTTGGGGGGAGTAAGTGTTGAGGATATTTACCTCATACCCAAGTTGTATGGGTTAGGCACAAGGCCCTATTAATGTGGGACTACCCACAAGCTGAATCTTATCGGTGGTAGTCAAAAAATGCATCAATCCCGTCGGTATTCTCCCTCGAGGGGGTGCCTCAGGCGCTGGGCAATAAACCCAGCCCTGACCCTTTAAATCAAGGGGCAGGTATTGCCTGGTGGGATAGCCCCCTGGGATCGACACTTTATTACCCAGCCACTCAAGAGGCTGAAGCGCTCTGAAGCAGGCTCAGGGAGTAAGTATTGAGTGCAGATGGGAAAAGGAATGTATAGATTGATAGGGTGGGGGATCATGTAGCTAAGGATAAATGAGTTGTTGAAAAGAAATAATTCTTCACTCACCAGATGTTGCATTTGATCTTGAATCCAATCTAAGACTGATAAAACATGGTAAGAGGAATTGTCCATTTTGGAGCAGATCTGACATTTATAGAGATACAATAATAATGTAATGTAATTTATTGTGTACAGTGCTCAGGTGCACCACAACTCATCAAAGTCTCATGTCAGGTACACAGAATAATGTTGTGCCAGGAACATGAACAGTTCACAGTAGTAATATGGATGTATGTGTGTGCATGTGTATGTGGAGAGTGGCATCAGGTATAGTGTTGGTGGACTACAGGAAGCATGGAGGCTTTGAAAGTTTCAGTGCTCCGGCAGCCTACAAAAGATGCAGGCAGTTATTCCATGTCTCCACAATTCTGAGCGTGAAAAAATGTTTCGAAAGTCACGTGAACAGTGCTGTTTTCTGACTTTGTAGGCATGCCGGCGTGTATTGGAGAGATGGAGATCAAAAAGGTGCTCAAGGTTGCTGTTGTTAAGATGATTAATGACCTTATGAGCATTTATCAGGTCAGTTGCCAGATGCCAAAGTTTCAACGAATCCATTCCCAATAGAGTGACATATATAAAAGCATTATGTTGCTTTGCATTTTCTAGTTTACATTCAATAATTCCTGAATATCTAACTAAATGTAAACAGAATCATTTTACATCCTGTTATTTTGGAGTTAGAAATAATCTAAGACAAATAGTTTATGGCATTTATTTTAAAGTTGGTTGGTTGGTTGGTTGGTTGGTTGGTTGATAGGTTGAATTTTATAACATGTTAACCCTTGGGTTATTTTATGCTAAAGACGTTTGTTTTATTTATTCTTGTTGGGTATTCAAATTTTTTTAAAAACTGTTTTTAAAATTCATTTTTTAATCTATAGATTAAATAGATTTAATCCATAGATGGGACCCCAACAGGTACCACCACTCCAGGTCAAAGTGGACCTTGAAGTTACTCCACACTCCCTAGAGCTCCCGAGTGGAAACTTCACCACTAGATGCAGTTTAATGTCATACCCAAGATACTAAGGCTCTCAGCCACCCCCTTCCAGTACTTACATGATAAAAGAGTTTAGGGTGCTAGGGCTTGATGTGACCAGCTGATTGATAAAAGGAGGCGTCTCTGACTGTCTGTCTAGCCAATGTAAGGGCCAAAGTGGAGTGTTGCATGTCATGGACTACTTAGGCACCAGGATTTCATCCTTAAGCATCATAGATTGCCATGCATGGCCAACTTGTGATCCCATTGACAGAGTCTTATTCCTCTGCAGAGATACAGTTGGTGTATTCTACAGTGCCAGTCGACAGGGCAGTTTTTCAAGTAGGGAATTATAGTAAATTTATTATAAATTATTACCTGTGAAAAAATGTTTATTTTTATGTCTTGTGTTACCATAAAAATGAATTTTCTCTTCACTCAGTTCACCCATCTCTTTGTAATGGAATATTCTAATGATGTAGAAAAGTTACCATAAAAATGAATTTTCTCTTCACTCAGTTCACCCATCTCTTTGTAATGGAATATTCTAATGATGTAGAAAAGTGTTACACTCTCTGTCTCTGTCTCTGTCTCTGTCTCTATCTCTGTCTCTACCTCTTTCTCTCTCTCTCTCTCTCTCTCTCTATATATATATATATATATATATATATATGTAGCGAGATCGAACGGCAAAACCCACAAACCTTTGATGAGCCTGCAACGATCCAACAGTCGAAGAGACAGTGAGTGGCATGTGTGTGTGAGCAGGAGCAGAGAAGGTGAAATATGATGAGTTCGAGGTGGGCATGAGACGAGTTGTGAAGGAGGTGAAAGCGTGAGTGTCCTTGACGCCGCGATTTGTAGGTTGCAAGTCTCGTGGCAGGCGAGACGAGAGTTTTGACATGTGAAAATCTCGGCCAGAACTAGTATAAAAGGAGACGTTTTGGACAGAACGAGGGACGGTGGTGGAGAGTGAACACGACAGGATTAGTTTGTCAGAATTCATCTTCTCAAGGTTGCAAAAAGTTGCCTGTGATACATGTTTTTTGTAGAATACAGAGGTGAAGCTTGGGCATTGGCATCAGAGCAAAAGGCCAAGTGTTACATTGTCTTTGGCAGATTCAATATATATATATATATATATATATATATATAGAGAGAGAGAGAGAGAGAGAGAGAGAATATCAGAAAAATTGAAGAAAATATGATGTGAAAAGTAAAATATGGTGGATACCTACTAATTTAATATAATGATTTGCCCTCTATGAGCTGAAACAAATAATGATTTGGAAAAAAAGAATTAATTTAGGAAAGAATATTGTGAAAATGTCTATATAGTTGTCATGGTAATACAATTAGGACTGCCAATCATTATGAATCTATGTGATAATGTAAAACATTCAAAATTATCAAATCAAATTGAATTATCTTTCGCAACACCCTTGTGGACTATTTTGTGTTTTACTCAGTAAATATTTACTGCTAGTTTAAACTAATTATATCATAAACTAATTTTATCATAGAGCTCATTGAAGTATTTCTTTTGCATAAAGAATATATTTTTCTCTTCCTCCACTCATCAAAGTTTTATTTATCTTCCAATAAAATCACAGCATTGTGTTAAAAAAAACAGCCTCAATGGTGATGTGGAATGTTAAAAGTAATTTTGCTATTTAAACAAAACAAACTTACACTTGATTTGGCATAGGTTAGATTTATATAAACTTATTCCCAATGTTCACAAATAACTATCAAATGATAATTAGAATCCTTCTCGCCTTCCTAAATAGAAGCATCAATATCATCATGGGATATCATTACAATGGAAATCCAACAGGTTCATGATATATCCATTATATAAATGTGTGTACAAAATATTTAGAAATCACAGAAACACTTATTGTTTGTTGTCAATGATTTTTACATCATTTTAAACTTTAAACATATATCTATTTTTCTATATAATCATGATTTTGCTCAATACATCTTTGTAGGTGCTGTGGCAGTTTTTGTATGCTCATGTAATAGCAGCTCACTGTAATGTCATTGAGGAAGTATTGAACCTTGTTGTCATTGCACACTTCCTACACTACTTACAGATGTTTTCAACATCCATGGATAATTCATCATTCAATTGGTTTAATACCTTTTGCATTCAAAAACTGCACAAACTTTACACTTGATGGTAGTGTCAATCAGGAGTTCCATCAGAAATGACTGCTAAATCAAGACTGAGCATAACAGCAAGGCGCATGCAGGAGCAGCAAGTGGTAAATGCACAACAAATACAACAATGTTGCCAATAGCTGCACAGACAGTTTACCTTCATCTGCAGCACTTTGGCAACCTTACTTTTGAGATTAGACTTGGAGAGAAATTCATTAAAGATATGTTGTAGGCTGCCGAAACACTGAATCTTTCAAAGCCTCCATGCTTCCTGTAATCCACCGACACTATACCTGATGCCCCTCTCCACACATATATGCACACACGCGCACACATACATGCATATTACTACTGTAAACTGTCCATGTTCCTGACACTAATACATTATTCAGTGTACTTGACATGAGACTTTGATGAGTTGTGGTGCACATGAGCACTGTACACAATAAATTTCATTATTATAAATCTATGTATGACTACAGTCTAATGATAATGATAGAAATACATTTATTTTGCACAGCAAATATTCATTTTTCAATCTATAACTCCCCATTTTATTTATTTATATTTTTGTTTATTTTATATTTATTTTTCAAAAAATAAATCCTTATTCATTTTTGTTTTTTTAATGCACCTAACTCAGTGATGAATGTTGATAACATAGACCAAACAGTTTACAGTGTAAATTACATATCAAAATTCAGCTAATAATTCATTGATCCATGCTTGTACATACAACTTCATTTCAAAAACATCAAAAAGATATTTCATTTAACTTAAAATAATGAAATCAAATATGAAGCAATAAACATAACTCCTAGAAATCAAACCTACATTAGAAGAATGGAAACAAAGCTTTTGAAAAAGCCAAAAGGAAGAAGTAATAGTATCTAGAATTCACATAGGTCACATAAGGATTACACATTACTAATTGTTTAAAAAAAGAACAGCAACCAATGTGTCTCACTGAATCCATTGATCTGGCTCCTACAAAAGAAATATTTTATATCACAAGAAAAATAAAAGAACCACTTAAAAAAACATAAGTTGATACTATAATATCCTTCCTAAAGGTTATGGGTCTATATGGAAAAAATTAAAGATCTGACAATAAAAAAATATAAATAATACCAAAATATATAAATACATAGATACCATATCTGAAAATTACTGAATGAAATAAACTACACAGAAATGTACACTATAGATATGTATTTGAAGATACTTAGAATTTGAAACATAGAAATTTTTATCAAAATAACTTGATCTGGCATTAAATGACTCTAAAAAGTTGATATGCTGTAAAACAAAACAACCAACTAACCAAATCAAATATGACCAAAGATTTGATAAAGGTTTATAGAGTTGCATTGTGCTTTTACTTATCTTCTTATACTCATATTTATATCTTCTATACTGCTATGCTGCTGGATTGTCTTTTATGTTGGGCTGAGTCTCTCTATCTTCTGGTCTGGATTGATTCCTCTGGTTTTCTTACTGGGACTTCTTGGCTTAACTTGGATGTCTCAATTCTTATTCTTATAAATGAACACAATGACTTTGTGTATTTTAGATGTTTTTATTTCCTAAGTTCCCACTTCAATGACCACATGTGTGGAGAAAAGTTCGCAGGAGAAACACCATTTGCACCCAACTCTTTCAGTCACCGAGCTAACTCTGAATCACTAACTAATGCATTCTCATGATTGGTAGTTATATGGCCAAATCAACCTATTAGAGAACTCCTACAGGTCAGCCAAAGGTTAAGTCTTGTCTATCATTTTACTGGTACTATGAATCTTCTTTTAAAGAATTACTAGTTAACTTTTGAATTCTACACTTTCTTGTATAATAAATAGGCTACCCATTTATTATGTAACAATAGCAGATTTTAATCTGTTCCTACTCATAACGAAATTTTCTTTGTAACCCATTTTTAATTTTTAAGCTTTTCTATCTTTTAAATGGTTAATTTCTATAACAATATCATAAAAATTTTTGTTTAAGATAAATTATGATGAAAGAACATAATAAGATATTTTGATTTTGTTTCTTTGATTGATTTCTATTATCTTAGTTTTTGCTGCTTTAAGATTGGAATGTAATGATAATTAATTGAAGCTTGGTTATCTTTCCACCATCCTGCACCTCTCCATTGCACTAAATCTAGTGCTGATGGACTGGAAATTTTCTGGATGACTCACTATGCAAAATCATCATGTACAAAAAAATATCTGTCATAATTGTCATGATGGAGTGGCAAACACACATGCACGCACACACACACACACACACACATACACACACACACATATATATATATATATATATATATATATATATATATATATATTAAAATAAGTGTATTTAAGCAGCATTTTTGCTTTTAAACATGTTGTGTTAAACTCTACTGACAATTCTTGTCGGACAAGTTTTTGTTCGATCCTTTCTAACTGTCTGTCCATCTTTTTAAGTGTGCTTCGTTTTTAACAGAAAATACACTCACACTACACAAAGAAAAAAACAAACAAAAACTTCAAATAATCGAAGATCTATATATCAAACAAAAAAAACCGACCTTAAACAAAATAAACTTCAAAACTAGTCAACATATCCTCAAATGCCTAGTTTTTCCCACCTATCCTCCTTCCACCATTCCCCTTTCATTCTCACAAACTTGTGACCCCCCTCCTACAAAAATCTCTACTGCTATTGTTTGTTTGAACCACTACCAATTCTTACTACCTCCCACTACCAATTCCCACACTATTGCTTTTTTTTAAAAATGAGACAACTGAAACATTCCATCAGTTTCACACCTGAAGATGGCAGATAGACATAGTGAAAGCACTCGTGAAGAAACCTTTGGTGGATTGCTACACCAGTTCCACCCTGACATTAGAATATGGCCAGACAGTTAGAAAGGATCGAACAACAACTTGTCTGACAAGAATCATCAGTAGTGTTTAACACAACATATATATATATATGTGTGTGTGTGTATATAAGTTAATATTGCAAAGACATATAGTCAATAGCATTTGATAACTGTCAGTTTCTCGGCTATGCCATTTTCAAACCAAACCTGATTCAAAAATTGCTACTGCAACTTCGATATACATGTTTATCAATGATATTGAGCATTCTATACTTAGGAATATACTAAACTATAATATCAGTCAGTTGACTACCCACCTAGGAACAATACTGGGTCTTGCCAACCTAGCACATTAGTAGCACAGCTTGGATCTGTGCTGTAAAGTGGGGAGATGATGGTAAGTATAGCTCTCCCAATCAATCTCTCTGGTCTAGCACAACTGAAAAGGGATAGGATGATCTCTATATATATATATATAATATATATGTAAATATAAAAATATGAAAAAATAAAAATATTCAGAGAATTTACTCATTTGTAAATGATAATATGTGAATTTTTAATGTTTTAATTTTTTTGATATCTTCAGGGCGATATTTTGAAATGGAATGCTGTTAACAATAACAGAACACTAAGGTTATTTTTTATTTTATTTATTCATTTATTATATATATATTATAACATTCTTTTCGAACATCGAACTTTTTTTTTAACAAATAAAACGAAACATTACATATAATCCCACACAAACCATTTAAAGTTACAGATTCAAAATAATAAGGGAGACAACTTGACTAAATCCAAGGGAAGTAACCTTACCTAATTACTTCCCTTGAAATCTTTACTGTTTAAATAGATGCTGAAGTTAGCAACAAGCAAGAAATCAATCTTTAGCATATTTACACTTAGGGAATTGCGATTAGGGTTATAATATATATATATATATATATATAATATATATATATATATATATATATTAGGCATACCCAATTTGTCGAAAAATTCGTGTGTTTACAAAACAAATCCCCCACCCCCGTTTAAAATTCTTTTACCAAAAATCTGGAAATTATCCGATTTTAATGAAATTTTCAGTGTTGATTTATTAATGAATGGATTTTATAATGCATCAGTTATTTTATTTCAAAACTTTCTGATTTTTTTCAGGTCAATTAACTTTGACCCCCATCCCCCTATTTTGGGGGCGCAAAATATCGGTCAGGTTATATAAATTCGAAATTAATTACAGCATAAATAAAAAGACACAAGACCGAAAGTGTGAATAGAAAAAAAAAAAAAATAAGGGTGCTATCCTTGTAGAAAATAAGTAAAATGGGAAAATAAAATGAAAATAAAAACTAAAAAATTATTTCTGATATCTTTTTTTTACACTTTTCGATAATTATTTATTATTAATTGGCTATTATCTTTTAAATGAAAAAATTGTACATTGATATTTCTTCTTTTTAAAAGAGAAGGGGGTTGCTAAATTTTCAATAGAGTTTTCAACAAAAAATTATTAGAATTCGATAATAAAGTAAAGTAGTTATTAAATAGATATGTTCTTAAAATTTAAAAATATAACATTTTAAACTTAACATCATGCAATCCATATTTTAAATTAATTAAATTGATTTTAATTTTGTTTAAGTCACGATACCCGATTATTTATATGGAAACACACAAGAAAAATAATCTGAATTACATCCTTTGTTTTCACCTCAGCGTTTTTCTGATAAATTGATTAAATTAGATTAAATAAATCAAATGTAATTTAATATAAGAAAAAATATTGGTTCAAAATAATATCGGTTTTCCAAACAGAAGAATCTAAAAAAAGTATAACCCACTTATTACGCTTTGGTGATTCCATACATTTGCTAGGCAAATTTATTTCTATCTTCAAACCTTACAGATTTATATTGTGAATTTTTCTTGTTAAATTTACTTAATATCTTTTTAGTTTTTTCAATGAAAAACCGGATTTTACTAGGCTAAAAAGTTAAAAACGAGTGAGTAAAATTTGTTTAATATGTATTTAAAATCACGTTTAACTTATTTGTAAAAAGAAACTTTTATAAGTATTTTATTAATATTTAAAAAAACTTTTTTAACATAATTGTTTAAAATAAAATTGACACCATTTTTCATCACATTTTAAAGCAAATTTAATGTTTAAAATGTATTAAAAATAAATTGCATATGTAATATTATTTTTCTTTTTTTAATAATGCTCATCATGTTACTACTCTTCGATCTAGACTAAAATTTGACCTTAAATCTCATGTCAGTTACCAAGCGCCATTGACTTCATGTCCATGCTACCCTAAAATGAAGACATAAGGTCAAAGGCGCTTATTAACTGTCAGTTTCTTGTCTATACAATTTTCAAACCAAATTGATTTTAAAATCACACAGGTGAGAAACTGACAGTTACCAAGCACTGTTGACATTATGTCTGTGCTACCTTAAGTCAGATATACATGCTCTATCAATGATATTGAGCATTCTTTACTTAGAAATATAGCAAGCTCAGTTGGTAGAGCATTCACCTAGGAATCACAAGGTTCCTGGTTCGATACCAGCCCTCGCCAACTCAGCATAAGAGTAGCACAGGGATCTGTGCGGTAAAGTGGGAAGCAGATGGTAGGTGTGGTGCTCCACCTCAGATGCTAAAATAATCTCCTTGGTCTAGTGCTAGTGAAAAGGGGATAGACTCCCTTACTGTCTGGTTGATACCAACATTAGGCTGCTCTGCCACCTTTACTTTACTTACTTTATATATATATATATAAAGTAAGCAAAGGAAATGAATCAGACGGTATAAGTATTGATAAAATGATATGAAAACACACAATATGCTGTTAAAATGAAAATATTTTATATCATATTCATAGCTAATATTGAACAATATTTTGATTTATAAAAATCATCTTCAGAGCTTGTTTTTACTCCGGACTCAGCTCCTCTCTTGATGAGTCCGGAGTAAAAACAAGCTCTGAAGATGATTTTTATAAATCGAAATATTGTTCAATATTAGCTATGAATATGATATAAAATATTTTCATTTTTAACAGCATTGTGTGTTTTCATATCCTTTTATCTATCTATCTATCTATATATATGTATATATATATATATATATATATATATATGTATATATATATATATATATATATATATATATATATGTATATGTATATATATATATATATATATATATATATATATATATATATATATATATATATATATATATATATATATATATATATATATATATATATATATATATAATCAAATATTCACATTGTGCATTTAAATATGACTTAATATGTGCTTGTGTTGGAGCATTTTTATGACCTTGGACATGAGGGTATGAATTTGAGGTAAGAAAAATATTGAAATTTTTCATCAATAGAATGTCTGTATCTTACTCAAAAAGAAATTTACATATCTAAACCAGTTTATTGTATAATAGCACAAAATTATCTAAATATTCTGACCTTTAATGATTGGTAAGGTATCAGAGCATAAAACCTTTTATTATAAGTTTAGATTAATAGATAGATAGATAGATAGATAGATAGAAATAAATAAATAAATAAATAGGCTGAGATAGATATTAATAGATATAAATAGACTGGGATAGATAGATAGATAGATAGATAGATAGATATAAGTCCATATGTGATTGTTGTAGTTATATATTTATCACTAGGCCCAGGCCCTGAGGTTGCTGTTAAGCCCAGATAAAATCAAGATTTAAAATTTTAAGGAGGCACTTCCTTCCTACTTAGAGCATTATCACAACATATTTTCTCTGTTCGACCCCTGAAACTAAGCTGACCTTAGTAAACATCTTTCACTAAATCTTAAGCTAATAAAATAAACAAAACTAAACATAAATTGATTTTTAAAGACTTCAAAATGTTAGTTAAGATGCACAATAATACACTTTTTTTTTTTCTTTTTTGATACAATGTTACATCCGTATAGTTTGAAACTAGAAATGGCTACTCTGCATTGCCTGTATAGAGGGAGGGGTAAAAAAGTTAGTCTCGCAGATCCATTATTACTGAATCATGAGTTGGATTCTCACAGGATGCCCCATTAAAATCCCTATATAAAAAAAGACCTGGCGTTGATCTGGCCTGGTGGGGTATCAGAAAAAAATTGCACAGACATTCTGAAAAGAAAAAATATCTCCTATTTAAAACATTAAATGCAAAAAGAAAAAAATCCATGCTGTTACTATTCAAATTTTATTTTTTAATTATCTTCACGAATATAAATCAAATCTTCATTATTTTAGCTCAAAAAGCAAGATATGGTTATAGTGAATGAATATATATATTTACTTTGTCGTTAGTTGTTTTATTTTCATAGTTTCTCCTAACATACATACAAACAAATTGCCCTTTATATATGTATAGATAGATGGAATGTGATTAATGTTGAAGAGCACAAAATTTTATTTTTATTTTTCATTTCATTTTTTTCATTTGTATAGACTGAAATGTTGGCAATGTTTATATAAAGAATACATCATTTGAATATTTTGTTTTTCATATTTTATATTCATATACTGTCAGGTTATTATTACATCTTTCTTTAATAGATATATTATCCTGATGATCCTTGTAGGTGAAACCTGGGTAGTTAACTTCTGTTGCAGATTTGGTTCCATAAACCGGTTCTACAAGTACATATTGAGCCCTTTCAAGTATTTCTTATTCCAACTCATTCAGTTTCATTTTCACCTTTCCAAGTCAAAATTGTGACTCATTCGTCTTTTTCTTTTCTTGTGCATGTGCAGTTGAGTTTCCTCTAAACTTCTAAAGCTACACACACACACACACACACACACATATATATATATATATATATATTGTCATCCACATACAGTCCTGTTTCACTGTTTTATGGCTCATCAATGAGACTAGACAAGGCAGGTTGCTTCAGGCTGAGATCAAAACCTGGCTGATTAGTCACCAATCAGACATCTTACCAACACGCTATCTACACACCCACATTTTAGAAATGGAATCTAGTAGGCTAGGTGTAATAAGATATGCTTGATCTAGCACTCTGGACTGAAAACAACAGACTTGCCAAGGAAATCAGACTTAATCAGTCATCTAAGTGGTGGTAGGGGTTAGCCAAAAGATTTCACCCACGTGAGGCAGAAGTGAAGGTTGGGTGTTCTGTGAACCCCACCCAATATTAGACAACAGATTTCTTGATTTGACCTCTCTTTTTAGTGACTGGGGAATTAGGAAACAAGCATTCCATGAGGAATGATTCTTAGATATGTGATGAGCCGGTTCCAACTAGAATGAAGAAAAAACTCCATGTTTTATCTATTATCCATTGCTAATGGCTTCCACAGACTCAGAAATTGAACAGAGAGAATAAAGCAAACAGAGACCCTTAAACTTGAGACTAGTTGTGTTTTTGTTTCTCCACTGCCATTTTAACCATCACTAACATAGTGGTCGTTGGTGACTACAATAATGATTTTACCTCAGGCTCCAACATAGAGTAGGCAAGATCATTTGATGCCACTGGGGCTCACAAAAAGTAATTTCTTGCCAAATGAAATTGTGATAAAGACTTGTGGGGATTAAAATAAAATTAGAATTAAAAAAATAAAAAATAATAATCTCCCATGAGCCTTCAGACTGAAAGAACCTTCCGAGTATGTGCTGTTAAAAGGATCCACTTCTTACCACTAAGATAATTTTTCAGACATTCAGCCCAGGGCCTTAATTAGGACTAGATTCTATTACTGGAATGGAAGAAATTTCCTCTCCACATGGTGGCTATAACCCATGAATAAAGCCTGAATCCTAAAACTACCTTTTGTCTTTATCCTTCCTTTTCTTTCCTTTAATTCCTTTTCAGTGTGACCACCAAATAAGGTGGGGTAAAAAAGGAAAACAGAAATAATCACAGACCTTTAAACCTAAATATTAAAATACTTGTCACCTGACAGACTTTGATATGAAGTATAAAAATGTTTTTGACATCATAGAGGTCAGATCCATATTTTTCATTTTTATTTATTTATTTGTTATGCTTCTTGGGCATCTCCCCTTTTTTCCTATCTTTTCACTTTAACCTTTAAAAAAAATATTTGCATAGAATATACACTGTTAATATAATATCTATATACAGATAAAATTTTGTTAAGTAACTCATCTGACAGTTCCCAAAATGTCGTCTTAAATTATTCTTACCATTTTTTCCTGAAATCAAACAAATTAATCTTCAAATATTTTACACTCTTGCTGTTTTTCTTCTGGTTAGGCAATTTGTTCTAAAGATATAGTAAAAAATAAAATCCAATCATTTAATAGACTCAGCTTTTGAAATCTGCCTTGACAATAAATTTCTAGTTGGAGAAATATTTTTTTTAAAAAGTCTACTATAATTAATAATTCCAACTATCATTTTGAAAGTTTCAATTAAATCACCTCTCATTCTACTTTCTAGCAAAATAGTTAATCCTAAGTTCTCTAATCTCCCCCTGTAAATGTAATCTTTTACTCTTTATATTATTTTTGTCACTCTTCATGTATGCCTTCCAATTTCAATATTAAACTCCAAGTTCTATGTCTAAACACTGGAGCCTAAGCCTAAGTACATTATTCTATATGAAGTCTAAGTAGGTTTTTGTATATTTTTAATCAATTGCTTTCCTTAAGATAAAATTTCTAACCATCCAGCCAATCATTCTATATGCCTCAATATTAAAATGAATATGAAAATATGATTGTCAGCTTTAAAAGTAGGATCAGAGCCAACTCCTAGGTCACATTTTTGTTTACGTTTTTGATTTTCCTTTTGCTTAATTTATGGTCTGCTCTATGTTGGATTTTTATGAATAAAAATTGAAAACAGATTCTATAAATTTGCAAAAGATGGAAGAAACTATTGTATATACTTGTGTATCAGACAAATTTCAGATACCTAAATTTTAGCCCAATATTAGGAAGTTACACGATTCATGAGATTGGATGAAACTTGAGTATATATATTTACTAACCCCTCTGAACGAGTAGGATGTGATGCAAGGTTAATTTCTTAAGTGGAGTTTAACAGTTTTCAAGTCAGATTTCCTTCTCCTAGACTGGTTGCCTAACCAACGTTAAAAAAAACCAGACTGTCCTACTATTTACCTATAGCTGGAGGGGGAATAGTTAGATTCATATCTTTGCCAATGGTATTAGGGTGATATGAAATGCAAACAGCCTAATCCAGGATTTGATCTCGGATCAATGAGTCCATTTCCTAAAACAATAAACAAGCACTTCCACTTGAGTATATGAGGGTTGGCTGAAAAGTTCCTATGATGACATCATATTTACTGTTGGTGACATTTTTGATCAATGGGACCCAAGCACTACAACACCAGTGGAAGAATTGTATAGATTGCAAGGGGGACTATATTTAAAAATAAAGCTCATTTGGTTAGATTTTATGAGAATATCTTGGTCAGCCTATGAACTTTTCAGCCAACCTTCATATACTGTATTTACACACACAATTTTTGTATCTCACGTATAGTGCAACCTTCTAATATTAGGCTAAAATTTAGGTTTCAGAAAGTTGCAGGATATGCGAGTATATATGATAATAACAATTTTTCTTTATGTCTAACATTCTTTTTGATGTGAATTTATGTCATGTTCATATTTCTGTCACCCAAAAAAAAAATCTTGCTAAAATATATCAGAATTATTTCAATAAAACATTTTGTCTCTTTTTTCCAAGCTTTTTGTAGGACTGTTTCTTGATCACAGGTATTTTATGTACATAACTATTTCAAACCTTTTCAAAGTAACTGTGTTTTTAATACTTTTTCATTGTTTATTTATGCCACAGATTTTTCTCTCTGATCATTTTATTTGTCTATTTTCATTCAGGCTATGAGAATTTCCTTTTTAATTGTTGTCTATACAGTGAACAAGAAATGTGAAAATGTACTTTTTTCTTTGTAAACATAACAAAGAAACTTTACATTTAACCACAAATTTCACAACTAGAATAAAAAATCTTTGGTCATAAGTGTGTATCATTAGAACTGTTTATCCTTATTTACATGTTGTACAAAGGTATAAAACAGACTATTTATTTATTTTGTATGTATTTAATCTTTCCTTATATTAATGTAGAGTATTGCTAATAAGTATTTTGAACAGATACTTTTATTCACATGATTTAATCACATGCTTTTTCTAGTTAAAAACAGAAACATTATACAAAAAGAACCAAATTCTATTGCAATCAACTTAACAAGTCATACATCTTGTTGTGTTTTGTGATGCTGAATGCTATATTTCTAGAAAACACTTTTTAATAGAATCAAATTGCTTAGCAAAAAAAAAAAAATGTTTTTTTAATTCTTCTAAAATCTTGTTTGAAATCAATCAAGAATATTGAAAAAGTTAACTTGCATTGTGTGAAGTAATGTATCACAGAGTAGAAACATTTCATCTCTGGTAAATTCACCATCAGCAATTCATCATTGATAAATACATTATGTGGTAAAAACATTGCATTGTAAATTCATCACATGGTAAATTATCACCACTAAATTCATTGTATGGTAAATTTATCTCAGATAAGTTATTGATAAGTTAATTTAGAATTTACTCATTGCTTTTAAGAATTTAAATTTAATAAAAAGAGCTAAAGGGTTTGGGTAAGGGTTATATTATAAGAGCAATTAATATGATACAATGGATTTATTAGTGATAAATTTACCATGCAATAACTTACTGGTGTTAATTTACTATACAATGAATTTACCAACACTGAATTTACCCCGAATTGAAACATTCATAACAAGATTTGGACTGAGGGTGAAACACCTGTCAGGTGGGTGACAAGTAACAGTTGTGCAGGTAACATCTGGCATAGTAGAGTTGGAATCAAGACTTGAGACATAGAAGAGAATAAATATTTGAAAGGGTTGGATCTTTAGCCATTTCTAAATATGTTTCGGCTACAATACTAAAGATGTCCAGAAAATTTCCTCCTCTTCCAAGTGACAGTATCAAAACAGAAACCCTACTAAGAAAGGCTAGATTAAATAATGTAGAACCATCTGAATGGTTTGGTTTGTTTTGTTTTGTTTTACGGCATATGAACCTCAGTGGGTCATTTAATGCCGATAAAGTTTTGAAATAAATTGTTCTTAATGGATACTCATTTTTTTTATAACCACATTTTTCTATTTAACCCATAGATGGGACCCTTACAGGTACTGCCACTTCAGGTCAGAGTGGACCAGGGAGCAATGGTGATGAAGGAGTACTCCACATTCCCCAAACCTCCAGAACTGGAACCTCACCATCAGATAGAGTTTAACATCATACCCAGGACATGAAGACCCTCAGCCATCGCCTTCTAATACCCATATGATAAAAAGGGTTGGGGCAATCATGTAGGTGTTTGATATAACCAGCTGATTGATCAGAGGGGGCCTCTCCAGCCACCCATCTAGCCTAAGTAAGGGTCTAAGTAGAGTGTTGCATGTCATGGACTGCTCATTCACCAGGATTCCTTCCTTAAGCATCACAGGTTGCTACACACAGCCAACAGGTGGTCCCTTTGGAGGGTTCTTACCCCTCTGCGGAGGTGCAGTCGGTGTATTCTAAAGCCCCAGCTGACAGAGTTAACCATCTGAATGAAAGTAGGAAGTTATAAAATTATAAATATGAGTTTGTCATCCGGAATCAAGTGATCTGAAATTTCTTCTTTTAAAAAGGGAGATAATCACTGCCACTTATTTCCAATTGAAAAATGCTCAATATATTGTCTCTTATAGTCTTTTGGCAAATAAAAAATGTCCACACTATAATTTTTCTGATAGCTTTTTCTGATGTCAAAGCATCAATTGCCAAATAAGCTATGTCAAATCAAATGTTCATACTTGATTATCAACAACTAATTGGTCATGGTAAATAATCCCATTCTACATTTTGTATGTTTTTGATAAATAATGGAACAGCAATCACACTAATATTTTGAAATCTACTGAATAAACATTGAGATAATATTTTTATAGTTGTTTACCTGGCATTATTAGTTTTGGCACTAGTCAACAAGTATGAAATATCTAGTAAAAATTGAACTCACTATTCAATAGTCATGATCTACAACACCAACTTAGCCTACAATTATATAATAATGAAATTTATTGCATATAGTGCTCAGGTGCACCACAACTCATCAAAAGCTCATGTATAATACATAGAATAATGTAATAATTTCAGGATTAGGAATAATGTACAATAATGATATACTTGTATGCATGTGCATGCATATATGTATAGAGGGGGATATCAGGTATAGTTTTGTCAAATTACAGGAAGTATGGAGGTTTTTAAAGATGCAGTGTTTCGGGCAGCTTATAATGGATGTAGCAGTTTATTCCATGCCTCAGCAACTCTGAGCATAAAAAATGTTCTAAAAGTCATTTGAGCTATGTTGTTTTCTGACTTTGTAGGTATGCCCATGTGTGTTAGAAACATGTAAATCAAAAAGGTGCTCAAGGTTGGTAAGATGGTTAATGACCTCATGAGTGTTTACCAAGTAAGTTGTTAGATGCTGAAGTTTCAACGAATCCATTCCCGGGGCAGCAAGATGTTCAGAATATGGTAGATGCCTGATGGAGGGTATTTGTTTGGTTGCATGTCTCGGTACAGTTTCTAGGATGTTAATGTTCAGAGCGAGCTAGGGGTTCCAGACTGGGGATACAAATTTCAAGTGTGGACACACCATAGCTTTATATAGCTTTAAATAGATAGCTGAGGAGTGGCTGACAAAGGTCTTGCTGAGTGACACTAGGACACCCTCAACTTTTTGGACAATTTTAGAGATGTGCTTCGTCCAACATAAATCACTGCTGACAGTAATACCCAGGTCCCATTCACAAGAAGACTTTTTGATATTAGTATTGTGTGACCACACCAACTCATTTCTCTTACTGAATTGTTTCTTATCATTGCAAATATTACATGTTTTCAGACACATCATGTTAAAAGCAAAAGTTCCTCTCTAATAACCAAAGTTGAGCAACATCAAACCTCATTAGTCCTTAGATAGGTGATCACTTTAGAATAATAGGTACAACAAGAATTGTTTCCCTTAAATTAAACAAGGCAAGTAAATAGGTATTTACCCAACCCATTCACCATGGTTAGTTGGTTAGTTATCCAACTTCTCACTTTGTTTAGACTAAAAGTGGCAAACAATTTTGAAAGCATATGCCCAATATCGGGATAATCTGAAAAATTCTCTCATGTGCCCATAGGTATATTTATCATTTTTATTATATTTTTGTTTTTACAAATTATTTAATGGAGAAAGAGAAAATAATGCTTGAAATAATTCTTAGAGAAGTCTCTTCAATCAATAATTTTGGAATTGCTTGAATTGGATAGATTTAAAGAATTGAATGTTTTTATCTATAACATTAATATGCAAAAAGTGAAATTAATGAATAAATAACAACTGGAAAAAAGAACAGACTTCGTATTTAATTATGTATATTCATTATTTTAGTAGTAAACTAAAATAATAGAGGGAGGCAAATAGGGAACCCCCGAACATTAAAATCAACAAGAATTATTTCCCTTAAATTATAGGCAAGTAAGTAGGTATTTACCAAACCTGTTCATCATGAGTAGGATGTAACACAAAGTTGCAATTGGGTATTTACCCAACCTGTTTGTCACAGCTAGGATGTGACATGAGGTCACAAGTATGGGGCATTCAGCTAGGATCAAACTCACTATTCAGTCATGAAATCTGCACGAGAAGCTTGCTAACTATTACACCAGGATAGGACATCCTACAAAGCAAGTAAGTATTTAAAAAAAACCATTAAAGGTGATTAGTTTTTCCTTCTTTCTTTATTTAATATCCAAATCACTAACACCATAGATTTGCCACTCCAATAGACTAAGTTTAGCAAATAAATGATATTGAATTATTGCATTTTTTCATAGATGCAAATGAAAATTTAGACTTTAGCTGTTTGTTGATAGATAATTAAATAATTAACAAAAAAGATGAAAATGAAATTAGACATGAATATGAAAACACAAAGGTATTTATGGATTTATGAAATTGTAAACCCACCTTTAAGACAGTCGTGGGATTCAAATTTATTAGGAACTGTTTCTCTCTCCCTCTCTTTACATTCATAATTTTATATATATACTAGCTAAAGTACCTGGTCCATGACCGGACTAAAAAAAAAGGAATACCAAAGAGTGAGTGGGGAGAAAATAAGAGATAGGTAAACCCAATTTCGGTTCATTTTTTTAATATCTCATAAAATAAAATAGGGGATGGGGGTAGACTTCGTAAAAAATATTTCCCCAAATATATTTTCGTGAAAATCGGACCATTAATTGATTTTTCATAGTATATTCTAAAAATCCTCTTGTCGTAAGTTATTTTTGGCTACGTTAAATTTCAGTTGATTTAACGGTGCAAAAATTAAAACATTGTTTTTCAATCATAATTTTCATTATTTCCGTAAGCTGAAAATTAAATAAAAAATCAGGAGTTTGTTTAATGTTTCTTCTTTTGAATGGAAAAAAATTTTTCAAAATAATATTAATTTTTATGTAAGTTTCGTTATGTTAAATATGGGGGGAGGGGATTTCACAGGGAAAATTGGTGGTAACTAATAAAAGATAATTATCAAATTAAAAAAAAATTGCCGAGAATTGTCTAATGAATAAACAGTCGAAATAAATGTTATATTCGAGACGACACAAATATGAATGAATTAAAGTAAATTCTAAAGTTTAAAAAAATGTTAATAAATGATTAAAAGATAAAGTTAAAAAAAATGTTAATAAATGATTAAAAGATAAGGTCTGAACTTGAAAAACAGAAACCAAATTATTTATTTATTTTCCCATTGAACGAACCCTAAACCCCGACCCTAACCCTACCCCCCCCTAGTTAAAATTAACAGTTTTATTACAAAATGTGTGGGTTCTGTTTTTTCTGGGTCACCTTAATTTTCTGACCGTTTTTCAAGTTCAGCCTAGATAAGTTCGAAGACCATTTTTGGCGGTTTTTAGTAAAAAAAAGAAAGAGAAAAAAAAATGGAAGTGGTGACTTCATTTTAAAAAAAAAAAATCTGCCTATTTATTTATCATTAGAATTATGATAAATTAATAACAAATTTTCTTATTCAAGTTATGTACATTAGAATCATTTTTATTTTATGTTTAGTGTTTAATAAACACGAAAGAAACAAAGCATTTCAAACACTGTTTATATACGAAATGTTAAGTTAAACTTCTTCATATAATTTATTCCACTACATCGTATTTTTATTTTTAAAACTTTGTTATTGTTATTACAACTATATGTTTACTTATTTAAGAAATAAGTAGTTATATAATTTAACTACCTATTTTTGTAAAAGGCTTTTTTTTCTAAAACTCTTTTGTATATACGAAAAAAAATGAAATACTGATTAAAAACAAAGTTGAGTTATTATTAAATGTTTTCGCTTATCATTGTTATTTACTTCGCTGTAAAAAATAATTCAATCGATAAAACCACATCTTTCTTACCAAATAAATATTTGTAAGATAGATTATTTCATTTAATTTCTAACTAAATTAATATTTTAAAGACAGGAATAAAAAGATTGCGATATGAATAAGATTTGATTTTTCGTTAAAACATACTTTTGCTGTCCGAAGCAAAATAATTTTTTCTAACTCGCAATAAAAAAATCAATGGATAAAGACTCATACAGATTATATATTGAAAGATTATTTTCTCTTTTTTCCAACCATATGGATATTTTTAAGATTGGATTATAAATAGGCGATAAATTCCGAGCTGAACGGCTTAAGACTGCAAAATTTATTCACTAAAACCGAATTTCAGTGCTGGTAATCGCTGTAATAAAAAGTCAGGCAGAGGACATTATTTTATCATCAGCAGGAGTTGGTATATGGACAGTTTCGCAAATTGAGTGATTTTGGCTTAATTAATTAATTATATCCCTTAATCAGTAAAAATCAATAACTAAATTTTGAGTGTTTCTTAGTTAGAACGATATCAATGTGTATGCAAGATTTCGAATCTGAGTGACCTTCCATTTTGAACTTATACGTCGACACGTACATACCAAAATATCTCCTTATATATATATATATATATATATATATAATATATATATATATATATATATATTTTAAGTTGGGCGTTATTACGAAGCATTAAAAATATATAAATGAATGAACTCGATATTATGGAGTATTGGATTCATTTATGTTTTTTTATTATTATTTTTTGTCATAAATTTTCGGGTTGTTAGATACCCTTTATCAAATGAATGTTATTCTGTTTAACGGCTTTTTTTATCACTGTTGTTATCGATAGCGGCAGCGTCTGTGAAATATTTATAATAACGGAGAATTCCGATGTCTGCGTTCAATCCCTTCACGTGTGTTTGTAATTTTAGAATCCATTTAGTTTCTGATTGTTTTCTAGATTGCGTTGTTGGAAATGCGTGTTCTATTAAAATGCATTTGAGGTGTGTAAGGTTGTGTGATAGGGTGTTAAAATGAAGTGCTATTGTACTATGCGGGGATTTGAGATTTATAGTGGATTTGTGGTTATTTAGTCTTAGTCTAAAGGATATTGATGTTTCTCCCACATATCCGCTATTTCCGCATTGTGTGCAGTATATATAATATATGATGTTAGCGCTATCGCATGTTAGGTGTGGTGGATGGATTGTTATGTTTGTGTAGGGTATTTTTATTTCGGTTTCCGTATGTATGTTGCTGCAAATTTGGCATCTAGGTTTGTTGCATCTTTTATTACCTTTCCGTACAGTATTATGTAATTTTTTTCTGGATGCAGTGAGGATGTTACGTAGGTTGGGTGGCTGTTTTTTTTTCGTTTATGGGCGGGGTTTTGAAGATGGACTTTGTTGTGGGGTCGGTTTGTAAGGTTTTATATTATTCAGTGAGTAGCTTAGTCAGTTTGTGCATGTGTCGACCGTGGTGAAATACCATAGGGATTCAGTCATTAGTTTGGTGTGGTTTGTATAAGAGTAGTTCTTGTCTATTAAGAGATGATGCTTTGTCGAATGCTTTTTTTATTAATTTTATGGGGTAGTCACTATTTAGGAATTTTCTTGCTAGGTTGGCTGTGTGTTGTATAATTTCTTGTTGGTCTTCACATATGTCTTAGTCTTATACATGCACTATATATTATCGATTTTTTTAGTTTATGGGGGTGGTTGCTGTTATAGTTTAGAAATGTGTGGTTATCAGTGGGTTTGGTGTAAAGAGTGGTGTTTATGGTATTATTTCTTAATTTTGTGGTAATGTCTAGGAAAGGGATCGAGCTAGTGGAGTATTCTATCGAGAATTTGATAGATTGGTGGTAGCTGTTAAAGTGTGTGTTGAAATCTAGGAGGCTGTTGAGGTTATGTGTCCATATAAGAAATATATTGTCTAAATATCTATAGTAGTAGTTGGGGTTATATATATATATTATTCATATAATTAATAAGAAGTATGTAAGTAATAATTCAAAACTATCACTATGAATAATAATGACTTACTAAACAATTTATTCTGAGGTTTTCTTCTGCAAGCAATTAATCAGAACTAAGCTTATCTTAGATTACTTACTTCGTATCTTGATACGAAAATAAACTAAAGAAAAAAAAACCTGTGGCTAGCTCCGGATACTGGACAATGGTCATGTGACACTGGTATTCGCCTTTTTCTATCCTGGGTGCAAAGGGTTCAGATGTCCATCTAGCTGGTGGTGAGTACTAGCAACCAAAGATTGTCTTAACTTTCACCACGGCACTGACAATAAGAGCCCATGAGAAAGTTACATGCTAGGACATTGGCCGGACAAAATGAGGTATTTTATTTCAGTAGCATGGCCTACTTCTCCCTTATACCAGTACTGATTCCTTTAAGGGATACACGTGTTTCCTAGGAAAATTTTAGCTTCTAATGAGAGAAGCAGAAAGTCACAAGAAAAAATAAAAGGAAATCTTAGCTTCTAACGAGAGAAGCAGCAGTGGCATAATGCACACATGCTACAAGAAGAGGGCTTTGTTTTCTGGCAAGAGAAACAAGAACAAGAGACTTTGCCATTTCTAGCTAGGACACTCTACAAAGGTTTGAAGCCTTTACCCATGAGAACTTTTAGTTTTATCTTTCCTGCGCGAGAGAAAATATTTTTAAGGGTTCTCTTTTTATTGTTAACACCCTTATATTACCAGAGTAAGTGATATTTTTCCCTTTTTTATATTTCTTTTCTGTATATTGTTAGTTGGCACTTAGATTTGGCAATTTTACTGACGTCTGCATGGGAATTTCATGCAATTTCTTGTATTAAATACATTTTTTTAGTCTCCTTAGGTGACTTATGTAAATAAATTCTTTTGCATTATCAAGGAAGACTCTTTCTGGTTTATTTCCCTCCTTATTGTCTTTTCTCAGCATTGGTTTAATTTTGAAAGGTCGGAATTTTTCTGAAAAATAAACATTTCCGACACACCCAGTGAATTTTGAACTCACAACTTGCTAACCAAAGAAGCATCTTCTATAAGAGATAATATTTTATGTTATCTTATTATGAAATGAGTTATAAAAATAAAAATATTGATTACCAAGTTTAGTTTTCACAAAGCCACAAGTATGGAACACTTTGTGAAGATCACTCAGTTGTAATTGATTTGTGAGACTAGCTTGCTCACTATTATACCATAAGAGGATATATAATAAGGAATATTTGTTGGCCACTGTAAATTGTTAGCAATGTTGCTAGTTTGGCTACCAGGGTTATTGGTAACCTTCACAAATGAAAAAATTAAATGTCTATGATGAACATTTTAATAGGCTTTTATGCCAGATTGAGTTTTGATTTTAGATTGATGGAAAAATTAAAAATTTACCATCACTACAATCATCTGGCAATTCAAAACAAAAATTCTATTGAATAGTGTCCTTGGTATGATTTTAAACTGCATCTAGTGGTGAGGTTTCAATTCTGGAGCTCTGTGGGGTGTGGAGTACTCCTTCATTATCATTACTCCCAGATCCACTCCAGCCCGGGGTCCATCTATGGGTTAAATAGACCAAAAAATGTTTTTTAAAAATGTGTTAGAAAAAATTGGGTTAAAAAAAAAAAATTGAATACCCAACAAGCCCCCCCCCCCAAAAAAATATCTTCAGTATGAAATAACCCAACAGTTGACATGCTGTAAATTCCAATCAATCAATCAATTGAAGAACTTTTCAACTCTAAATAAAAATATATTAGATAAGGAAAAGCTTTCATTTACAACAATCCATAAATTGGTTTGAGGAAATTCTGTAAATTTATTAAACACTTTGCACAAATTCATATGAACTAGTTGAATCCCACCCTTTGAGACAAACATACTATAAATGATGATGGGAGATCAAATCCTGTTATAGTCTAGATTATTACTAAAGGCTGAGAATAAAGTTTTTCCAAAATCATTTTGTTTACAATTTGTATATTTTTTTCATCTTTCAAACTATTATCCTTTAATGCAGACAATACTTTAATAGAGTGGTTCCCAAACTATGCCACATGGCACACAATAAGATGTAGTTGTGTGCCATGAAAAATGTGTATGCACACCCAGAATAAATGAAATGACTCCTATTTTACACTTATTGAACAGAAATTAAACTTTTATTTTTCTCATTAAATGCATTTGATTATAATTCAGTTTGAAGTGTTTTATCTGATATCCATTTAAGATTATATACTCCACTTCTATATCCAGTGATCAAATCAAAGAATTGACAAATTTTGGAATGAGGTGCACTTAGTATAACAGTTATCAATATTAGAAATAAATTTGCTGACCTGACTTCAAATCTTGGACAAGGATATTTGCATTTACCTTCATGCTAATGCCCTTAGGAAAAACATAAATCTGTATGTTCTCTTTCTAGTTATGGTCAAATATGAGGCAGACTAGGTTTAATAGCCTAGTTTAGCCAATCAGTTTAGGAGAAGGAAAACTCTAAATTCAAACCAGCTTTACTCCACTTTAAAAAATTGACATTGTGTTACATCCTGACCATGGTAGGGAGGTTTGGATAAATACACACATTTTGTATTTCTATAAGACATGATTAGCTTTGTAAAAATGCAAAACTTAATAAAAAATGAAAGACTTTTGAGTATTGAGGAAGAAGTGATAGTCGGTTTCTATTTTTAATTTACTGAATTAGAAGAGTAATTACTAATAATGTACTGTGGTTTAAATGAACTTATGAGCTAAAATGTATAAATATCTTCGATTTGTAAAAACTAAGAAAACTTTCTTAAATTTATGAACAAAATATACCAAACTATTTTTGTCACATTTTGAAGTGTGTCCTGAGCAAGAAAAGTTTGGGAACTACAGCTTTAATATATTTTTATCTTAAAAGCAATGTTTAATATAAGAAAGTTATTGCAAGTAATTCAAATGTTCAAAGTTGAATAAAATACTATCTCTGTTCCATAATAGTTGTTTCATTTACATATAAATTTCATACCCTATTTTTAAAAAAAATTTATAGGAGAGAGGTAGTATCTTGTTTTATTTTGGTTGTTTTTTTATCCTTTAAAAATATTTGCAAACTTAAAAAGTATCATTATTTACCAATATCCCAGTGAATACAGATTTACAATCAAAATTTCAGGATAAATTCTTTGAAACACTCTCTTTGAGAAATAGATGACAGTTCCTAATAAAAGAATTCAGTAAGAATCCAATTATTGTTGAAGTCAGAAATTCATCATTGGCATCTTATCACATAAGAGCATTACAATATTAAGAACACTGAAGATAGTTGTGAGAAGATACATGAAGAAAGAGACCTGCAAACAGATCTTAATTAATTGCAGAAAACGACTGATTGAGAAGTTTTAAATTGCTGATCAATCAGCTTATATATATATATATATATATATATATATATATATATATATATATATATATATATATTTTTTAATACCAATTAATAAAAATTAACAGACTTGAATATAGCAGAGTACATCTCAATTTATTGGATACAACTACCACATGGATGGGTTGTGTGAAGATGTTCAGGAATTTACATAATTCAACAATTAAAAGGCAATCAAAATGATTAACATTCAATTAGGTCAGCAGGAACAATTTATCTCTTAGAGTTTTTAAAATGAATTAGAACTTTATAGTAAGCAATTTGGCTATTTTCCCCCATTTATCCAATTGTTAGTAAAATTACTTTAGAAATTCAGCCAGTGATTCAAAAAGCAAATGTAAAAGGCATTTCAAAATTAAAATGAGTCTCTCCAAATACAAAGTATACTTTATATTTACCATTTTTATTTTTTATACTTAAGTATACACTATTCTTACACATGATACGCAATCACTGTGCAACCATCTGCAGATGATCAACATTCAAATTTACTCATGTGAAATTCTTTAATTTTGCCCCCTTTCTCTCTCTCTGACTATATTTTTAAAATATATTTTCCATGTAATAGATTTATGTAAGGCATCAGCTTCCTGTATAGTACCAAATTGTAGAAAGGATAACCATTTCCTTCTGCTGGCATTTCGATCATACGATTTTGTAAGTAATGAGCTAATAAACGGTGTTGCTTATCCATTGTCATTTTTGTCCTGGCTGCATCTTTCTTAATTACATCCATCAGCCAATCTTTGTAGAGTGCCACTCGAGTAAAAACAGCTGGAGACATCTCAATTGTAAAAGATATTATGCCCGAAAGAACCCACTGTTGATTCTGACGACAAACCAATGGACCACCACTGTCACCCTGCAGTTGAAAATAAAATAAAAATGGATTTAAATTCTTACAAAGTGAATGAAAAAGGTGGGTTGAAAATGCTAAAGTAAATATAAGTAAGTAAAAAAAGTAAAATCGTTGGGGTGGCCTAAAGTCCGTATCAGCCAATCAGCGAGGGAGTCTATCCCCTTTTCACTAGCGCTAGACCAAGGAGATTGTTTTTTGCATCTGAGGTGGAGCGCCACACCTACCATCAGCTCCTTACTTTGCAGTGGAGTAAAGTAAGAGGCTGATGGTAGGTGTAGCGCTCCACATCTGCAGCAAAAACAATCTCCTTGGTCTAACACTATGAAAAGGGGATAGATACCCTTGCTGTCTGGCTGATACTGACTTTAAGCCACCCTAACGACTTTACTCTACTCTATATATCATTAAGAATTTGATTGAAAGTTTTACTTTGTTCTCTCGCCACAAGAATTGACAAAGATATGAATCTACCATATCTGCTTGAATGCCGTACTGCTTTTTATTCTGTCTATTCTCGCGGCATAAACCTCCCCAAACCCACTGGTGTTTGGTTAATCTACACCTATTATACTTTTGCCTTACAAAAACCCGCCAATTACAATATTTTTCTTTTAAAAGTGTCAGCACAAATTTCCCTTAATAAGTTTCTCCAGTGTACGGCAATTTTCAAACCCATCTATCGTTTAATAGTCTTATCTTTTAAGGTATATCAATTTACTGAACACTGCTACAAAAAATAAAATAAAAGCGAAATAGTACAAAAATTCAAGAGTACCAAGGCTTTTACTATGCAACTACCAAATTTGATATGTGAATTTATTCGACATGGCAAAGGTTTTAACATAAAAAAGTATTCCTCAGTAAGAAAGAAGGATTCTCATCAAGAAAACTTTAACAGTAACCAGTAACCATTTGTATGTCATGTTGCTGAAAGGCATAACTAATCTTACAGAATTTAAATTTTCAAATCTAAAAATAAAATTGACAAATTACTTATTTCACAAGAATGATTATTTACATTTGCAAAAATCTTACTAATTAGGTTTATAGGTAATTCTTCAAGATGGAAATGAGAAATAATCATCTAACATTATTGATTAGTTAGGACTAACAATCTAGACAAAAATGTTAAAAAATATTTAGATCTCTGTCAAGAATCATATTAGGGATTCCCCTTATTAAATGGAACAGCCGGGTAAGTCACAAGAAGTGACATCGACATAGGATTTTAAAAAGACCAACTGATTTTTTATTAATGCATTCATTTTAACGGTATGTCAACCTGTGTAGGATTATTTTATGCCAAGCAGTAAATTGTGAAACATGGTCAGATTTATTATTTTTTTCCAAGGTATTTTCTTAATTTTGACAGTAAGTTGACAACAGTTTTTTGATTGGGAATGTATTCGGAATTCCTTTGAAGGTGAAGTTCAAGTTTATTGTTATATTTTTGGTACAATTTTTACTTCTTTCACGAAGGACAAAATGTGACATTGTTAAATATAACTATCATGTTGTTTGTGTTGTAAAAATGTTTCCTAATAACTAAAAATTACCACATTCTATTTGAATGTATTTAACACTGTGGTGTTTTGACATGATATGCACTCTGGCTGGTTTTCTTGTTTAAGTAAAAAGGAACGTAAACTATACATAGTTAAGATATAGTGACGTTTCTATCTGGAATCTCTGAAACCTAGTTTCCATTCTCCTATTTTTATTGAGAAGAATTTGTTATACATGTTATTACTCCAATTTTATTGCCATTTTTAAAAAAAATAAAAGTCCAACTGGCTAAAAGGGTGAGATTTTTGTGATAGATGAATTCACTAAGCTAAGCACAACTGATCTTATTCTGAATTGGTTGTGTACTATTTTACTAGGCGAATAGTTGTATGCTCTTTGGTTTATAAATGCGCTGTGACAAAACACAAACACAACAAATCATTAAATTACCCACATACGTTGATACGCCGTTAAACAAAACTCAAACTCAAACAACAAATCACTTAAATAAATTAAAAATATCTTCATGAAATTTTTCCCGGAACATAACCACCAAATCGATATAGTTGTATAATCATTGCACTTCATCGATATATGTTGTATAGTCTGATTAATTCAATATATGTTGCATAGTCATCTTGTTTGTCACGGCATTGAATTTTCTGCTTCTCCTTTGGGTTGTATCATCTTTCCGTTGGCTAAGGGTGTCTCGTGCTGAGTTTCATTTTGTTCTGCTACTTTTACTAACAACATAGAGACATAACTTTACCAGTATATCTTTTATTTTCCCCTCGATATATTCGACTTACAAGCTCCTTGGGAAGGGAGAACAGAGACAGAAAACTCATTTGTCCAAATGAGCACTTAGCCTCAAATCAACAACTTTAACTGACTCTCTAGTCCATCTGCTACCAAACTTCCTAGCTAAAACAATGGGTTGTGTAAAGATGTTCAGAAGTTTACATAATTCAGAATCAATTTATTTTTGGTTGTTGTACATCAAATTCTTGCAATTTTTTATGCATACATTGTTTCGTTTGTGGAAAGAAGAGCAACACTGTCGTTCAGATTGAAAGAGAGTATTTTCCATGTATAGCAATTACTAAACTAAACGTCCGTACTCTGAAACTAGGATTCAATAAGAACTTTTAAAGTATTTTAATCGATTTATATTTAAATTCCCTATAGGAAAATTGATCAATAAGGTTTTAATAATATACTTATTATCTCGTTAAGAACGCCGCTAACGCTACTACGAAACCTCAAAACCAGGAACATTTCCATGGTCACCTTCTTTATTTACTTTTTACAGTGTCAGGCAAAACACAAAGTAACAGAGGTTAGTCTTTATTTGACAAGGCAAGAACAACACACATTGAAATAGCAACAAAACGGGACCAGAGGATGTTTAATAGAAGAGAAATTTGAGGATATCCTGACTTTTTTTTAAATAGCCGAAACAATAGAAACAAGGAGACTCGCCGAAGAAGAGAAACTGACTACAACACAAAAGTAATTTGCTGCTTGTACGTCGGAAATGTCAGTCGGTCCAATAACGTAAAGTCCTTTTTTGCACAAACATAAATATTTAAAAAAAATAATATGTAAATATTTAATTGATTTTTTAATTATAAAAGGTGCCCGTTGTGTAATGATTATTGTCGTAGGAAACGGACATGGCTACTCGAGTTCAAATCTTGGATAGCGCTAATAATACCCTTAGGAAAGGTATGAATCCAACTATTCTACCTCCAATCATGGGTAAATAGTAGAAGAGACTGACCTCTTTAAACTTGGTATGGCAACCTGTCTAGGAGAAAGAAAACTGAATTCAAACTTGTTAAACACCACTTAAGAATGGTTTTGTATCACGTCCTGTTCGGCTGGAGAGGTTGGTAAAAGTAGAAGGGAAGGGATTGTCTGTTGGTGTCAATGTGCCTGCGATACACGTCTTTTCACTTTACATGTTTAACCTTTAGAATGGTGGAAACATCATTGACAATAAATATTTCTATGATTTCTAAATATTTTGGAGACCTTACCTTACGTATTTTAATTTGTTTAAAAAGAATAACACAATACTTGATTGTTTATAATTGAGGTCATGAATGAACTACTTACTGAACAAATTCCAGTCGTCCTGTTGAAGAAACCTGCACATATTTTCGTTTTAACATCACCATTAATCAGTTCCTGGAACTTTTTGGCACATCTATCGATTGGAATCACCGGTAGGACGACATGAAATAATCGGCTGGTAGTCACAGGCGTGGCACCTGATCATAAATTTAAGAATATTTAAAATATTATCATAAAATAAACATACACACCAAGAAAAAAAATACTAGCATTGCATAATTTTCTGTAATAAAATTTCGACCTAAAATTGTAAAATGTTTAATAAAGAAAATAAATTGATAAAAAAGAAAGAAAGAAAGAAAAGATGACAGAATGCAAACGCGGTAGAAATGCATTGGAAAATATATTAAAATGAAATAAATTTGATTTGTTGGATCATATAATAGGACGAATTTAAATAAGTCCAGACAATTTTTATTTGAACTCCTATTCTAAAAAAATAAGACTAAAAGTCACCTTCGTCAAAGCACTATTAAATATTAAACGCCTCGATAAGCCAACAGCTGCACATTATGTGTATATCTTCGATAACGCATTTTAATGCAATTATTTTTGCGCCTTTTTAATTGAAATTTTATCGTTTGAATTCGTTCTTTGAACTAAGTTCAATACATACTTAACTCTTTGCCTGCGACCACTGTGATCCTGTCGCAAGCCGTTGGCAGCGGCTCTCGCACGTGTCACTTATTTACACCGGAAAATCTCAGATAACAATAATAACAGGACTTTATTTTAATAGAATGAGTTATGCGGTGAATAGATAGTGAACTTTGAAATATCCCATCATAGAGGTAAAACAAAAACCAAGAAAAATTGGTAGAGCAGTGGGATCAATTTGGTAGGCAAAGAGTTAAAGGCCACTTTCGGAGGATTATAATATAGGTTGCAGATTCCAAAATCCCATACTCGAAATAGTATGAATAATTTACACACTTACCGTAGAGATTTCAGAAAATTCAAAGTAATTTAATTCACTCAACTTAGATTAATTTGGCATGAGGTATCTCCTTGGAATCAAATTCACTTACAATGGCTAATTAGCCTCGGTTACTAATGCAACTAGCGACACTCGGAACCTTTTCTGTTACCATAAGTTACCGAGTACTAACGATGCCGTAAAACAAAAAACAAAAAAAACAACCAACCATATATATAATTTAACTCAGGAATTACATCGACTTGGTTAACATAGGGTAGGGTCCTGGAGAAATCATTTCAATTTGATTGAAACCATGGTAGACCCTTTATTTTTCCTCTAATAATAATATTATTAGTATTATGTAATGCTTAGCAAGCATAGCAGATAATTACAAGTTTGATATAAAAAAATAATCAAGAAACCAAATTTAAAATCTAATATTATAATTGAAATCATTTAAAGTTATAAATAATTTAAAGTTATTCAACTTTAAATTGTTTGCATTACAAATTCACTTTGCGTTCATCATTATATTTTACGCTAAAATGCAAATATGTTATTCTTCAAAATAAATCCTTTAAAACACTTCAGTTTTTTAATGAACTTTTTGTGAATAAAGATTTGAATCAATTTTCTACTGTGTTTACTAATAAACATTTCGCTAAATAACAAAATTTAAGCAGCGTTGAACCTGATCCATATATACATGGGTGATCAATTAGGATCGGAATGTACCGTAAGCAATCTGAGGATAGGCTAAACAAAGTTAAATAAATTCTATTTGCTATTGACCATTTCAGAAATTATTTCTTGTGAACGTTCCTTTTAAGTTGTTAAAAAGTCTGGGATATTTTTATATAGAATACTTTGATAGGTTTCTTTGTTTAATAACATATCAACGTTCATGTTTTTTTAAATGCCAAAGCCATCCTTGTAGAAGAACAGTAGTAGCATCACTTAACACATAGTTGTGAGCAATGATTCGGTAGATGAAAGAAAATGCAAATGTTTCGATGTGCACCTTTGATTCAACCCTCCAGTGCGGATGATTTTTTAAGAAAGCTTCCAGTTATACATGTTTCTCTTGGAACTCAGCAATTTAGAGGCTTCACAACATTAGTAAAATAAATCAATTGGAAAGGTACATTTGTACAGTAGCTGATTTTTTGTATTTGTAAGTGTCTACAAGAACTATGAGCATTTGTATGCATTGTATAAGAAGTAAAGTATTTTCTTTACAAAAAACTCCTTAAAAACTTCTTTGTTAATTGTAAAAAGCAGCCTTGTCGGCTGGGGCTTGAGAATACTCCGACTGCACCTCTACAGAGGAGTAAGACCCCCCTCTCCCAATGGGGTCACCTGTGATACTTAAGGACGGAATCCTAGTGGATAAGCAATCCATGATATACAACACCTTATTTTGGCCATTATTTAGGCCAGACGGGCGGTCGGAAAGGCTCCCTCCGATCAATCGGCTGGTCACGTCAAGCTCTAGTAACTTAAGATCTAGTAAGATTGTCCCGATTCTATTGTCCTTATGGCAAGCACTAATGGGTGCTAGAAGGCGGTGGCTGAGGGTCTTCCTGCCCGGGATATGATGTTAAACTCTAACTGATCGTGAGGTTCTAGTTCTGGAGGTCTGGAGAATGTGGAGCATCTCTTCATCACCATTGCTCCCAGGTCCACTCTGACCCGAAGTGGTAGTACCTGTTAGGGTCCCATCTATGGGTTAAATAGAAAAAATGTATCTAAAAAAATATGGAGTTTAAATAATTTTCAACCAAACTATCGCTACGAATCTTTCAAAACTTTGCCGGCATTAAATAACCCACCGTGGTTGATGTGCCGTAAAAGAAAACAAACACAATTTTACATAAATGAAAACAATCTTACTATTATGGTCACAGCCCCAGCCCATTGCGATACATCTATCTCCATCTTGGGGTGTACTGATTTCACCAATCTTGATTGTGCTTGCAAATTTCTTTGGTACTGGTCGGACCAATTTTAATAGGGCAATATCGTTGTTTTTCTTCTTAACGGCTGAAACAAAGAGATAAGTGACAAATAATTAACTTATATATATATATTTTGTATGTGTATATATCTCTCTCTATATATATATTTATATATATAGAGAGAGAGACAGACAGAGACAGACAGACAGAGGATTAGAACATAGCGCAAGCGGGTGATATGAACATATTTTTAAGATGTGCTGTATATGTATTTTGTGTTTTTTTTCGTAATCAGCATTCTGATTTCCATTTTCCTTCATCCAGTAAAATATGTTTTTCCTATTGCCGAAGCCTAGCTTAGTATGGAAGAGACGAATGAAATTGAAAGAATTTTCTGCCTTGAAAATAACCATTCGAAATCGTTGCTTTTATTCCTGTCGTTAATGAGACCTACATAAATGATACATCAGCCTCAAATCTGACGAATTCTAGTGAATCTTGATCACTCTTCAACGGAGTCAATCATCCTTACTCATTCATTAATTCATTGATGCTCCTACATGTTTTCTATTCATAATCTTAACTGGAAATTCACCTTTTATATCACACTGTAAGTCTTTCTGAAATTCTCATTGAGAAACACCCCGTGCTAAATAGTATTAGACTTGTAGAATTACATTCCTTAATATCACAGTTACCTCCCGTATTTCTCCTTTTAGCTGCTAGGTAGTGTTTTCCAAGCAGTAAGCGCGAAAACCAAATTCTATCTCTTTGAATAGTTCCAGTCGAACAGGTAACACGTATATATTACGTTCTCCTGTCTGCGTGACAGAGGGGCTTCTTTACCGCACAATGTCTTGTAACACTTCACATAAGAACTCAATTTCAACATGTAAGTCAAAACTCTTTCTTCCTGAATCCACAACTTTAGGAGCATTCATAATACAACGACTCTTCCTTCTTTAACTTACCAACAGAAACATTTTAGGAACTTTTCACCGCAATGTATAAACTTTATTACTCTACTAGTTATTTTCTTCTTTCCTAAGTTTTGATCAATAATAGATATTTTGCTCTTGTTAAATCGTCGTGAATTGTTTTGCTTATATATCCCAACCAGGATAAATTTTTATTTCTAAACAGATTTAAACAAATGTGTTCAGCTTAATTTTAATTGAAACTAAATTGCAGTAACGAGCGGTGGTTTACAACAGATAACTAATGAAGAAGATCTTCACCACGTCGAAACTATAGCTCGCACACGCACACACACAAACACACACACACAAACACACATACACACAACACACACACACACACACATGCGCGCACACTGACACATACACGCTACAGACTCTTCTCTTCTAATCAATAACAATTTAAACGTTATAATTTTAAAACAAAATTTAAAGACGATTCGTTTGATTTTGTAGAACTCCATTTTAGCAAAATTGTCTTTAATACTACACACACACGTGTAGAATTCGATCTTATGTATACGTTGGCTTATGTGGAGGCGCATTGTGAAATGGTTATCATCGTAAGAAATGGACAGGGCGAGACTAGTTCCAATCCTGGACGCATTTCACATAGCACTAATACCCTTGGGAAATATGTGAATCCAACTATTCTCCCTCCAGCTAGGGGTAAATTGTTGGGTACACTGGGTTAGACAACCAGTCTAGGAGAAGGAAAATTCTGAATTCAAACCTGTTAAACTCCGCTTAGAAAATGTGTCACATCCTACTCATGCAGAGGGGTTGGTAAATATGTATACAGAGATTGACTTTTAATTGGTCATTAATTAAGTCATTAATCTTTTCAGTCAAGAGCTGTTCCGTCATTCTCATTATGTTGAATTTCAACCTTACAAAATTCTTTTGTAAGTAGGTTTTCAAACTTCGACCTATACATGAGTATACACCTTATTCTATTTTGAAATCAAAAGAGTTGCAAGTGTTTTTAACAAAGGAATAAGTATAATATAATTATTATTAGATAACATCATAATATTGCTAATTGGAGGAAATTTGAAATAATTCTGCGAAAGTCAATAATTCATAATTGCTGAACAAACCAAATTCCATTGTGGGGAGATAACTCACGACTGAATTTATCTTGCTTAGAATTCATTATTAGATTTTAAAGACATTATTTGAATCCTTTCTGAATCCGATTTTCTTAGATAAGGGTTTGCCACAGTTGTTATTTTTTAACCATTAAGTAAATCAACAGGAAAGGGAAATAAAGAATAAGCTTCTGATGTAAGCATTAACTTTATTACTTGTTATGATACAATTCTGTCTTTGTCTCTTTGACAATCTCTCTCTCACCCCCCCCTCTCTCTCTCTCTCTCTCTCTCTCTCTCTCTCTCTCTCTCTCTCTCTAACACACACACACACACATTCTCTCTCTCTCTCTCTCTCCCCCCCTCTCTCTCTCTCTTCCTCTCTCTTCCTTAGCCTATCATCTATCTATTCCAATCTATTCATATCTATCTATCTATTTATCTATGCACATATTATCATTATCTTATTCCTCTTTTTCGTTGTTGCTCATATTCTGTCATTTGTTATCATTTATTACTTTTTTTTATACATTTATTTTGTAATTCCTCACTATTTTTTCTTCTTTTAAATCTCACTCTTTCTTACATTTATTTTCTCCATACTTTTTGCAAATTAATTTTTGTTTTTACAAATTCCTCCTCTTTCATAATGTTTACTATTTTGTATTGTTTGGGGGCGCGTGGCCTTACGATTATCGTTTTATGAAATAGACACGTTGACCAAGCTCAAATCCGGAACAAGACTGTTTACGTTTAACTTTCGCGCTAATGACCTTGCAAAAGACGTAAATCCATTTCTTCTCCCCACCCCTCAGATTTGGATTTATAGTAAGGCAGACTGGACTCTTTAGTCTCGTTGCGGCAACTGGTCTATGAGAAGGAAAACTCTGAATTCAAACCATTTGTATTCTACTTAAAAATAACCGTGTCACATCCTGATCGTGGCGGAGGGGGTGGGTAAATAATACTATTTTTAAAGTTTTTTTGTCTATCTCTTCTTGTCATATATATATATATATATATCTCCCTCTCTCTATTTTGTTAAGCTTACCATAGTACGGTTCGATACAAGGCCACAATGGTGAGCAACCCATTAAGGATTGAACCTACAGCAGTAGCTAAAAGTGTTTCAAACGAGCTTGTTAAACATCACACTTAGCTTGTTTACTTTTTTTTCGGTTAATATGCTCTTCTATTCAAGGTTATTTCATTTGATTTCATTTTATTCCCTGGACTTTTCTCACGCTTTAATGATTTTTATTGATTTAGTATTCCTTCATTCGACTCCAGTCTTGACAATCTTTTTTCTCACCATTCTTATAGTTTTTTCTCATCTTCCGTTAAACTGAGTCACTCACACACATGCATGTTCACGCAGGCACTCATCTCCCCCGCCTCACAAAATATTTTTACTTTCGCTTTTCTGTCTCCTGTTCTTAGCACATGCACATATACAAATGCTCACTCACACACACAAAATGTTTTTCCACAAAGAAAAGTCTCATAAAGAGAAAAAGAAAGATTATGTCCCAAGCAAACTTTCTCTTAAATGAATAGAAAGTCAAAGCACTCACTTGTAGAAGACACGAACATTAACACGTACAGGTACTTGGTTGCTTGCTTGGTTTTTACGGTATGTCAACCATTGTTGCATTGTTCTATGCTGCTATCAGTCGTTTTTACAATTATGTTGTTTCAATAACTGTAAAAATGACTGACATAATCATAAGAAAGACAGCAAAGGTTGATATACCCTAAAACCAACCAACCAACCAACCAACCAACCAACCAAGTACCTGTATGTATTTATATACGTAAATAACTATTCCTATTTAATGATAATAATTTGTTTGAGCAAAGTTATATGGTTTTAATTATTCCTATCTAATACTAAAAATTTGCAAACATCTCTTTGACCCTTAGATGGGACCCTAACAGGTAATACCGCTCCACACCAGAGTGGACCGGGAAGTAATGCTAATGAAGGGGTGACTTCACGAAGCTTCCGAACTGGGACCTCGCCACTAGATGCAATTTAGTGCCACACCCAAGACACACAAGCAGTTGGATATGTGTATATAAATGCACACACGTATACACATACGCATACAAGCCATGTGGTTTTACACTGTCCGGGGATATCTATGTTTTGGTATGCATAAAATGTCTACATTATTATCAGTTGTAGGCGCCATAAGCTCAGGTAATTGATCTATTATTTTTAGTATCCTAACGTTAAAAGTTACAATGCTGAAATTTGTTTGCCTCTAAGTAGGTTTGTTATGTGTTTGTGCTCCGTAGCTGATTTTTCGAAAAAACTGGTAGCAGAGCTATAACCTCAGCAGAACGCGCCCCTTGTTGTTCTACGTGAAGGGCAATGCGGTTTGTAGGTTTTGTTTTGTTTTCGGTCATGGTTATCTTTCGTTGGTTGTTTTGTTGACTCATCAATAAAGGCCATCCTTAGGGATGAGTAACAGTAGCCTCCTGACTGAACTGTTTGATCCTGGCTGTTAACCTGTGAGGATCATACGCCCAGCATTTTGTGAAGCGCGTTGTTGACTCGCTTTGGATTCATCCGCCTTGTTTTACATTCCCCGTGCTGCTACCTATGATTTCTAGTGTTTCACGCTCAAATGGCGCGTATAATCCTCTCTTCTCCCTGAATCTGATCCAACGATGAGCCGGAACAATATTACTGAATGATTATTGAAGTCACATGTTTGTTTAAGCACGAAGTTTGACCTCTTCGCTTTTATTATCGTGAAGTTATACGGCTGTTCTTTCAACTCATGTAGGGTTTTGATCATTTGTGTTTTCCTTTGTAGTAAAAAAAGCATTTACGCTATTAAGAATTTCTAAGTTTTAACTTATTATGAGTCCACACGTCCCCTTTTTTTATTAGTCTCCAAAAATCAAGAGTAAACGTAGGTTACCACGGTCAAAAACCAGCGTCATTTATGCATGGGTTTTGCCCATTAGTAGCTCACGAGTTTACTTTCTACAAAGAGGATGTCGTTGTAGCGTAATTATTATGGTATACGGGGAATTTGGGAATTGAAAAATAAAACTATAATCGGATTTCTGGAGAAAGAGAAGAAAAAGAAATAAGAATAAAGGTTAAAGTTTGGAAGAGTAAGCAATCAACGGAGTGCCAGCAATTGACCGAAGAATGACCCCGGAAGAGATCTAAAAATAAAAACGGAAGTTCTAGGTTTTGACCGGAAATGGATGTGACCCCGGGACGAGAAACGAAAGAAGAGGAAAATCGATCCTTCTTCGGCCAGGCTTTGATGAGAGCCAGATGTGGCCTCCCGGGTCTCCGTATGGGTTCCGCATAGTAGTACCGAACATGATTTACGATAGAATAATTTGACCTTACTCTCTCTCTCTCTCTCTCTCTCTCTCTCTCTCTCTCTCTCTCTCTCTCTCTCTCTCTCTCTGAAAAGAACCCACGAGACTAGAAAGAAATAAACAGCCCCCTGTGACTACACGACTGCATATGTTGTTTCTAAACTAACGACGACTACTACTACAACTCGAACTTGGCCCTATGCAACAGTCATTTTTTCCCGTCTTTCCTTCTGATAATATAACGTTTCAGTGTATCAGCACAAAATAATACATAATTATACGGAAACCAATATAGCATGTCTTTTTGATAAAGTCTATTTAATAGACACAGGGGTAAATAAGAGTGAAGTTCAGTCAAATTATTACCTTTTAAAATTCCTAGACAAAAAGATGACATATAACTAAAATTCAGTAGTTAGGGTCAATTCAACGAAGATAAGGCAAGCTGTAATACCTTTAAAAAGATAGGGTATTCGTATGGACAAAAAGCTATAAAAAGATTTTTCAGCAGATTACAGTCCTCATAGGTAAGGAAGCTACACTAGCATATTTCAAACGGGCAAGTTCATCAGTCATATAGGTCGATGCATCTGAGAGAGGCACGGGAGCCGCAATTAAACAAGACGGTCGCATTTGCATTCAAATCCCTAACACCGGCTGAACAGAGGTAAGCAAATATCGAATGCGAGGGATTGTATTTGGACATAAAATGTTCCACACCTACATATATGGAAAACTTTTCAGCGTAGAAACAGATCCTCGAAATGATAAGCCGAAAAAAAAAATCTGTCATCAGCACTACCCAGACTCGAAAGGATTCTGATGAAGATAACAAGGGTATATTACTATAAACTACCACCCTGGATATAACCATAAATAATAAATCATATATAACATAACTTTTGGTCGAATTTAATAAAAGATTCAAAGAAAGTGTGATGAATGAAAGTCAGATGACAGGAATTATGCAATAATGTTACTGTAATAATGAAATATAATGAAACAGTCTAAAAACAGGTAAAGTATTTTGTGCTAAGGAGTAAATATAGTAGTACAAAAAAGAATGGGCTTACCTTTCATGATAAAACCAGGATTTTTAACATAATAGGAAATCTTCGTTTCAAACCCTTCATGCCTGCCATTCTGAAAAAATATATGGTAGCCTCTAATGAACGCTAAAAAGAAATGGATATATTTGTATGTCTTTATTTTCAATTTTGATAAATGATTTAACCTAACAAAGGAAATAATGTATTTGACAGCGAAGAGAACGCACTTTTTCCCATAAAAATAAAAGCAAAGGAAAAATATTATTTTCTTTACTCTTGACTACAGTGAATAAGAATTTACTCCTGAGCGTTTTTAGTTCAATTGGTGGTAATAATAATTACTTACACGTCACTGTGTCCTATATACTATTAATTATGGTAATTATCTATATTGAAAAAACCCATTGGCTAGTTGGGCCTATATAAATATTCAATGACTTTGATATATCTTAATATATTGTTACAAAAACTTGATTGATAGCGTTTGTTTCAATTTGCAGTTATAACAACACAGGCCCACTCCTCTCTGCATATTTTCTACATTGAATCGTTCGTTTTTAGCTTACGTTGAATATAGTTGTAACAGTAACAAAATATAAACATTGTTAATATTCCACTCATCTTGCCAATAATGGATAGGCATTTTTTGAATGTGAAACGGTTATGGACAAGCACAAAAACGTTCAGTTAATGATCACTTGAAAAATGAAAGAGGGTAAATAATTTCAATTTCTGTTCTGGAGTTTTTTTGTTTTTTTAAAATATTATTTCTCTTCGAGAGAAAGACATGAACATTATGTGTTTCATTGCCATCAAGTCCTGTAATATTAATCTTATGACAGAAGTGACATGATCGTTTTATTTGAACCATTACATTTAACACAGCACTAATACCCTTAGGAAAGGTATGAACTCAACTATTCTCCCTCCAGCAGACTGGGCTCTTGAACCTTGGTTAGAAAACGAGTCTCGGAGAAGGAAAACTAAGAATTCAAGTCTATCAAACTCCGCAAAGGTACTTGACCTGGTGTCGCATCTTGCTTAAGCGGAAGGGTATATATATATATATATATATATATATATATATATATATATATATGATTTAATAAGAAATGTTTTCTCTCTTAATAGGAGGTAATTTAATTGATTGATTAATTTATTGATTGGTAATTTTAACGGTATGTTAAACTATCTATTCTTATTTTTAAAATTGAATACATAGTACAGTCATTCTTACATTTTTTGTGTAGTTTCTTTAAAGGTTTTGGCACACGGTTATATGATATCAAGCTTTCCTATAAAATACAAATAATTTGTAAGCACTATTTTACCCCTTGAAGAGACCCATTCTGGGTCAAAGTAATAACAATGAAGGGATACTCCACATTCCCCAGAAGTCTAGAATTGAAGCCTCACCTTTAATGCAGCTTGGTGTCATACTTAAGACACCCTTTTTATTATAAGCCCCACCGACAGGGCGGTGGTCATTTAAGTAGGTTCAGAGAGAACGTTTCTACTGTTCAAAGAAAAGAGGTAAATAGAGGTCGAGAAGTGGTTTATGGACTGTCATGTGACATCCTACATACCAATTCTTTCAGGCATATAATTATTTATGTATCCCTATAATTGTTTCGTTTCAATAGGACAAATTTCCAGAATTCACCTTTTAACGACGTGTTGCAATGTTGCGCAACATTCCTCTTACATCCACTTTTATCACGTGTCTGTTCTTTGACTTTCCATCGGGTCGGGGGTGGGGAGTTCTTACTTGTATTGCGGTTTCTTCTTGGATCGGGCCGGGTATCTGCTTTCTTCGGCTGGGGATCTCTCTCTCTCTCTCTCTCTCTCTCTCTCTCTCTCTCTCTCTCTCTCTCTCTCTCTCTCTCTCTCTCTCTCTCTCTCTGGGTTCCATCTCTGTGTTGTTTTATCATGAAGTCAACGTGGAGATATTCTTATCCCGTACGCGCTTGAGTAGAAGCAGAAACGGAAAATCACGCCTGCCCAAAAGGACCGCCTGTCTGAACTCTTCTAAATTCTAATTATACTTTCCTAGCCTAGCTTGATCATGTGACTCTCTAAGCCAATGAGAGCCCGTTCCGGGTGAACCTGAGATAAAGACCTATGAATCAAACTTTCAGAGATTTTTCACTATTATACCGTTAATTTCAAACTACGCCCTAACTGCTGAAAGTGATAGGTTTATGCCTCTCCATTATGTAACAGCAATACATTGATTTAATATTTTGATATTTAATATCTAATTTAATATAAAATAAGTTTATTTGTTTAACAGCAAATCAACTATTTAAGGATTATCTAATACCAAATTTTAATAATTTCTAAATGTTTGAAAAGAGAGAGATAGAGATAGAGATAAAGAGAGAGAGAGAGAGAGAGAGAGAGAGAGAGAGAGAGAGAGAGAGAGAGAGAGAGAGAGAGGGGGGGAGAGAAAGGAGAATAAAGAGAAAGAAAGGGATAGAGAGAAAAAGAATTTGAGAGAGAAAGAAAGAAAGAAAGAAAGAAGGAGAGAGTTTGACATTAATAAATACAACATTTTATAATTACCAACCATTTTCTAACTTTCGGCTTAAAACAATTTCTTCATTTAAAAAATACAGAATTTTTTCTGAATTTTTACCAATTAAATACTGAATTCTATTTTCCAGCTAATTTGTGGCATTGTATTGACCAACACGTCTCAATCAAGATTGGACTACTAATCTCAATTCTTTTGAGTCAAATTCTGACTTGACATGGTATATTGTGAAATTTGTTGTTTTGAAATGATTGAATTTTGTGTTTAAAAAATAGATAAGTGTAGCTTTGTGCCATACTAAGCCGTTCATCAATAATTTTATTTATTTTTATTTTTTTCGTTTTTTGTTTTTGGAAAATGATAGTTTTAATTTATGTTTCTTTTTACATTACTGACTTAGGGAACCCAATTTTTTAGTTAGAACAAACGCATTTCTACACAACAAAAATCTTCCGTCTAATCTATATTGTTATGGCGTTTGTGTGTACGTCTATGAGAATCCTGGCAAAAAGTCCCAGCAATCTGATTTTTTTGCACGTATATTAACAACCTCTGGATCCAATACAGGATCTGGATTCAACGGAAAGAAAAGAGACATTACAAGGGCAATACAATTAATTGGGGCAAAATATTCGAATGCATAGACAGTAGATTGGGAACAATCTACTCTTGTGGATTGAAACGTTGTGAATATAACAATCAAGATAAGAACAACAGTACGATACTTGTAAATAATGTAAATGATACCAACTCTTCATCTATAAAATTTAGACAGATAATATCAGAATTTGTTTAAAAATTAAAACGTTTTCTCTCTTATCTTTTTACCAAGCATCGCAAGTACGCATTAAAGCAATTTATTTTAAGTATTTTAATGTTAATGATTTAAAAAAAACAACGTTGATTTGCTAAAGTATGTATAAAAATTATTCCCTTAAAACATTTGGTCTGTTATATTTTTCCCGAGCAACGTCGAGTACTTCAGCTAGTAAAAATATAAAAGTATGTTTCATAAAATTACGGCCGTATAGGCCTTAGAACAAGCTCATGTGAGCATGACTAAAATTCAAAAGAAATAAAATCTTTTTAGAGACATGAACAAAAGGGTTAGATATATAAATGTCTAATAATACATCAATGCCTCGCAAATAAAGAGACAGAAAATACTTCGCTGCTCATTTTCGACCAGCTGTCTTGATCAGGTATTGTCCTTCCCTTCTCGTGAGATTGAACTCCAAGAAATTATATTTCTATAATTGTATATCCTTTTTAGACGTTATTTTGACAAAAATGTCATTTAAGAAATGTTCATAGATGTAATTTGATCTTTGTCTCTCGATCTTCTTTTTTATCATTTGCATAGCAAACTATGTATGGTTAATACAAATTAACTTATTGTGAGTATTAGACTTCAATGTTGTTCTTGCAGATTTTTATTTGTCCTGCTCTAATGTACATCTATTTTTATAAGCTATATACCTTATCAACCTGACGTCGATGATAATTTCATAAGCTATCTGCTTTATCAACATGGGGTCGATGCTATTTTTGCCAGCTATTTGTCTTATCAAAATGACGTTGCTGCTATTTTTATATGCCATTTACCTTATTAACATGTAGTCGATGCTATTTTTATAAGTCATTTGCCTTATTAACATGTTTCTATTCTAATAAGCTATTTGAATTATCAACCTGACGTTGATAAATATTCAAACTTTGTGTTTCATTCTTATATGAATTAATTTAATTCCAATCATAATTTATGTTATTAAATAATAAACTGTCTTAAATTTTCATTGTCAATTCCTGTATTTTTTCATCGCTTTGAATTCAGTGCTTAAATTCAAGACAATGGTATTTCCCTTTAAGAAGTTCTCTTTCTATCGGAGCCTTTAAATAAGATGGTCACCCCATAAAATTTTCATTGATAAAGACATTTGTTTATCATGAAAAATGGAAAAATTTCAATGTCCAAGTGTGTCAAACGTAATTGCAGGAAATGAAATCGGTGAACGGAGTTCAAATACTGGACGAGATTGATTACGCTTCACTTCGTGTGAATGCCTTTGAGAAAGGCATGAATACTTTTTTCCTTTCCTAGCTATGGGTAAATAGTAAGGCAGACTTACTTCTGGCAACCGGTCTAGGAGAAGAAAAACTCATTTTTTCAAACCAGTTGTACTTCATTTAAAAACTGACCTTGTACCATATACTGGCTGTGGCGGAGGAGTTAGCTAAATACGTATTCTTGATACAGAATTGTTAAGTAAAATAATGATCTATTCATTTGATTTTGAGTAAAAAAATCCTATTTTGACTTTCTGAGATTAAGATGTATTATTCATTCCTTTTAGCTCTCTAAAATCTAGAGAGAATATTTTATTCTTTCATAGCATATTTTCACCACTTGCGAAATTGGAATCGACTGACAATACCGATGAATTTATTGTCCAATCTGTTTTAATATTAAATCAGATATTAACTGTCAGGTTTCATGAAGAAGTCAGGTCATGCAAAAAGAGAGTAAAGTATTATTGTACAAATCCCTCTTACTATAATCCAATGTTAATCACAATAATAAAATATACAAGCAGAGAAATTAATGTAAAAAGGTGAGTGATTCTTGTGTTATTTTAGACATGCAAATATAATCTGAGCATATCTATCTATCTATCTATCTCTCTCTCTCTATATATATGTGTGTGTGTGTGTGTGAGTGTGTGTGTGTGTGTGTATTTTTATCATATCTGCATGTCGTGTGTGTGTGTGTGTGTGTGTGTAGGTGTGTTCTTTTTATATAATTGAAAATAACTTACTTCAATGTCGATAGCTCCGATTAAAATTCTGAAAGCTTCTTTTGGTAACAAATTTCCGCTAGGATTGAAATAAATTTAAATTTGATAATTGATTATTTATCATAAAAGCAATGGAAATAGATGAGTTGTATTGAATCAATGAAAATAATTCTATACAGTAAATTAGTTGGACATCAATTGTGAAAAACCATGATCGTGACAATATGGAGTTTATTTGCCCTTTTCTACAAGAAAGACCTTAATGCTTTTAAAAGGATCATGAGATTTCTTTCATTTCTCTAAACAAAAACTGATTATGTATATCCTATTACGAACGTCATTAGACCAAAAAAGGTTTCACACTAAAAACAAAAAGGCAAGAAGCAGACGATATCCCACAACGACTATTACAGATCCAGACTACACAGATGATCTAGCGCATCTTGCAGATACACTGGCCAAGCCGAATCTCTACTGCATTACCTGAAACAGGCAGTAAGAGGCATTGGCATATACGTGGAGCCATCTCCACATAAATGACACGCCTCTGAAATTATTAGACTAATTCACATACCTAGGTAGCAATATTTTATCTACAGAAAGCGATGTCAATATACGCATAGAAAAAGCTGTTGACAGTTTATCGATTATATGGAAATGCTGATACGATAAGACGGGAATTCTTCCAAGTTGTAGCCATATAAGTATTGCTGTATTGCTACACCACGTGGACTTTAACGAAATGCTTGGAGAAAAGGCTAAATGGAAACTACACAAAGATATTGTATACTGCCTTGAACAAATCCAGGAAGTAGCAACCTACAAAAAGCAGCCGTACGGCCTCTTGCCTCCTACCACACAAACCATCCAAGCAAGACGAACAAGACATGCTGGAGAAGTAAAGACGAACTTATGTGACATTTTTCTGTAAACACCTACACAAGAACACACTTGTGTTGACCGACCAGCACTGTGAGACCACCTGTTCTGCGCTCTGCACCTTCAATGCACGATGTTTAGACCCCAAGCGTTGTGATATTCTGTGCTGGCCAATTTGAGGGCATGGGTCAGAAACAGTGATTACAAGGATTAAATAAAAACAAACAACAACTCCAAGTGTTTGTAAACAAGACGCGGATGGAAGAAGGGGGGTGTGCGACTTCGCTGTCTATCCAACTGGCTGCTACTCGCTACTTCTCTCGTTGTGGATTCGGGGCTAACTACTGCTACCGACGTTAACACCTCTAGGGCTCGGGTTCTAACTGCCGTGTGCTGGAGTTTAGCTATATTAGCCCCCCCCCCCATATTCTCCGGACCACACAGATGGCCTGTACTTAAATCGAATCGCCGACTTCTAGTCGTCATTAACCCTTAAAATTAAAGCCATTAAATATTTTTCCAGTCTTCGATACTTCGAACATTATTTTTTTTCAAAAGAGAATTCCTCATAAAAAATAGCCTCTTTGCTTTTAATACCTGGGTGCATAAGATATTATCACTAAGTGGCCTAACTTCATGGTGGTCGTACAAGTCTCTTAAACTTTACGGCCTAATCTTTGGATTCGTAAAAAGGTCAACCACCCACCCCTTTTACTTATGCCTGGCTTTAACCAATTCTCTTTCTTATTCATTTATTTATTTATTTATTCTGACCATGTTCGTCTTCAATCATAGTATCACAAGCACAAACTTACATACAGCCATGTGCGAATAATGGATGTTGTGCAAAGAATTTGCCCGGAGCGATGACCAATAAGGATGTGTGGCGAAAAAGATATGAATATGAATCCGTGTTGTCATCACAGCTTGATGATGTTGATGATGATGAATCATAATATCTTTATAATAATTTACTAATTCAGACAATATATCAATGACTACCACAGCAATTCGCTTGCATATTGTAAATAAATGTAAGCATATTAATAACTACATAAATAATCCATAATATACAAAATTTGCTTCATGATAAACCCCGTTAAAATCGACAAAAATAAGGATGCTTGTCCGCAAAACGCATAACTACAATAGTTTCAGGAGAATTATTTAAATTCGATTACAAATTTGAGTCAGTCATCCGCCTTAAAACAAGAATTCACATATATATATATATATATATATATATATATATATATATATATATATATATATATATATAGTTTTGAATGAGATCCGACGGAATAAAAAAAGGAAAGGACAATTTAGAAACATCAAAATGACATCGAAACTAAAAGACAAAGGATAACGAAATGAATTTACTGAAATTATTATTTCTATAGCGATACAATCAGATTTAAAAAATAAGCATTCAAATAATTTACATAGTTATTCACTAGGCTTAGTTTAAGAACGTCCCATCTTGCTGTAATGATCAACCAATCTAGTCTAACAGTTCCGTTACAAGTGAATAGCAAGTTTGATCCTCGCTGGATGACCCATTTTTGTGACCTTCTATTACATCCTACCTGTGGCGAATGGGTTAGGTAGATATATAGTAAGCTTAGGTTAGCTTAGTTATACCCTGTGAGAATCGAACTCACTAAAACGATCTGCTAATACAGCTTGCTAAGAATTACATCACGTCAGGTGTCCAGATGCTTTACATAAATTTTGGTGTTCTCCTTTTATGTCGACTCATCTATACATATATAAAGGGCAGCTGTGTGTATGTATGTATGTCCGGAGGAAACTATAAAAATGAAAGAATTTTAAATAAGAGGCATTAATGTTTCTTTTCAGAGTGTGTGGATCAATGCAAGGTCTTTTTTACATAGGGATTTTAATGAGGAATCTTGCGAGGATCCAACTTGTTATTCAACAATATTGGATCTGCGAGACTACCTTTTTACCCCCTCTACCCAGGTGACGTCGGGTAGCCGCTTCTATTTTTTTAATAATAAAATCATTTGCATTCTGATGTTACCAAACTGCAAAGAAAAACATGTAAATCTACTTTTTCCAAATCGTCATTTTTTTTCTTTTTTCACATACACACACGCACATACATAAACTATATATTTTCTTGTAGCTATGTTATATTAAAAATAACAGACCAGAATTTGGTGTTGAGCTTTTTATTGCTTGTTGAGCTGGTCTTTTTGGCAAACGAGATGTCGCAACTGTGGTTGTAAACAGCTTAAAAAACTTCATGCATATGTGCATGTGCATGATTGTGTTATTTATGTTTTTCTCTAAAAAATGTATACCTTTGAAATATATCATGAGTTAAAAAAAACTAGTCAAAATGTAATATAGAAAAATTGATAGACGCGACGGGAAAAAAAAGAAATTTGAAACAAGAAACTGTCTTTGAAAAACATATTTTATAGATTTTGTTGATATTTCAATAGATATTTATACTATCCTCAAATAAGCAGATTATGTTTTATTTCCTGGCATTTTAAAATTGTCTGGTGATAATTGTTTTAAAATCGAATAAAACTGCACATTTTGAATTTTTTTAATATTGCTCTCTATGTATTGCAAATGTTTGAAATTGTTGAATACTCAACTGTATAAAGAACATATTATTATCAGACGGTCTGTATTCTGTATATCTAAATGTAGGGCCAAGGGAAATGATTCCGAATGTAGTTTCTACAATTTAGATTTAGATTTCAGTTTTCTAAACGTTGGTTAAATATCAGAGTTTACTTAATTTTTAAATTCTAAAATATCCAAAACTCTAAAGAAATTTACATATACGTAATAATATGTACAAAAAGTTTTATAAAAATTACTTAAAGCGTAATCAAAATAAGCTAAAGATCAGAAAACAACAATAAAACAAAAGGGAAAAAAGCAGTTAAATACCTATTTATATAATGTAAATTAATTTGGTAACCTTAAAAACAAACATCTTCTCCAAAGTTTGTTCAAATTAAAAGAGTATCCCGACAATATGAGTATCGGTAATCGTTTCGTAAGTTAATTCAAACAAGGGCATGAGATGAGCTTGTTAAACCAACAGAAGCCATTTACACATTTTTGCATTGGTGATTAATTTGAGCTTAACAGATTAAAATTTTCCATCTTGCATAATTACAAAAAAATGTCAATTACTTACTAATCACTACTGTAGAGACAATGTGCCGCCGTTAGGACCCATGATTGGTCTATAAGACTTCCTCCACAATTGAAAGTCTGTGATTCATACTGAACCATAATGGAAACCATCCAGGGCCATTCACTTTTCTTGACGAGTTCTCCGTCGATTATAACAGGTACAGTTTCGATCTTACCTAAAAAAGGGTAATTTTAACTAATGCAGAGTGGGAAATTGTTATAATCATAATCCAATACATATTTCATCACATAGATAGATAGATAAGAAAATTAGGTATAGCAGGTTTTCCAATAAAATCTAATTAAATTAAGGAGGCAGATTACATAGCATCAATTGTGCTTGAAAATATACATAGAAAATTCTGGTTTTTATATGGACACGAATAATTGCAAACACCAAGGGCAAATATATATTTACATATATATATACATATCTGAGCCACCAAGTAGGCACTGAGATAGATAGATAGATAGATAGATAGGAAGGAAAGGACTTTTCGAGATTCTTTATTATGATGTTAATGTACTATACGTACTGAAAACTTTTATCAATCTATCACTGATTCAGTTCATGATTCTAGAGAATATTTCTCTTTAGGTGACTGCGATGCCATTCTTTTCTATTTTTGTCGACATGGCACAGAAAATAGATGAACAATGGTATTCAAGAAACCATTAACATCTCACAAGTGGGTAGGAATTCGAACCATCCTTAGGTGAATTTGAAGAGAATTGAAAAATAAATTACGCAATATCTGAATGTTTAAGCAACCGACGTAACTCCAGGTGTAGTTTTCTTTGCAATTTTAAATTTCCATTTCAGTGGCAACGTGTCCAAAAAGTATTAAACAAAAAATAAGGTTTCTAAATTTTTTCGAAGTTTAGAATCTAAAAACTTAAAGGTTTGAAGGTAAGTATATAATATACTGAGTAATGCAATAAAATAATCTTGTAGTTTTAAGAAGAAAATAAATTTTCTACAAATTACTAATTTTTTTATAAAATAATGATACAGAGATGCTGATAGGTACGTGTCCTGTGTCCCTGACGCACAAAATCTAAAAGGACGCAGTAAAATCGTATCCATGCGTCCCAGTGTTTTTTCTTCGCACACCATTTCAAGCTAACTGTAAATACATTTCAATAGCTATTTAGAAACGAATTACACATGATAGGTTACAAGTTAGTAGTTAGACGGCTTTAATTTTTTCCCCAGATCATAAATAAAAACCCTACAATCTATTAAGAAATTTTAGTTGGGACCCATAAATTTTCCCTGGAACTCATTCAAAGCAAATATGTGCGTCCCAGGACGCACTAAATCAAAAAGCTATCAGCATCACTGATGATACCTTTATTTAAGCGGTATCATTATTTCATGGCTATTATTGTCTTTTTATTTTCTCCTCCCATCAAGAGTCTTTTTTTCCCTTTGAACTGAAATGACAGGATAACATTTTAAAATACAATATATATTATTGAACACACATCATTGAAGGTAAATTTCAAAATTGAACAAACAAATAAAGAATTGTGAATGAAAATCTTCCAAGAAAATCAAAATCTTTTGGAATCGTTTTTAAAGAGTTCTGTTCTCTTAAGTTGGTGGTTTTTCCTAACTTATCAGAGGGAGTCTCCATCGTGTTGTGGTTAACGTGCAGGATTAAGGCATCGTAGTAAGCGAGTTAGAACTCCAGTCGTACTATTATGTTCACTTTCGGACTAATACTCTTGGGAAAGGCATGAACCCACTCATTCCACTAGTTATAGGTTAAATAGTACCACTAGTGTTCTTCTACAATGATGGTTTTGGTATTAAATAATCCACGAAGGTTGATATGCCATTAAACAAAAAACAAAAACAAACAACAAACAACAAACAAACAAATAAACTTATTATTAAAACGTGTATGGATGTTTCATCGCTGTTGTCACACAGTTATTTTTCGAATAATTATTATATAAATTCTATGAATAGGAAATCATTTAACATCAAGCTCACCAGTCATACTAAGTTGTTATCATTATTATATATGAATAAATATAAATTCTGATTGATTGGAAATTCAGAATTAATGAGTATTATCTGTTACACAAGTAAGATTTTAGCATGAGTACATTGTCTATGTATAATACAAAAGTAGAAAGTAATTACCGTTGTATGGATGTCATTCTAGCGATTGTTAATGAGTTCATACATTAAAATTGCCCATGTGACAAATTTTGATATACCCAACAAAGGAAGAATTAATAAATCAATGTAAATATTTACGAAGCCTAAATCAGTTTGACATAAGCCCACAGAAATGAAAGATAATTTTGAAAATTAAACCCGTTAGTAATTTCTTACAAGATTAAAATGGTATCGATTATTCTACGGATATCGCCCTTAAATACTTACCAACATTATCATATTCTATCACACTGATAAGACACTTGGTATGAATTTACCAACTACTCCACGCGAGCTGGATGTGATATAAGCTCAATTTCTAAAGCGAAGTTTAAAAGGGTTGAATTCGGAGTTTTTCTTCTTATAGACTGGTTGCCATACCAAGGTTAAAGAGCCCAGTCTGTCCTACTATTTACCCATAACTGGAGGGAGAATAGTCAGATGCATACCTTTCCCAAGGATATTAGCACTATATGAAATGCATACACCTCATCCAGGATTTGAACTATTGTAGCCAAGTCCATTTCCTTCGGCGATAACAATTACATCTCGCGCTTTCAGAAGACATTTAGTAAGGATAGAACCCAGAAATAATGTTTTTCAAGAACTGCTTCCTAATTATCACTTAACAATAATTACCTAAAAAATGTTTTCACTTCGGATGAATCAGAGAACAAACAGTCAATGTGTTTGGAGTTAGTTACTTTAGACATTAACTTTGGCACAAGAACAATAATATAGAGCACCAAGTGAGAATAGAATTCAATAGTAATGGCCTACTCGGCTAGCTCACAAATTATTACACAATGCAAGGCGCCATGTTGTCATTTACTGAGTCAGACATTTAGAGCACCCAGTGAGAATCGAACTCACTAGCAATGGTCTAGATTAGCACGTTAACCATTATCCCACAGAAGCCACTCTTGAAAAACTATGTTTAAATTAGACTTGGCACAAGGACTTAAGTATGTGACTCATAGTGAAGATCGAACGCATTGATTTGTGAGACTAAATTAGTAATTAATACCCCCCGACAAAGTTCCCTTAAAAGTACTTTTAGTAGATTATAGATTAAAATTTACTTACCATGTGTTTTGCAGTCGGCTGCCTGGACATTAGTTGATATTATCACTAAAATGATAATCGTCTTGAACAGAATCATATTCCAAACCCCTCGAAATCTGTTAAAGATTACAATGTCTTTAATAATATATCAATGTTTTCTTTTGGTACATTCAATACACTCTTTTCAAACTGTATTTAAATATTTACTAACAATTATAAAAACAGTCTGTAAATTTTTTCTTAAGTGGAAAATGCCATTTTCCACTATCAATTGTTAAAAGATAAAAAAATGTTAAACTAATCGTAACAATATATCATTTTAAGAAATTAGCTTTTAGATAGATTGGTTTAAAGTTTGTACCACAGTATTGCACAGCAACTACTTTTTAAGCAATTAGGAATACCCATTTTTCATCTGCTTTTCATTTTAAAAACAAATTAAAATTAATTAAATCGATCATTTAAGATAATTTTTGGTCTAAGTCGAAAAGTAGTAACATAATGAGCATCAGTAAAAAAAAAAAGCAAAATAATATTACACCTGTAATTTATTTTTAATATATTTAAAACTATTTTTTCGGTCAATTTTGATCAAATATATCTTAAGATGGTCTCCGTGAGTTGCTGTAAAATCCGTGTTTACAAAATAAATCTAACACTCTCGATTGAAAAAAAAACAAACCAAAAATCAGGAAACTATCCGATTTTAATGAAATTTTCAGTATTGATTTATCAATGAATGGATGTTATAATGTATCAGTTATTGTATTTCAAAACTTTCTGATTTAATTAGGTATTTCTACTATGATAAATTAATATATAAAATTCATTTAAAATATGGGTATCGTGATATTAAGTTTAAAATGTGATATTCTTAGATTCTAAAAACATATTTCTTTAATAACTACCTTACTTTAGTATCAATCTCTAATAATTTTTTGTCAAAAACTCTATTGAAAATTTAGCACCCCCCTTTAAACAGAACAAATATTGATGTATAATTTTTTCTTGTATAAGATAATAGACAATTAGATAATTATCAAAATGAGTAAAAAATCTCCAAAATTATTTTTTCCAGTTTTTATTTTCATTTTATTTTCCGATTTATGAGACTTATTTTCTACCAGAGTAGTATCGTTAAATTTTATTTTCTTCTATTCACACCTTTGGTCTTTATATTTATGCAAAAATTAGTATCAATCATATATAACCCCACCGATATTTTGCACCCCAAAAATAAAAGGAGGGGGTCAAAGTTAAGTGACCTGAAAAAAATCAGAAAGTTTTGAAATAAAATTATAAAAATCATTCATGGATCAATCAATACTGAACATTTCATTAAAATTTGGTAGATTTATTTTAAAAGCGGAGAGGGGGGTAAACTTGTTTTGTAAAATACAGATTTTTTTAACAAATGCCAGATTGCTCGTCAACAACCATATTAATCTCATAACTTTTAAATTGACGAAATATTATTATCCTGTGATTTTTTTCAACAATTTATGTTGAGCTCGATTGGTGACCCAACGGGTCACGTCTTTTCTAGTATATTGATAATGTAGTTTATATATATATATATATATATATATATATATATATATATATATATATATATATATATATATATATAAACTACATTATCAATTACTCACATACTCACACACATACACACACATATATATACATATAAAGAGAGAGAGAAGGAAGGGAGATTGAGGGAGAGTGAGTGTATGTGTTGTGTGTGTGTGTGTGTGTGTGTGTGAGAGAGAGAGAGAGAGAGAGAGAGAGAGAGAGAGAGAGAGAGAGAGAGAGAGAGAGAGAGAGCATCTGATCCTTATTTATCACCCGGATTTCGTTATGAATAAATCATTGAACCAAGTGGTCACTAAACTTGGATTTGTTCAAACGACCATACCAAGCATCTGGACATAAGTGCTATATGTTTACTTAATCTTTGAATATTATTTGTACTGCTTATATTATTTATATTAAGATCTTTGTATCATTTATCATATTTTTAATACATTTCCATGCTGTGGTTTAATAGATTTTGAATTATTTTACATCATTTCCATATTATAGTTTCGAAATATTAATTTTCCAATCCGGAATCTTGTTGGTTGTTTTTAAGACCGTATATTATTTCGATGTATCATTTTAACTACCATGAAATACACTCGATCTTTTATCATAGAAAGACAACAATTTCTCTTTATCGTATTTTTTCACCATCGAATTTAAGCAGACCCACCCCCACTATCAATAAAAGCCACAACGAAATTAAATATTGAAAAACAATGTACGTTTTGCATTATTCATACTTCATACAGCGGTGTAACGGTATCTTGATCTCTGACACTCTCACTTTTTTCTTTTTTTTCTTTCTTTTTCTTCTTTCTTTCTTTCTTTCTTTCAATACATTCTCAATCATCAGACGTTTAATTCACTTTCCATTTATACTTTGCATTATTAAGGTTTTACAACACACACACACACACACACGCGCGCGCGCGCGCTTGCGCATATATATATATATATATATATATATATATATATATATATATATATATATATATATACCAACATCTCCACACGAATAGGATGTGACACGATATCATTTTCTAAAGCTGAGTTCAACAGGTTTGAATTCAGAATTTTCCTTCTCCTAGATTAGTCGCCTAATCAAGGTCAAAAAGTTCAGTCTGTCCTACTATCTACCCATAGCTCGAAGGCGAATAGCTGGATTCATAACTTTCTCAAGGGCATTAGTGCTATGTGAAATAAAAACAGCGTCGTACAGGATCTGAATTCATCACGCCGTGTCCATTTCCTCCAAGGATAACGATTACACCACACACCTCACCCAGGAAGGAGTTCACTAACGATACTCAGACCCATGTATATATTGTATTTACCTAACCTCTCCGCACGAGCAAGATGTGACACAAGCGAAGTTTAACAGTTTTCCTTCTTTAAATTGGTTGCCATACCAAAGGATAAAGAGCCTAGTCTGTCCTACTATTCAGGAGGTAAAATAGTTGGACTTAACCTTTCCCAAGAGTTTAGCGAAATGCAAACAGCCTCGTCCTGGATTCTCACCGTCTCTTTTTTCTATGACGATTACCATTACACAATGAGCGCTATATGCGTTTACACTGTTTAAGGGATATGCGGATAAATTTACATGCAGCCCTTCGCGAACCAGTGTACAAAGAGTAAGTACATAAACTACCTCGGTATTACGGATTCAATAAAACCATCCGTTTTGTCCTTATCGTAGACATAACCCGTGAAAAAACATCATAATAAATTGGATAAACAATCAGAAGTGTTGGTCCCAAAGAGACCTCGTGACGTTAAATATTCTAAATATAATACTAGATCAAAAGATTTATTGTTTACGACAAATCCGACGACTGAGTGATCTTTGTTTTTTTATTTTAATTCTTTAATTTTTATACTACTGTTACTACTACTAGAACGCCAACGCCGCCGATAACGACTGTGTTATTTCCTTTGTTCCATTTTAATTCATTAATTTTCCCTTTTTTAAGCGTATTAAGTTAAAAAGTATTTTACGCTTAAATTCCTAAAATAGATAAAAACTCGAATTTTGCGTTTTTGATTAAACTAAGAAAGAAAAGAAAATGATGTTATTCACAAAAATGTAATTCTAATATAAGATTCCTTTAAATATTGCCGGTATATGTTATTTCTCTAAAAAGTCATTTTAATTGCTAAAAATAATTCCTTCAAATATTACCCGTCTATTAACAACAAAGTAAACAATAACATCATATATATATATATATATATATATATATATATATATATATATATATATATATATACTAGAAAACCTGTGACCCGCTGGGTCACCCATTGAGCTCGGGTTATATGGTTAAAAAATCACAATAATGTCAAATAAAATCAGGGAATTTTCCAATTTTAATGAGATTTTCAGTGTTGATTTATCAATAAATTAATTTTATAATGCATCAGTTATTTTATTTCAAAACTTTCTGACTTAATTAGGTATTTCTGCTATGGTAAATTAATATTTAGAATTCATTTATAATATGAAACGCCTAATTTTAAGTTTCAAATTCAGATTCTAAAAACAAATATCTATTTAATAACTACTTTAGTTTATTATTGTTATCTAATAATTTTTTTAGAAACATTATATTGAAAATTTAGGACCCCTTCCTTTTGAACAGAACAAATATTGATGTATATTTTTTCTTTTATAAGATAATAGTAGGATGGCCCATAATTCGTCTGCTCGCGACAGATCTTTACATATACAATTAAAAAAAAACCATTTAAAACGATTTTTCGGTAAATTTCTATCGCTTTCGGTCTGAGATGCTGGTTTAAAATGGCTTTTTTACAAATTTAATATAACATTAGCGATTGCAAAAAATTACCAAAAAATCAGGGAATTATCCGATTTTAATGAAATTTTCAGTATTGATTTATAAATTAATGAATTTTATAACGCATTAGTTATTTTATTTCAAAACTTTAATTTAGTATTTTTTGCTATGAATAATTAATATATAAAATTCATTTAAAATATGAAAACCCTGATGTTAAGTTTAAAATGTTATATTTTTAGTTTCAAGAAATAAATATCTATCTAATGCAAACCTTATTTTAGATACAAAAAGCAATAAGTTTTGAAGAAAAACTCTATTAAAAATTTAACCCCCTTTTTAAGCAGAAAAAATATCGATGTATATTTTTTTCTTTTATAAGATAATTAAATAATTATCGAAATGAGTAAAAAAGAAATCTCCAAAAAATTAATTATTTATTGTTTTTTTATATTCTATTTTTCGATTTTCGGTGCTTATTTTCTCATAGAAAAGCCACTGTAAAATTTTTGTTGTTGTTTCTATTCATAACTGGTCTTTTATCTCTTTATTTATACTGTAATTAGTACAGAAAATGACCAACTCGCAAAAATGTTACGCCCCCAACATAAAAAAATTAAGTGACCTGAAAAAAAATGAGAAAGTTTTGAAATAGAATGAATAATGCATTATAAAAATCATTCATTGATAAATAAACTCTGAAAATTTCATTAAAATCCGATAATTCCCTGATTTTTGGTAAATTATTTTCTGTAGGGGGTGCTAAAGTAATTTTGTCAAAACAGCATTTTAGGCTCATTATGTTTACTTTAAAAAGATATATATATATATATATATATATATATATATATATATATATAGAGAAGAGAGAGAGAGAGAGAGAGAGAGAGAGGGGGTAAAATCAGTCATCTGTCAGTAATTTATTCAAGCACAGTAATGTTTTTCTCTCCACATTCTCTCCTTTATTCAACATGTATTGAGAGAGGGGGAGAGAAATAAACTATACTTATGATAGAGATTGGTCGGTCTTTGACTTAATTGTAAATTACGATAATTAGAAGCAAATGAGTGGGGTTTTTTTTCAAACAATAATTAGATTTATGATAAGATAATATTTTGAGATAGTTTTTATACCATTAGTATACATAGAAAAAAGCCTTTAGCTGGCAAAGTTGGATTTGCCCAGCTTTAGTATATATATATATATATATATATATATATATATATATACTACTGTTAACTGATTGATCATTTTATTTCACATTGTAAGAGTATTTTTTGCAAACAATTCGATTAAGCGTCGTGACGTAGCTGATTTTCTCTCATTGTTATTTGATTTCAACGTACTATTATTCCCTTTCCTCATCTCTGACTGAAACGTCTCTTTTTTCTTCCTCCATTGTAAAGATATCCCCAGGAGTTTCATTATTAATTTTTATTGAAATCCAGTTACTTAGTTCTGTTTCTGAATAGAAAAAATATGTATTTTATCAATAGAATGTCTTTATCTTCCACAAAAAAGAAATATGCATATTTAAACTAGTTTATTGCATAATAGCAAAAAACTATCTAAATATTCTGACTTTTATTCTAGTCATTATTTTTACAATAGTCTGACTAACATGAACTCATGATAAAACTATTCATTATGGGTTAATCTCAACCAGTGGGGGACGTTTTCATGTTTAAATTCCACATTCAAATTCATTGACCACTACTAAGGCTGCACTCAGTAAAATCTTAATATTTTTAAAGAAATCTCTCTCTCTCTCTCTCTCTCTCTCTCTCTCTCTCTCTCTCTCTCTCTCTGTCTGTCTGTCTCTCTCTCTCTCACTCTCTATCTTTCTTCTTTCTCTATTTCATTTGGTTTGTTTTTCCACTCATATATATATATATATATATATATATATATATATATATATATATATATATATATTATAGAGGACTCCATTTTTCGTAAGTATTTAATTCATTGATTACTTACGGAAATTATTTTTGATTTATCAAACTGATCGCATCCTAGTTTCTAATTTATTCAAATATATTAAATGAATCTAACTTCAATTTGAATTTTTCTCATACTTTGCATAATATATGAGCTATTGATATCTTAGACTCACAAAAACTTATTTAAATCGCTGAAATCTATTGAGAAATGAACACATTTTCATCATTATCAAAAGTTCACTTTGAAGAAAACTTTGATTTTATTTAAGTATTCATTATTCTGTTCTTCAAGATTTATTTTTTTTTTGTTTTGTTTTGTTTCCGAGGAAATGACACATTTAAAATCGGTGGTTTTGATCAACGTAATCGGTCAATTGAGGAAAAGTTAACTTATTATTCAAATCACGTTTAAAAACTTCCAATTGGGAATGTTAAGCTGAATTTTCCTCCTCAATAACTTTTTCTATGGAAGAGTAGCAAGGAGGTGTGTCATTAGCCCACAGACGCTGAGGGGCGGGGGTAATTTTATTACTTTTTGATTCATTTTGGAGTTTCAGTAATAGCAGACATTGGGGAAAATCGTGCACTGGTAGAAGAGCGTAGCTGACCCAAAGATTTTCGGTCAGATACGTATGTAATAAGTAATTGAGAGTTACCTCCCCAACTTTATGTTTACCTCCCCTTTGGAGAACTCTCTAGGTAATACTAGACTATATAAACTCTTAATGAGTATACCAATTATTCTAAGTTGAATAGAGCTTTCCAGGATCTGTTGGTGTTATTGTTTGTCATTCCAACGTGTTAGTATCAGAAAAGTATACAACATGGGGAGAAGAAATGGAACATTGGTATATAGTTACTTCCTTGGAAAAATCAAAAATGTTTTCTGCCATTTTCTCTCTTTCTAAAAAAACTCGATTCCATGCTGAAGGAGGACTCAAATATTTTGGCGATACTGGAGTACGAAAATTCGAACATTTTGTCAGATCGGAAGATATGAAATTCATTGACCGAACTGAAAAACCAAAATTTTACTTTGCTGGAACCCGTGTCGAAATATGGAGCACTAAAAAGGAGTAATATATCAAGTAACTATGATGAATTGACATTACACTTAATGTATGCCTACTGAGAAGCCAAAGTGCCGAGATTCTTCGTTGCCTTTTTTGGTAATGAAGAATTTCGACTTTTCTTCGAACAACTCTGTCATAGTTAAAATCGAAAAGGACCCCGACGTCTTTTTTTTCTATGCCTCGGGAAGAAGAGGAGTAATATTCATGATAGTAACAGGGATAGTCAATACATCTAACATAGGAGAGGAGGTTACGGAATGTCCGAATACTCAATCCTATTGGTCTAGGTGACAAACACTTTGGTGCTCCGTATGGAATTTTATCTTTCTTTGGGCAAAATCTTGTCATTATCCTGAAGTAAACATTAGATCAGAAGACACACTCTACATTTCTGGTAGTGTATTACCCGGCAGTTGATACGACATAATACCATTGGGAAAGATTATTTAACTATTATCCCTCCAGCTATATCTTTAATCCTGGTATGGCAACCGGTCTAGAAGGAACACTCTAAATTCAAACCTGTTAAACTCGGGGTTAAAATTGACCTTATGCCATATCATGCTCGTGCGGATGGGTTGGTAAATACATTATTGGGCCGAACCATATGAGATACAGGTTGCGCTTAAGTATTGGAGTTTTTTCTAGAAATGTTATCACAAGTTAGAAATCAAGTAAAAATAATAGAGAAGAAAATAAATTTAAATTTGAAAATAGTAAAGAGCGACCATCAATAAAAACAACTTCATATTTCTTTGTGTTATCGGTAAAATAGTGAATATAAACACTGATGTGATTAAGACAGACATCACACTGTTTTTAAACAGCCATAAAGTACGCTGAAACAAAGCTCGATTTTTAAATGATTCTGTGCAGATGGTAGGTACATTTTTCGATTTAAAATTTATAGATATTAGGCGCTATTACATTGGCATTACGATTGACTGGTTATAATCACGAAGTATCACGAAGTATTGTTCATGAAAAGGTGAACGAATGCATCTTAGAAAAATAAATTAGAAATTGTGAAGAATGACATCGCCAATTTAGCCATCTCATCGCTGAGAAAATGTGTAGACTGGCAAAAAATCTGGAATTACTGATAGGGTCTTTATTTAAAATAGTTTACGAGTTCCCGTCTATATATGATATCTGCATAAATATAAAGAGGTTAGTGAGGTCGATTCTCACTGAATTGCGCTGAACTAGGCTTAGCCGAGTAAATTAATTGGGCACATTTTGTGGTGTAATTGATAGAGAGCGTGTCTAGTAAACTTTAGAAAAATAGTTTATATAGCGGTTTTATTTAGACAATAAAATCAAAAATCAAAATGATTCTTTATCAATTCTCTAATAATCAACGAAATAAAAATATTAAAACCAATCCGTATTGTTTACGCACCATTGTTTCTGATTAGGTGAACTGGAGGCTAAATACTATAAATGAACAGTGTGACTTATCACTGGTATATCAACCAGTATATATATGTTAGAATTAGAAGAAAACTCTTTTTGAAAGAAAAAAATTAAAAAACAAACAAACTAAAGATGCGTAGGCGAGCAAAGAAAGTAAGATTCAGTTGGTTTTGTATTTTTACGAAAGAATGTTAACGTGGTCACTACTGCCTATGTACATAGAAGACAGTTGGTCTCTTCCTCCACACCTCAGGTGATAGGGGAATTATCCATGTAGATTTCAACTGTGACCTCATAACCCTAAAATTACACTTTACACCAGGACGTTGCTATGACGACGACTGAGAAGGATTTTTACTATGAATGAACAGAAGCTTATCTGGTGTTCCAGCTGATCAGTTTTAAGAAATTTCAACTGGGGCATAACTAAAATAGGATCATCTAAACGTTGGTGACATATTGGACAAAAATAAATACGATCAAAATTGTTTTGTTCAGTTCATTTCTACATTTTAGATAGATACAGAATGTTATTGCAGTGTAATGATTGGTAGGCTAAATTCATTACTGCCAAGTATTGACTTCGATATTCACAAGGTGCACCATATTTGTGATCTTTTACTATGTATAGTTTTGGCTGCCTCGCTTAGAGTAATAAATGGCAAGTTCGATTAGATTGTGAATAGATTAGTGACCTCGATTCTTATTCTATGCCAAGTATTTCTGGCCTTGTGAAAAACTAATCTTAGTAAATTAATATGTTTAAGAATAACTGGAAAACCCAAAGAAGTAAAGTTCATGAATGGGGAAAGATTTTATTACATTTTTTTTTGTTAGTAGAATATTTTATTACATTGAAAAATTGTATCAAGTTTCCACTGAACAAAAAAGAACTGTCTCTGAGGTTATGAACAAACGACAAAACAAAGCCATTAAGACTAAATTATCTACTCTTAGATAGCTCAGAGTGTAAGACCAGAAATTTTAATCAAAGTAAACACTTTCTTGGGGTGCAACGTATGGTTAGCCACAGAAGAAGACTGAACCATCATGATAAAGAAGACCCTTGAAAACAATGAAAGTATTTTCAAAGTCGAATACCTTGATAAAAAGAGGACCAGGATAATGGCATTTGAGGTTTCTAGCTATGTGTTTGGGGTTCACCTTCAATACAGAGAAATATTCACGGTAGCCAACGACAATATGCAGTGGGTGGTGGGGTGATGACTTGATCTTATGTCGGGTCACGCTAACTTCATCGCCATACCCAACTTGTTGGATGTGGTTGCCCGAAAGCTGCCGATGATAGTGAAAGGAAGAACACTGGCATGCTGGCGCCGTGAAGATACTGGTCAAAATTCCACAGGGAAGAAGGCCCCTGAAAAACTGAGCACCTAAACATAAGATTTCTTTACCACTAATAGCTAAAAAAGGTTTCCATTGCAGATCCGCGTATTGAAAAGCCAAAATAAACACTTGCTTCCATGGATTCTTCATTGCCACAATGGTTAGGGATACACAAGAGAAGCGTACGGCAGATTGGCTGATAGTACGTAAGGGTGGAAGGAAAGTTTAACCTGATAATCCTCAGCTCTTCACAAGACTCAAGTTTATGAGAACGATTCTTCAAGCATACGCCGAAAAATTAAAGAGTAAAAAAGAACGTGTTAGCCCGGACAAGAAAAGATATGAGGCACTAATGTTTTTCTTTGGATACCAAAGGACAAGCTACCAACTCTGAATCAACTACATTTTCCCCAAGTCCTTCAATACCAGTTATACCATCTCCAAGTCAGTTTACACCCGCCAAAAAATAAAGAAATGCTCCCCCATCCTCCCTATTTCTATGCAACCAACACCAAACACCTATAATAGATAACGATAATGACAGATTGGAAGACGAGACGCAAAAAAGAAGAAAGAAACGGAACCCAAGTATTAATTTGAAGAGATGGGGTGCAATGTGGGACTGAACATTCTGGAAAAGTGAATTTCCAGCTCCAGCAATGAGGGATTTACGACTTCTTCTAGATTTCAGGGGGGGGGGTCAACAAAAAGAGGAGGATCCTTTCCTAACTCTAGAAAGGTATTTAGAGTCGCGGGAGAAGGTTCAATCTCTAATAACGTTATGGTAATGCTGTGGGAGGTTACTGATGCATTTGGACCGCTATCCTACCTACCGGAAGATCCGAAACTTTCGAAACTCTTTACAAGGTCACCACATAGTTTCCAACCCATATTTTAAAAAAATCCTGCTAACCTTGTATTTTTCAAATAACTCTAACCTTTGTTTTCTGAACAGTTCATAAATTACTAATTTATTTCGAATAAATTTTTCAAATGAAATTTGAAAAATTAAAAAAATGACAAAAAGGAAAAAAGTTGAGTCATTACCCTTTATAACTTCAACTATTGAAGCGCCTCAATTTTCTATTAGCGCAAATATAAAACTAACATCGCTGAGGGGGTAATTTTGTTGCAGTAGTGAGCAGGCTATGGAGGCTGTCCAGGGAATTAATTTCTCCACTGAATATTAATGAATTCTTTTATGTGACATATATCCATAATGCATTTTTGGAACTGCGTATTTGAGCTTCACTGGGTCATGAACCAGAGTCCAAGTTAATTAGTCAATCCAACGACAATAGACGATAGGGTCTTTAGGAATAAAGTTTTAAACATGATTTAGTAAGCTATATAAATTGGTCCGTTATACGGGGAAATAAAAAAACAGTTCTTATTCCTTCCTGTCGGCACATGTCGCTGAGAAAACGAAACAAATTTAAAACATTTAAATGGAGATACGTGATGGTAAGTACCTAAACATGTCAACTTTTGTGATATGTGATAACATGCAGGACAAAGTTTTGTAAATTCTTTTTAATGTATGTTAATTAAGGACTTTAAGTTTAGTATTTTTTGCTTAGTGTTAATTTCCAAAGCTGAAGTGCTAAATGACTTAAGAGGAATTGGCCTGGGTTCCTATGTCAGTCTGACGCTAAGTAGCTAATTTACATAAAGGAAAGGAATTTTATTGCCTCTTTCAAATCCATTTTCCAGAGTCACAATTATAATAGCATACTTCCTAAATTCAGTGTACGAGTATGTATTTGCAAATCCCCTCCACACGGGCAGAATGTAATACAAAGTCAATTTTTAAGCATATTTTAGCAGGTTTGAATTCAGAGTTGTTCTGCTTCTCGACTAGTTGTCTAACCAAGGTTAAAGCTCCCAGTTTACCCTACTATTTACTCATAGATGGAAGGAGAATAATTGGATTCATACCTTTCCCAATGGTATTAGCGCTATGGGAAATGCAAACAGTCTCGTCCAGGATTTGGACACGTGGGGCCGTGTCCATTTCCCAGTTCAATGTTCGAGAACAGGTAACTGTCAAATGTTGATTTTCAATGCATGACGCTAGAGTCTTCCATCTTTGAAGGCAAGAGCACTAGATTCTTCCTCTTCCAACTGTCTCTCATTTGACATTATTTTGAATAAACTCTGTAATCATAAAATGGTGAAGAACCATTGTACTAAAATGACAGCTCGTTCCGCTAACCATTGCAAGATAAGCGTGTTCTTTATTATATGTGCCCGGTTAATTTTACCTTGTGTCAGACTAAGGCATGTTTCATAAATACTTGCAATCTTAAGAGGTAATTTAGATAATTGATTCGAATCAGATCAATAATGTTCGTAATTTTACTTTTCGTAAGAAAACCGGCTCTACTATATATATATATATATATATATATATATATATATATATATATATATATATGTGTGTGTGTGTGTGTGTGTGTGTGTGTGTGTGTGTTTTGAAAGGGAATTAAAGTGCTCGTATGTGCGTGTGTGCGTAGAGGCAAACGGCGCACTACTTTTGGTCACAGTTGAAGGCCGTAAGATGGAATTACGCAGATGAATACAACAAGAACGACTCAACGCTAAATATATTCCTATATATATATCTGAAAAAGTTCATATTTTCCATAGGTGCTTTGTCTTGAGGATAGGCAGCTAACATGCTGCTGTGAAACTGAATTAACACACACACACACACACACACATATATATATATATATATCATTTTTGGGAGGCATGTGGTGTAATGGTTACCATCGGACGAAGCTGTTATCATTTAACATACCGCTAATAGCTTGGTATGAATCTAACTGTTATCCCTCAAATCATGGGCAAATAGTAAACCAAACTGGGAGCTTTAAAATCGGTTAGGCAACTAGTCTAGGAGAAGGAAAATTCAGATTTAAAACCTGTTAGACCCCGCTTAAGAAATTGAACTTATATCACCCCCAACTTATGCGGAAGAGTTGGCATATATATATATATATATATATATATATATATATATATATATATATATATATATATATATATATGAGCAATAAGATTGTCAACATGATAAAAAATAAATATTTATTATAGAAACAATATAGATTTGTATTATGTAATAGTATCAACTGCGCTATTACTTCTGTGTATGAAATAAACAATAGATTTTTAGGAAATACCCTGACTGTTTGAAACGACCACACAATCCCACCACAAAGAAATGATTTATTCTCCTACAATGTGGAAGCTGAATAACATCATCAGGTTAGAAAATAGTTAAGAATCAGATCATTACAATTGCTCACGAATGTCATTAACGGCGTAAATTTCCAACTGAGATTGTAAACTGATTGTGCAGAAGATAATTCATTCAAATCTTTAATAAATAAAGACAACTAGAATTCCTTCTGAAATATCTTTTTAAACTTTTACATGCAACAACTAGATATTAAAATGACTTTTTTGCAAACGGATAAGTCGAAAACAGGGTAACTAGTAATTATTAATGGTTTTCAATAAGTAAAAAAGAAATATTTTAATAGATATTATTAAGCTTAAGCTTTTTGCAGGCATGGCGGCAATTTTGTCAACAACGGTGCACAGGCCGAGCGAATTTTTTGTCTTTTCTTTTGTAGCCCAAATGTGAGCCCTTTTCATGTTGCTGCTCGTTCACCAGTCAATGTTAATGCATATAAAATAATTTGCTAACTCTAATAGAGTAAAAGTATCTGTCCGTGAAAGGGTTAACTTAATAGAATACAAAACTAAAGCATTAGGACACCAATCTAGGATCGAACTTGTGTGTCTCTTGTGCTGTAATGTTTAGCAAAGATTAGCTGGCCCTTGTTAGTGAGGTCGATACTTACTGAATTTCCCATACATTTTGGCCTTGTGCTGAACTAGGCTTAGCTGAGTAAATTAATTGGGCACACTTTGTGGTGTAATTGATAGAGAGCGTGTCTAGTAAACTTTAGAAAAATAGTTTATATAGCGGTTTTATTTAGACAATAAAATAAAAAATAAAAATGATTCGTTATCAATTCTCTAATAATTAACGAAATAAAAATATTAAAACCAATCCGTATTGTTTACGCACCATTGTTTCTGATTAGGTGAACTGGAGGCTAAATACGATAAATGAACAGTGTGACTTATCACTGGTATATCAACCAGTATATATATGTTAGAATTAGAAGAAAACTCTTTTTGAAAGAAAAACATTAAAAAACAAACAAACTAAAGATGCGTAGGCGAGCAAAGAAAGTAAGATTCTGTTGGTTTTGTATTTTTACGAAAGAATATTAACGTGGTCACTACTGCCTATGTACATAGAAGACAGTTGTTCTCTTCCTCCACACCCATGTGATAGGGGAAGTATGCATGTAGATTTCAACTGTGACATCGTAACCCTAAAAGTACACTTTACCCCATGACGTTGCTATGACGACGACTGAGAAGGATTTTTCGTGCGAAAAACGCACAAACAACACAGAGTTGATGGGATCGCCCGATAGATGACGCCAGACTACGACCGCTCCGTAAAAATTCGATATTTGGATAGGAAGACAGGAGAACGGGAGAATTAAAGACATTTTACCGTGAATTAAAGTTAATTCATTTGGAAGGAAGAAACGAATCACCGTTGATAAAAAAAAAAAAGCAAAAAGGAAATTAACAATTTAACAAAAGGACATTCTTCGAGTTACAACGTCACAGTGAGTTAACAAAACTTGTATAATATTTTGTATTCTGTAAATCCCTATTGTCTGTCATATATTTTGTGTAATGTTGATATGTTCGATTGCTCGCTCACTCTTTTGGTAACACGAATCATATATTCACTTTACCCCTCTGATTACATGTATATTTGTATATATGTATTTACCTTTTTTTAAAAATAATAATTTGTATTTAAATGTTAATAAACGTTCGTGTGTTTATTAGAAATCCTGTTGGTTCTTCATAATTCAGCATTATTGCCATTCATCGGTCTCCTAGCCTTTTTACGGGAGCAGAGAGAAAAGTCTTGAATCCCACCCCTTTTGTACTATTTATTGTTTACATCTGGGAACTTTTGCATTTTTTTTTTGTTATTTCATGTTGCGGAGGTGCACTGGTCGTCCCTAACGAGTGTGCCTGCATAACAACAGAAGCTTATCTGGTGTTCCAGCTGACCAGTTTTAAGAAATTTCAACAGGATCATAACTAAAATAGGATCATCTAAACGTTGGTGACATATTGGACAAAAATAATTACGATCAAAATTGTTTTGTTCAGTTCATTTCTACATTTTAGATAGATACAGAATTTTATAGCAATGTAATGATTGGTAGGCTAAATTCATTACTGCCGAGTATTGACTTCGATATTCACAAGGTGCAACATATTTGTGATCTTTTACTAAGTATAGTTTTGGCTGCCTCGCTTAGAGTAATATATGTGCTACGTGTGTGGGGACTTTACGACAGTTTCACAGCGTCGAACCATCACTTCCCTCCTCAGAACTACCTACTTTCATTATTTTGACGGTAAAATTGGTGATCAGGACAAATCTTTGGCTCCACACATCTGTTGTAAACCCTGCTACAATTGACTAACTGCATGGTTTAATAGCAAGAAAGCGGCTTTCAACTTTGCAGTCCCGATGGTTTGGAGAGAGCCACGAAGCCATGCAGATGATTGTTATTTTTGTCTAACAAATATAACTGGTTTCAATGCATCTTCTAGAAAAAAGATCAAATAACCCAACCTTCCATCTGCTATGAGACCCTTTCACCATTCAGATGATCTTCTTGTCCCAACACCTCTAGAAAATAAGGATCCTCTTTCCTCATCAGATGAAGAAATGCCTTCAAGGGAATATTCTGCCAAGTCAATCTCTTCCGAAGATATTGACTCTTCTTATTCAGGAACAAGTGGCAACGACCCACACTGGATCACGCAAGAAGACCTGAATGACCCTGCTCGTGATTTGTATCAGTCAAAACAGCAGTCAGAGCTCTTGGCTTCTTGGCTTAAGGATCACCAGTTTCAGGAATCGGAACAAAGACCTTGTTTCCTTTTTCGACATGGAAAACAAGTTGTGCTACTGCACAAATGTACTTGACTTGTTCACTTCCCTTGGTTTGCCACATAATCCTTCAGACTGGCGTCTTTTCATAGACTCTTCCAAACGAAGTCTCAAGGCTGTGCTTCTGCACAACGGGAATAAATATCCCAGCATTCTCATTGCATACTCTGTCTATCTAAAGGAGTCCTATGGTAATATGGAGCTTCTTTTAGAAGCTGTTAAGTACAACCAGTACTAGTGGAGTTTGTGTGGGGACCTCAAGGTCCTTGGTCTTCTTATGGGTATGCAAGCGGGCTTCACGAAGTACTGTTGCTTTCTCTGTCTCTTGGATAGTCGAGCTGTATCCCATCATTACAAGCAGAAAGACTGGGGGTCTAGAAGCACTTTCGTTCCTGGCGAACACAGCGTCAAGGAGAATCCTCTGGTTGACATGAATAAGGTGCTTCTTCCTCCTATTCACATCAAGCTTGGTTTGATGAAGAATTTCGTGAAGGCCATGGACAAAAATGGTGCTGCCTTCCAACACTTGTGTACTGTATTCCCAGGTCTCAGTGCTGCTAATCTCAAAGAGGGCATCTTTGTCGGACCTCAGATCCGAGAAGTGCTGAAGGATACTGATTTTGAGGAGCTTCTTACCTTAAAGGAACTGAGAGTATGGGAAGCATTTAAGTCAGTCTGTAGTGACTTCCTTGGTAACACACGCATACCAAATTACCAAGCCTGTATTGAGAAGTTGCTAAAGACTTATGAGGATATGGGATGCCGAATGTCACTCAAAATTCATTTTCTCCATTCCCACCTCAACTTCTTCCCTCCAAACCTTGGAGCAGTGAGTGATGAGCACGGAGAAAGATTACACCAAGACATTACAAAGACGGAGAGCAACTACCAAGGCAAGTGGAAACCCGGCATGATGGGAGACTTGTGCTGGATGTTCTTGCGTGACATCCCGGAGGCAAAATACAGCATATCATCTAAGAAAACACACTTCTAACTGTCTAGGGTACTATGAATTGTGTACATTGTGTCATCCAAGTATATTTATTCCGTTAATGTTCTTTATCTATCCTGTTTTATCTGTAATAAGCTGCTGCAACTGTTGAAATAAGCACGTATATACTCTGTATATACTAAAATGAGAGTATTTAAAAGACAGAAAACTAGAGGTGATATAGCAAAACTGTTTATAAATTTGAATTCAGCACACCCAAATTAGTAAAAGACACCTATTCACATTCTTGCCTCACAAAAAATATTTTTTTGTAAACCAGTGTTATTAATAGTGACCTCGATTCTTATTCTATGCCAAGTATATCTGGCCTTGTGAAAAAACAAATTTTAGTAAATTAATACGTTTAAGAATAACTGGAAAACCCAATGAAGTAAAGTTCATGAATGGGGAAAGATTTTATTACATTTTTTTTGTTAGTAGAATATTTTATTACATTGAAAAATTGTATCAAGTTTCCACTGAAAAAAAATGTTAAATTGGTGTCAATAAACAACGCACAACTAAATCCTGTAATATTAATCATCGCCATTTTCTGTTTTCTCTCAACTCCCGAGATTTGAAAATAAACACAATGAGGTTCTTTTTCTACCAATTAAAACTAGGCGTTTTTGTTTTAATTTTAATGAAAAATGTCAAGGCATGCTACTAATACCCCCGTAGTTTTGTTTGTTTCTGTGATTGGGAGAAATGATATTTATATATCTATAAAAGAGAAAAAAATGAATGAACAAACACCTCTATCTTCCGACCTTCCTCACCCGAATTTATTGCCCCACCCACTACTGCTACCACAGATAACGTTCGGACAGTTTCCATAATTTTGAGGAAACAATAATAAAAAGCAGAGCTCTATTTCTTCCTCGACAACTTAACTCAAATTCATCGATTTTTCTTAAAAAATAGTTTTGAATAAAAAAAATAAACAAATAAAATGAATTACCTCATTAGTAATTGATGATATAGATATTTTCAAGAAAACTTGCAACAGTATGGCCTTATTTTTCGGTTCTATAAATCGATTAAAAAAATCAGACTTCGGAGGTAACGACTAAAACGCACTGTACTAACAATTTCAGCAAGCTTTAGCAATGCATATTATAGCGCACCTTTTCTATCTTAAAAATACAAAGCAATTTTTTTTCTCAAAAGATACATTTTTAGTGTTGATTCTATAGGTTGTTCGGGATTATATAAAATTTCGAAATTCAAAAATTAAACGTAATTCTTATCGTAATTTGTCGTAATTCTAATATCGAATTTTCGACAGATAGATAGATAAACACAGATAAACACAACGATATAGATAGATAGATAGATAGATAGATAGATAGATAGATAGATGTCTAGATAGATAGATAGATAGCTATTAGATAGATAGATAGATCGATATAGATAGATAGATAGATGATATAGATAGATAGATAGATAGATAGATAGATAGATAAACACAACATAGATAGATAAACACAACGATAGATAGATAGATAGATAGTAGATAGATAGATAGATAGATAGATAGATAAACACAACTATATAGATAGATAGATAGATAGATAGTAGATAGATAGATAGATAGATAGATAGATAGATAGATAGATAGATAGATAAACACAACTATATAGATAGATAGATAGATAGATAGATAGATAAACACAACTATGTAGATAGAATAGATAGATAGATAGATAACACAACATAGATAGATAGATAGATAGATAGATAGATAAACACAACTATATAGATAGATAGATAAACACAACTATATAGATAGATAGATAGATAGATAGATAGATCAACTATATAGATAGATAGATAGATAGATAAACACAACTATATAGATAGATAGATAGATAAACACAACTATATAGATAGATAGATAGATAGATAAACACAACGATATAGATAGATAGATAGATAGATCTATCTATCTATGTATAGTATCTATCTATCTATCTATCTATATCTATCTATATCGTTGTGTCTATATCTATCTATCTATCTATCTATATCGTTGTGTCTATCTATCTATCTATACTATCTATCTATATCGTTGTTATCTATCTATATCGTTGTGTTTATCTATCTATCGTATCTATCTATCTATCTATCTATATCGTGTGTTTATCTATCTATCTATCTATCTATCTATCTATCTATGTCGTTGTGTATCTATCTATCTATCTATCTGTCGAAATATCGATATTAGAATTACGACAAATTACGACAAATTACGATAATAAGAATTACGACAAAAAAAGAAAATTAGAATTACGACAAAAAAACGGTTTAATGTTTTAATAAGAATTACGACAAAAAAAAATTAGAATTAAGACAAAAAAGCCCCCCCCCCAAATAGGCGTCGATACGATAGTTGGGTGTTATTTGAGTTGGTTGTTTTCTTTCAAGTAACACCGCTCTAGCGGTTATAGTTGGGGTTGAAATTTGATACATCACCGAACAGCAAATTTGGAGGCAGGGGACCGGGACGAACTTCCTCATAGAGTACCTAATCTTGTACAACTTAAAAATTAACAACATGCAGTGTTACATGCATATTTTGTCCACCGATATTTTTCTATTTTGATTTCTATTTGTATCTACACAATACAGTACACACAAAAGCGGTTTTTATTTGCTTTATTATTCAGTCAGTGTTTCATGCTTTATGTTGTAAATATGAGATTTTATAATACTATGTACATTTATATAATATAATATAAAATAATATAATGTATATTGACATAAGTAAGTAAATAGACTATATAGTGATGTAGGTAAATCTGTAAGTTCACAACCTAATGGAGAAAATAATTTTTCACTCTACAAATATTCATTTTTCAACATAATCTTCTTCTTTATCAATCTTCATAGATCATATAGATTGACCATTAAATAGTGGACATTCCAGATCGAAATTAAGCTAATAAATGTGTCAGGTGATTAACCCATTCTCGTATGTATGTATGTATGTATGTATGTATGTACACACTTTCAGCTGGATAGATCAGATTACTTTGGTTTACGCAACGAATAAGAATAAATACTCTTTTTGTAAAATAAATACTTTTTTATTATTACGCCACGGACATATTGATGTAGCCATGTATTTATACGTGTAATGAAAGACAGTACACATTGTATTTATTAATTTGATTTTTTTTTTTTTTGCTAACACATTTTGTTTGCGTATAAGAGAACACGTGTCCTTATCGAATTAATGTAAATATCTACATCCATTGTGGGGCACACATGTCAAAATTGTTTTTGACCAAGAAAATTCAAATTTTGTACAAATCTGTTTCCATATCACTTCGCGTTAATGCCCCAAGAAAGAGGTATAAGTCTACCATCCCAACTATAAGACAAGCTGTGATCTCTATCTTTGGTTGGGCAAGAAGGAAAATTCCGAATTTTAAACCAGCTGCCATATTCAGTAGACCGTCAGTGCGCAAAAGAAAACAAGAATGATTGATAAACCACTGACTTTATCTAGCCATGACACTTTACTGATAGAAACATTTAGAGAGAGATGGATATACATATATTTTTTTGAAGATTATGCGCTTAATTAAAGTCATACCTAATTTGTTAATTAATTAATTATAATTAAATGAATTAGGCGTACATATCGGTTTAAATGTAAAGCGTAAACAAATCGAGAAAAAGTCGATCTCTGTATGTACATTTCAGCCTATTAGGCATCATCAGCAGAGCTATAGACAGGGCAGTGGTTTGTGCGTGATTCGAACCCTACCTGTCAGGCTGACAGGCGGACACTCTAACCATTACACTAGCTGGCTTCCCCATATTTCTCGTTTATTTTAAACTGATGTGTATATCGCACTTTTTGGGTGACTTAGTATGAAGTGGACAAACAATGTGTTTGAAATGGCGAAGGCCTAATTTGTTAATTAA
>CM042143.1:101155976-101290976 GCA_023376005.1 Doryteuthis pealeii | reverse complement strand
AACAGACTGAGATAGATAGATAGATAGATAGATAGATAGATAGACATAAACACACTGAAATAGATAGACAGATAGATTGCTATATCATTAAAAAAAATTGGGATAGATAGATAGATAGATAGATGCTCACAGACATACTGGGATATATGCATGTATGTATGTGTATATGTATATATGGGTGTGTGTGTATATATATATATATATATATATATATATATATATATATATATATATATATATATATATATATATATATATATATATATGTATGTATGTGTATGTATATATGCATGTATATGTATATATATATAGAGAGAGATAGATAGATAGATATCAACTTACTAAAACAGATAGATAGATAGATATCAATTGAATGAAATAGATAGATAGATATGAACAGACTGAAATAGATAGATAGATAGATATAAACAGACTGAGATAGATGGATAGATAGATAGTTATAAACAAAGTAAGATAGATAGATAAATAGATAGAAAGATAGTTATGAATAGACTTAGATTTAATTCTTAATTCAAAATTCAAGTATGTATATATATGTACACATATACACACCGAATACAACCATGTGCATACGCACGCGCACACACACACACACACACACACACACACACACACACACACACACAAAGTAAACATAGGCACATATACGTAGGCACACACATACACACACCCAAAAAGTATAAATTTAAGTAGAAAAACATAGAATGTCTTCAGAACAAAAAACAAATTACAAACACACACACACCTGATATATCAAATGAACATCTGATGAACTTTGTCAAGACAACCCAAATAGAAAAGTAATAAAAATAAAAAAAGTTATAAAAAAAGCTATAAAAATTCAGCTAATGAATTTATTACCAAGCCACCCAAAAACAAAAACACCTGTTTAAAAGACTAATGTTAAAAATGAAATTCCATTCCACTCCCACAAAAAGAGGGAGAGGAGGTGAAATACTCATGTGTATGTATATATATACACATGCACGTAGAAATTCATTTTCATATTATCAATCAAAGCCTGAAGAAGATACCAGAAGATCTGAAACACGTGTTGCATATGTAAAACAAAAAGAATTAAAACATTTTTTCTGAGAACAAAATACATTTTGCGGACCTTCCTTTTTTATATATATATATATATATATATATATATATATATATATATATATATATACGAAAATATCTGTGGATAATACTATAATACTAATATCTATGTATAATACCTTCTAACAATGTATAATACTCCCCACACACAAAAAGAATTCATAGCTGTTTATTTAGGTTCTCATAACTTAACAGACTGATGGAAGTAATGTTTAATTTGTTTGAGGCCTTGAGGCCGATATTCGCTGAATATCTCAGTATATTAGGTTCCATTGTAGATGTTGAATGGACCTATATGCCAGTATATACGAAGTATATATATATATATATATATATATATATATATATATATATATATATATATATATTAAACCACAAACATTCTTATAAGTGCGTGTGCACGCACACACGCACGCAAACACGCACACACAAACAAATAGACTCATGCAAACACACACACAATTATCGATAGGAACAGGTCATTTTCCATATACGCATTTATACACATTCAAATCATCATCATCATCATCATCATCCTCATCATCCTCATGATAGCGTTGACATGAAGTCAACGGAGCTTGGTGCCAGTCAGTTTCGCGCCAGTGTGATCATCTGCTATCGTAGCTTACAAATATATGATCTATGACCAATACTGAACAGTTTTGATATATGAATATAGCAAACTACATTATAAATACTAGCAAATAAAAAATCGTCTTCCTGGTGGCGTAAAAATTTATTTTGCAACGCTCTTTCGTAAAAAATGTAAATAGATGTTTGAAATTGTTTTAAATAATAGACATAAAATAGTTTTGCTGTCAAATTTCAAATATGTTTTCTTTCTAATAAAATCAAGTTTCTAACCATTAAATTCAAATTGATTCAAATATTTAAGTTTTTCTTTTGGTGGGATTCAAATGAAAAAGAAGGGTTTTTTTTCCGACAGACGATAATGAAAACAGAACTTTTTTTCACGTTATAACAGAATATAAATTATTAACTTCTATCGATAAGATTATATTACAATCTTATAAGTATCCATTAATAATTTCATTGTAAAATATTAAATTTAACAACAGAATGTCTTATTTTTTTAATCCCTGTGTCATTGAATATGAAAAAAATAAAAAAATAAAAAGAAGCAAAAGGGGTAAGCATGATTAATAAACTGTCGTTAGAGGGAGTAAGTATATCTTTTGTTACCGAGTTTGTTTTTAAGCAGAGTAGGTAAGCATGATTGAATAAACTGTCGTTAAATTTAAACTAATGAAAAGTGGATATGTGCAAACCTAAACCCGATATACTTAAATTCACAAACGTCTTCAAATTAATGGAGAAGAAGATTATGTTACTATTCCTTTTTTGTAAAACTCTATAAAATATATAAATATATATTAAAATAAAATAAAATATATGAATCAATAATAGCGAGCAGTTATTTATTAAAACTTGTTTTAACAAACAACGAGGACTGTTTAATGTTGAATACTTAATTTCTGAGTTTATATAATACAGGGTTACTCTTTATTCTATGTATTAGTAGCTTTAACTATAAATCATATACTCATTGATAAACCTACACAATTCCTGAGGGTATTGTAACGTAAACAGTGACGTAGTTTCGGTTACAAACACTGAATCTCCATATATATATATATATATATATATATATATATATATATATATATATATATATGAAGTGTTGTTATGGGTCCAACGGGAGAAATTTAAATATTTTATAAAAAAGAAGGTCCGCAAAATGGATTATGTTTTTAAAAAATATTTTAAAAATCTTACACACACACACACACACACACACACACATATATATATATATATATATATATATATATATATATATATATATATATATATATGTGTGTGTGTGAATAGAATAAATGCTATAAATAAAGAGTGATCAATATCAGTGATATAGCATATATATCTAAGTTAGGGCATCGTAGACATAAAGTCAGCAGCGCCTCGTAACTGACAGTTACCAAGTGCCGTTCACTTTATGTCTCCACTACTCTACTTAGAATTTCTTTCCATTTCATTGGTATAGCTGATGTCAGAAAACCCATAAAACTAAATTTTCAGTTTTGACTCATGAAATTTTAAAATATTCTTAATTAATGGTTGTTAAATTGTTTTTAACTATTTGAGATATGACAGTATATAAAATATAAATTGTGTAGTAAAAACTTATTTCTGTGTCTTCATGTATAAACTTGCTCTGATCTTTTATTTAAGTTTAGTTTGAAAATGTGATGAAAATAAAAGAATATATTGTTTTGATGGTGCAATTATTCTTATTTTCCATGATATCATTGAGATCTCATACGTTTTAAGACGTTTTTTGTTTCATCGCACAGTTGTAAACGTTTTCTTGATATTTTAACTTTGACAATAATTTGATTAACAAACTTTGGTTAGAGGCATTTTCCGTTCAAAGGGCATTGAAACTTCAATCTATAATTACAGACAGTAGTTACTGTTCTGGGTTTCATGCTGAATATGTTTATGTTTTTTGTATAATTTTAACTTTTTGTACTACTATTATAGCCAACTTTTAAACTATACCTTCAGAATATTTTTGGTTGATTAATTGATTGATTTTAACGGCATGCCAACCCGTCTTTGGCTATTTTATTCCTAGAGATAAGGGAATCTTTCATTGTACGTTCATATTTACATTTTTTGAGTTGTTCATTAAAGTTTTTTTTTTTGCATATAGATTACTTAATTTTTAAGCAGATTTTTTTTACCTATAGATTGGGTCCTAACGTAGACTTGGGTGTAATGCTAACAAAGGGTACTCTACACTCCTCAAATCTGTCATACTTAGGACACCCTTTTTGTGGGGGAACCTATTCCTTCTACAGGGGATACAGACAGCGTATTCTAAGCACCACCGACAAGGCGAAATATTTTTGGAGCTTGTTTGATTGTGGGTAATTTTTTCTATTAATTTGAGAAATGTCTTATCAATTGTCTTCCTGTTTCTGTTGTACTGTTGATTGAATCAAATAATTATAAAACGCAAAGTTCTTTTGTTGGCATCAACTATTTTTTAACGAAATAGGAAAGTGTAGAAGTTATTTTTTTAGCTAAAGTAAATGGTTTTGTTAAAATGTAAAAATCAAAATATTATGTAAATTCTGATTTTACTTATTGTGTTTATAGATAGAAGCAAATGTCATTGCAGTGACCTCAAATTATATGTTTGCCGGGGCTATCAAATCAATGGCATGCTTTGGGGGCTGATAGTTAGCACCAATTGACCTTGCCACGAGGACAAAAATAGCAACAATTTTTCTATAAAACACACGCTCTGAATTGTAAAATTCAGTCAGAGGCTAGATCGCCAAAAACGAATTTTGTCACAGGGCCACAGGGCTTCTTCAGAATTGCTGAAATAAGAAAATTGCCATAAGAAGAAATAGACCTTGCCACCAAGAATAATTCCATAAAGAACTAAGTCAACATATGCTAAATAACTCAATGATAATTAGCATAAAACAAAACGCCAAACATAACTCATCTCTGTGTCTTTTCTCTCCGACCTAGTGTGCAAAACATTCATCATTATATATAATAAAACCGTTGTTATTGTTAACAGTGTGTTATCTCATTATTAGAGTTTCTAGCAACCAGGGCAGCTCTTTTCCCCTAATTTCTCAACCCGTCACAAAGACGCTCCGACCAAGTTGCATAGATCCCAATTCTGCGGGTCAAAGGAACACGACGTGGACGCAGAAGGCATCGAAAGAACAGCTGGCCGGAGACACATGTGGTAATCACGGAACTAATTCATCTTATCAAGTATCGTGACTGGCATAGGACCACATGATACTATACTTTCGGACTAATACCATTGAGAAATGTATGAACTCCAAATATGGGTTAAATTGTACTACTACTGTTCTTCTACATGGATGTTGTTGACATTAAATTATACACGAAAAACTAAAGAAACTAAACCAAACCGAATAATTTTAGTTTTTTCTGCTTTTCTTTAGTATGCTGTGGTTAAATGTTAGTGTCACTGATAATCCTCAATTTTTCACAGCTGTATTATACCCTTTTGCATTGTTCAAGATGTTTTTTTGGAAGGATTATCCGATAATCTGTTTCTGACGGATTATGATATTTGTTTGATGCTAGACGTGCGGGGGTTAAAAGCGGTAAGTATGTAGGCTGATTTATCTTTTCTTCTTTTATTTCCTGGTTGTTGAATTCCTTTTTCAAGACTGAATTCAAGACTACACCTGAAACATCCATTATTAAGTTACTAGAATTGGCTACCTAGCATCACCTGGGTAATGGGGACAAAAACACTGGTGTATTGATTTATTTACTTTTGAGATTTACAGATACTGGACATTTCTAAGTAGAATTCCAATGCTATTTCTATATATATTTTAATTTTTAGATATATTCAAATATAAATTAATTCTTCATAAATGTTGCTCAAAAAGCAACAGCTGGTGATATCTAATGTGTATATATATCTAATTTATCGTAAATTGTATTATTTTTGTAGATACATACATACATACATACATCATACATATCAACTGACCGTTATATATGTACTAGAAGTGGCTACCAGACATCGCCTGGGTAGAGGGGGATTTTTAAAAAAGGTTAGTCCCGCAGATCCATTATTACTGAATCATGAGTTGGATCTTCATAGGATGCCCTATTAAAATCCCTACGCTAAAAAAGTCCTTGCATTGATCCAGCCACTCTGAAAAGAAATATTAATGTCTACTTTTGAAAATATTAAATGCAAAAAAAAAAAAAAAAAAAAAGAAATTCAAGCTTTTATCATTTAAAGTTTATTCTTTAATTATTTTCACGAATATAAATACTTTTCAGAAATTATTTTTGCTCAAAAAGCAACATCTGGTAATTGTGAATGTGTACCTATATTTACTTTATCGTTAATTGTTTTATTTTTGTAGTTTCCTCCGGACATACATGCACACAACTGCTCTTTATATATGTATGGATTTATGTCTATTTTAAATCCTATCTGTCTGAAAATGCGTATATATTTTTCTTATTAAGACTTTTGCCTGTCGTCTTGGTATAAGCCTATTTTTGATTAAATATCTATTTAAAAATCTAACCTGAGAAATTAAATGAATTTTAAGTTCTTAGTATATTACAACCCACATTAAAAATTTTTCAAAGATATCTTTATTAAAGTCATTTAGTCTACATACTGTTTTTTAAGGACCATCTCGTATGTATTCACTCAACCCGTTCATCAAGGGTACGCTGTGAGACAAGGTGGCAAATATGGGTCAACCAGTGAGGATCAAACTCGCTATTCAGTAGTAATGGATATGTGAGACTAGCTTGCTAACCATTACACCACGATGGGACGCTCCCCAAAAAGTGTGGTCTGAGTATGACACTAAACTTCATCTGATGGTGAGGCTCCAGTTCTGAATATATGGGAAGTGTAGAGTATCCCTGTGCATGAACTTTAGAGACAAACAATTTCTATCAATCAGCGTTTAAATACTGTAAATAGTCCTCCATTACTACTGAATATTCCATATTTGTGACCTTATGTCTCATCTTACCCGTGGTGACCGGGTTGAAATCAATAATACAAAATTATCTCTGTCATAGGTCCGCTAAGATACGATGTAACACATGGTCGCTTGTATGAGCATCCACTGAGGATCGAACTCGATATTCAGTAGTAATGGGTCTTCGAGACTAGCTTCCTAACCATTCACACTTTTTGTTTTGTACAAAAATAAGCAAATGGCAAACTAGTTCACAGACCAATAAAGTGAGTTTGATTTCAGCTCGTTACCCTATGATTATAGAATGTGCCAGACTACTCTAAACTTAGTAAATAAGAGTCTGCTTGGTGGATGAGATAGTTGCATATTTTTATAGACGAGAGTGGTCGGTGTTCAAACCAACGTAAAAAATTATTCTGAGAGCCGATTTCAAAATTGAAAAATCAACACACCACTTAAAAGACTGAAGTGACATGGTCTTCCTCTTGGCATTTAGGTTTAGGTACTTTCTTGTGTTAGAGTAATATTTAACGAGATAGTCAGTTCAATTTTAAGTGCCCAATAATTCTGGAATCTTGTCAGAATTATAGTCCATTTATAGTTGAATTCACTGCTTCTAAAGAAGAAACATTTACCCCCCCCCAAAAAAAAATCCTGATGATTTTAAAAATGTTTCTCCGAAAATAATGAAAATTATGAACGAAAATAATAGGGGCCTCCAAAACCACGTCACATGATCAGTTTATGCTATTTTGAAGCAACAATACAACTTGAAAAAAATCTACCCCCCCCTCCAAAAAAAATTATCAACCTAAAATGCTGTTACAAAGAAAAACAGTTAATTTAAAGATCCCATTTAGAAGTCATGTTTAGTAAATGACTACAACCGTATAGTGAGTTTGATCCTCACGGAGTGCCCCATACTTTTAGCCAGGTGTCAAACTAACCTATTCTTAATAAATAAAAACTCACATTTACTTTTGACTGACGAACTTAAGCTAGATAAATGTCTATTATTTTTAATGACTATCAGTTGAATTCTAACTATTCAAATAATTGACGAATACGTGCATAATCGTAAAAATCATTTTTTATGTTCTTATTTAAATAAGAAACATATTTTATTTGCAGATCATTACAATTTAAATAAAAGATAGCTGATGCTGGCAATTTTATGTAAATGCACTTCAGTGTTGCGTTAAAATGTTGTTTTTTTTTCTTCTTTTTAAAAGTAACTATTCTTTAAGTACGTGAGTTCTTGCATACGCGGACGAGTAAACTAAACACACACACACATAAACACACGCACACATATATATATATGTATATTTACCACACGCGCGCGCGCACACACACGCAACGCAGACAAACGTATATATATATATATATATATATATAATATATATATATATATATAAACCAATTCAAGACAAAAGTAAACAAACTTATCACAGTTAATAACGCTAATTGTAAGTATAAAACTACAAAAATTATTGGAAACTATAAACCCAGATATCTATATGAAATTGTAAAGATTGGTCACAAACCTAATTCCCCACTTCGTCAGATTATATCCCAAGTCAATACACGTATTTACCAACTATCTGAGTGGAAGTAATGGCTATTTAGAAAATCATCTTTCGACATCTCGACTTTTTACCTGGGCTTATATATTGACCAGTGGCACCGATAAGGATATACTAATATTGATGATAATAGACATTTTAAGATACTCTATCAATGTGAATTTATTTTTATGGACATGTATGTTTCTTCTTCTTCTTCTTCTTCTTCTTCTTCTTCTTCTTCTTCTTCTTCTTCTTCTTCTTCTTCTTCTTCTTCTTTCTTTCTCTTTCTTTCTTTCTTTCTCAGTCCCCTCATCTCTCTCATTCTCGTATATATATAAAAACTTTATATGAACTTATTACTCCATATTTGCCGACTAAATTTTGTCTAAAATCCATGAACTAATACAAATAATATGAACCCAGAAACCTAACAATAAGACTATTGCATACCTTGATGTAGAAAGTTTATTTACAAGTGTACCTGTTAAAAAAACATTGATATAATTATCTACGACAACCCCTCTCTTCCCATTTAAAAAAATTAATCCTATTACACTCCGTAAATTATTACTAATTTGTTTCACTGAAGTTCCTTTTTACCACCATAATGGTAAAATATATTCATAAATTGAAGGTGTCTCTATATGTTCGGTTTTAGGTTCTAAATTTTACAATTTCTACATCTCTGATTAAGAAAAAATTTAATGACACCAAAAAACATGCATCTATGCATGCTCTGTTGATGATATACTTATTTTAGCAGATGATATTGATGAAATAAAAAAAGATTATAAGAAACATTTCAAAATAACTCAGTCCTGAAATTTACTTATGAATTAAACGTAAATAATATCATTCCTTTTCTCGATGTACTAATTGATGCAAACAATGATAATTTTAACAGCTCTCTATATATAAAATCCTACTAGTATAAATTCATGTATTTTAAATTATAGAAGCGAATGCCCACATAGATATAAAATGCCTATTATAAAAAAATTATCAAATCCTGCAAAATTAATCTGTTCATCTAATAAAATATTTTATTATAAATTTTTGAAATATTTTTTAAAAAACATCATTAATTATGAATTTCGAAACTATTTAGTAGATAAACAAATTAAACTAATCATTATCAATAAGAATGAAATAAATGATAACAGTTAAATTATGCAAAATAATTATAATCCTAATAGGATTATAATTATTTTGCATAATTTAACTGTTATCATAAGGTTATGTCATATGTTATCAAATAAGGTTTGCATTAAATAGATATTTATTTCTAGAAACTAAAAATATAACATTTTAAACTTAACATCAGGTTTTTCATATTTTAAATGAATTTTATATATTCATTTTTCATAACAAAAATATTTAATTAAAGTTTTGAAATAAAATAACTGATGCATTATAAAATTCATTAATTGATAAATCAATACTGAAAATTTCATTAAAATCGGATTTTTGGTATTTTTTTTTTTTTTTTGGCAATCGCGAATGTTACATTAAATTTGTAAACAAGCCCTTGAAACCATTGAAAAACAGACAAAATGTCGGATCGAGATCGAATTGACCAAAAAATCGTTTTAAATGTATTAAAAATAAACTGCATATGTAATGATATTTTTCTTTTTTTTTTTAAATGATGCTCATTATGTTACTACTTATCGATTTAGATAAAAGTTTGACCTTAAATAATCGATTTAATTAATTTTAATTCGTTTTTTAAAAAAAGTCTGCCGCGAGCCGACGATCTTTGGGCCATCTTGTTTATAAATCTTGTAATTTCTTTTTCTGCCGTGTTTTTCCTTTTAAGTTTTTATTGCTGTCTTATCTAATTCCTTATCTCTTTTCCTGTGATGTTAATTTAATTTGTTTCTCTTGTCTTTTTTTTTCCAGCGAGAGAAAAAGAAAAATTAGACTAAAAATTTAAATTTCCTACTTTTCCTCCTCTTTCCTTCTTTTCTTTTCTGTCTATATAAATGTTCAATCTAATATTCCTGTTATTTCTATTGTGTGTGGTATCATTTCATTATTGTGTTTTCCAATTATCCTTTCTTTATTATCCGTGTAGGAAAAACTAATAATTTAGTAGTTCCTGTTGTTAAATATTTTATGTAGAGGGTGGTTGACTGGAAAATGTTTGCTAACTAAATCTAAAAACATTTTACAGGTTTTGGTTTTTACCTGTAGATTGAATGGTGGGTTGTACCAGATAATTCTTCTGTTTCTCTTTCTGTTGTTTTTTTTCTATCTAGTGTCTCGTTTACTGATCGACATCGCTGGTAGGACCTAAGTAAATAGCAAAAAGATATATTACGCTCTATTGATAAATGTGACCACCTGAATAAAGACATGGCGTATTTATTTTGGGTTAATTCCTAAATTATCATGGCCAATGCAAATTTATGAGTATCACTTACAAAAGTTGAAACAATGGAGCATTTAATAAGTAAGTATGTGAAAAATGGCTGAGAGTACCTAATTCTTCAACAAACGTGGTACTATATAGTTCATCAACGAAGCTAAATCTCCCGACGGTGTCACTTGTTGAAAATTTAAATTAGGTAAATTGCAACTTTTCCAGATGTTGCGGAACATTCGCGACCCACGAGTGAAGAACGTCCAGCCTTCCGTAATAACTGGTCGGAAATGGAAGGTGCAACAACCTGTAGAAAATGTAGAATCGGTCCTCAAGATGAATAATTGTTACTGTGGTAAATGAAAAATCAAGTCTAGGCCATCACCCACAGCTTTGGCAGTCTAAATAATCCACATTACATAAAAGAGAACTGGTTTCATCAACAAAGACAAAGTAAATAGGTGCACGGATCTAGTGCAAGAGTGCAAAAGACAGAGCTGTCACATAGAGCGACATCAAACATATGGAGCCTAAAAAGTTAAGTTTCCTGATAAAGACAGTCTATGACATTTTATCAACACCAATCAACCTACATGTCTGAGAGTTAACTAACCCAACCTATGCAGAGCATGTGGGAAAACTGTCACCGGATGCAAGTATGACCTAAAAATCTATATGTGGAGGCACAAGAAGTCCAGGAGTTTTGTACCGATTTGTCGAAGTGATGTTGAGAGATTGCAAATAAAGCTTTTAACAATCTCACCAACAAAGACATAGATTTCATTAAAGAAAAAAGTATTTGGAAACCTTCGCATAAAAATAGGCACAAATTATCATTGTTTGATGTCTGCACTGACTGGCACGTTGTAACCTATTTAGAACAATAATCCGTATTTCCAACTGAAATAACAACGGCCCAGTGTCCTGATATTGTTATTTGGTCCGTTAAGTTGAAAAAAGTTTTCGTCATTGTTATTGGTTTGAGTTGGTCCGCGAGAGAAACTATCTAAAATAGAACAAAGAAAGCGGCATGACAAGTTTTGCCCCTACCCCCACTATTCGCCAAATGAACTGAATTAATGGTCCCTTTTAAGGAAAACACCGACTGGGCTGATCAGCGTAAGTTGGAAAAATATGAAGATCTGCAAGAACAATGTATCAGAAAACAGATATCAGTTGGATTACGAATGTATTTCCTATCGAGGTAGGATGCCGAGGTTTCTTTGCCAATTCAACCTCCGCATTCTTGACTAAACTTGATCTTTCTGCATCAGACAAGAGGAAATACTTGACATCCAAGATAAAGCTCTAACTGCATCAGTGTGGATATGGCAATCCCACTGAGTGACAACAATCCAACAAATTTTGGTGGTATCGTGAGATGCTGCTGGGGTGCTCTGGGTTAGTGGTAATGATGCTTCAGCTCCGAAACAATGCCATCATCTAATGAAGGCTTTGTTGGAAGCAATACTGCTGTGCAAACAGCACTCATTGTATGGATTTATTAATACGTATATAAGCAGAATAGATATGTAAACCCACCGGTGTAGAAACATTTTATAAGCCAAAACTGAAACAAGGAAATGCCAGAAATTACAATAGGAAGATTGGGTTACGTCAATCTAAACAGTCTAATTTGAAAAACATATATTGATTCGTCCTATTTATCCAAGAAAATACATTTCAATGAATACACCTCGACTTATATATATATATATATATATATATATATATATATATATATATATATATATATATATAACTGGCAGAGAAAACGGTTGTAGATCTATTTCTACCCACAGGTATCTGTGTACATTTATGAGTTTCATCAGACCGCTAACTTTATTGAAAATAGTAAACAGAAAAATTCATGAGGTTTTATATATAATTTTCTGGGAAACCAACTGACCTGGTAACCCATCTACGTATATATATATATATATATATATATATATATATATATATATATATATATATATATAAGAGTGTGGGAGAAGTAATAGGGAGGTCAGCATAAAGTTATTTACTATGTTTAGCAGAAATATGGGCATCTCGTGAGAATCTTATTTACTAACAATAGTCTGTTAATCTAGTTTGCTAACCATTACACCACGTGAGTTGCCCAAGTCAACATAATAGGAAGTAAACATTATAAAATCAATAGTCATTAAAACGTGATTATTCTCTTACTTTTGTCTCACCTATACATATCTATGTGTGCATGCATGCGCGTGTGAGCGTGTGAGTTTGAATGAGTGCGCGCGTGTGTGTGTGTGAGCGTGTGTGCATGTGTATGTGCGTGGGAGTGTAGTTGTGGTTGTGTGTGTGCGAAGCCTGTGACTATAGGGATGCATTTCATGTCCCATGTCTAGAGTGTGTCCAGGTAGATTGAAATGTTTGGCTACTAAGGAGTATGGGAATTTTTCGCGGTGGTTTTCTTGTGGTTATTAAATCATATATATATATATATATATATATAGAGAGAGAGAGAGAGAGAGAGAGAGAGAGAGAGAGAGAGAGAGAGAGAGAGAGAGAGAGAGATACGGACACAATATTTTACATCCATTTAACAAAAAGGGGTTGCAATCAATACAACCATATTAACATCTAGATTTTGTTGAAAGAGAAAATATCGGAAACAACTAAAATTTAATACTGAACTAAACTCCTTAGACGAAAGGTTGTGCCAATTTAAATTGTAATTTCAAATTCACCTTCCGTTTTAACTTTTAATTTTAAGAATTCATTTTATAGAGCAGTAGAAAAGACATAAAAATCTAAAGAGAAATATTGCGGAAATAAAGTTATGTACTGTATTAGTGGCATTTTCACAAACGATATTTTGAAAAGAAATGACATTTTCCCTCACAATAAATGAGTTCGTGTCTTACTTTAAGATAAAAATTCTTGGAAAGAAAGCAGACATATTTGAATGTACAACTGCAGTGCTTGTAATTATGCCACATCTTCTTCCTATGATCCAAAACCGAATATGTCTCCGGTTGCTATCAATGTGATGCATTCCTTTTCAAATGCAACTTTCAGCCACTACATAACAATTGAAATTAAAACAAAAAATACATTTTTCCTACAGGTGTTCTAATTTATTCTTCACCACATAATGTCATTCGATTTAAAATCTTACTGAAAAAATATTAGTTTGTACTAAATCCATTCTTGATTTTATTTGTTCATAAAGAATAAAATATTCGACATTGAATATTTAAAATTCCTCATTATTTACTTTTTTCGTATCTCAAAAAGTTTTTTGATCGAATAAAATTCCAGGAATGTTTTGAATTTTCCATTATGATAAAAGATCCGTTTTTTTTAGCAATCCATTGTTTCATTACTCAAAAATATAATTCAACTATTTGTCTTAATATTTATCATATAATTTTTTATCTTATCTCCCAACTGAACGGAACAAAAATAAAGGGAAATAATTCATGCATATATACTTAGTCTATAGATTTAAAAAAAAAAAAATCTCAGGAGTGTGTGTTTCCATTAATTTGAATAATGGCAAAAATGAACGAAGTATATTATGTTTAAAATATAAAAATAATGTAGCTGTTTCTTAAATGACAAAAAGCAATAGTTAAGTCATGAAAACATTGATTTTTTAAGTAGTATGATTAATATTAATGTAACCAATAATAAGTAGATTTTTGAAAAGAATATACGTGTAAACATTGTAGTCAGGAAGTTTAAAAACCAAAAATATGGCGACGTTAGATAAATCGACTCTTCGATGAAATTAAATCCTCACAACCTCAGTTCTAAATATAATAAATGAACGTTTGCGTACAATTTACTGCAATCATACATTTTGAAAATAACATAACATTTAATAGTTAATGCCACTATAGTAAACAAAGTGTTTTCTAATATAATGGCTGATTTTTGGAAGCTTCTATGTTCATGTCTACAGAATGGCGTATAGGATAGGATATGTATCAGTTTCTTGCAGCATATTCTATGGATAGATTAATAGTAAGAGTGTCCGCTTTGTCCAGTTTATGGTTACACTACAAATGATAATAAACGATTTGTACCAACAGGTTTTGTTGATAAAATACAATATTTTATTGTAATATTATACACCCACAGCCACATATATACATATGTATATATGTATATAATTATTCTATACCTTGATTCTTAATGTAATGAAAGATGTAGTAGGAAAGTTTTGACTTTTCTAATGGTATCATTCGGTTATAAGTTTTTTAAAAAATCTAATACATTTCAAAATTCCTGTGGGGCAAATATCCTCTTCTTTATATACAAACTTCGGTTTAAACAAATCTGGGAATAATTAAAACACACAACAATTCTCATAAATTCTGCAACTATTGATATGTTGCAATTTGAGGAGAGGATAAAGTTAGCACTTAAAATGGATGAGTCTTGCCCTACTTTAAAATCAGTCATTTTCTTATGTCAGTTAAATTTTATAAGGGAGCATACGTAGTATTTGAAACCGCATTAACTGGAGAAGTTTCTAAGCTGATACCATAACAAATGCTAGATATAGTTTTTTGAATATAAACTAACTTACCTGCGTTAACTGCTTTACTCTAAGGCCAGTCTAAGTGAACTGTCGTCTTGCCTGGTTGTGAGTCCACTCACATGCGTCAACAGATGGCGTTAATGTCGATGACAGAAATGGCGTTAATGGCCGAAGATGAGGACATATACAATCTGCCGCGCGGTTAAGTTTACACTCCCGATTAACTAACCAAAACGCGATAGGGTAATCAAGTGTAACAGACCTTTGGACAATATGTAAACTTTAGAGAAATTCGACGACCTTAAATCCACGATTCGTTTTTCTAAGTGGCTATGTGAGATGGTATTTGGATCTGTTGATGTCTGTATGAGTTTTATGAATGATTTTCTTTCTCTTTTTAAATTATCATACAAGACTATTCTTTATTTTCCTCTTACTGCCCGTGAGTAAGTGAAAAACATGCACAGAAATACACACACACGTGTGTGAGTGGGCTCATAAATACACGTATATATGACATGGTATTTGTGGAAAAGGTGACTAACAGGTCACAATGGTTAGTTGATGCAAGTTTCACAATGATAAGACATCGATAAAACAAATATAAAGTGCTCAATACGTGAGTAGAGCAAATTTGTTATAATAATGGTACACAGTAATGACCTACTCGAGTTTCACCATAAGGACCTTCAGGGTTAAATCCACTGGATTAATCAAGATATTGATTAATTGCAGTCGATTGCACGTGTGTTTTTTTGCGATATATATATATATATATATATATATATATATATATATATATATATATTTTTATATACGCACATTTCACATATATACATATATCAGTTTGTGTGTGTGTGTGTGTGAGAGAGAGAGAGAGAGAGAGAGAGAGAGAGAGAGAGAGAGAGAGAGAGAGAGAGAGAGAGAGCGATGAATATGGATAGTTTAATAGACAGATAAAGAAAGAGAGAAATATAAGAGCATCTGCATATAAGCTCAAGTTGTAAAATCTCCCTCGAAAACATGAGAGAATTTCTTAAAAAGTGCCTAATTCTTTTATCAAGGCAGAGTAATTCTAAAACCTAAAACTAAAAAAAATGCAATATGCAATATAAAATATTATCCATCATTCCGAGTTTTACATGAGCGGACAGCAAAATCATCAGTTGGATACTAATAAGAAAAGAAGGGAGAAAGAATTTTATTTTCTTGTTCTTTATTTTCCTCGTTGTTTATTTTATTGTTCTTTTTCAAATTTTGCAGTGAATTATCAAATTAGTCTGGGGGCAAAGGACATAATATAAATATATTTAAATGACAGTATCTTGATATCAATTCATATATATATATATATATATATATATATATATATATATATATATATATATGAAATAAAAACTTTATACTTATATTGTATATGTATATTTGTATATATGCATAATATTTACCACGTACCCCACGTGTACAGGTTAGACACAAGGCCCTATTAATGTGGGACCACCCACAAGCCATAACTTATGGGTAACGGGTAAAAATGCGTTGATCCCATCGGCATTCGTCCTCAAGGGGGGTGCCTCAGACACTGGACAATAAACCAGTTCAGCCCCTTTAAATCGAAGGGACAGGTGTTGCCTGGGGCCATGATCCCCTGGGATCAACACTATTAGCTTCTCTAGGGAAAGGAATGAATTCATCTATTCTCCCCAGTCATGGGTAAATAGTAAGAGAGACAGGTCTCTTTAGCCTTGATAAGGCAACCAGTGTAGAAGAAAAAAAGTCATCTGTACTCCGCTTAAATATTGGACTTGTGCCTCATCTTGCTCCTGACGGAGGAGTTTGGTAATTACATAAAGAATATTGTTCTGAGTGTCACATCGTGATGTAATCGTTAGCAAGCTAGTTTCGCAGATCCATTACAACTGAATAGCGATTTAGTTCTTTGCTTGATGCCTCATACGTGTGTCACATCCTATCCGTGGCAAATGATTAATGTAAATACCTACAAGTATATATTGTTCCTAGTCTAGTTCATTATTAGTACTTAAGAACTCTTTGATGGAGATATTTTTATTTGTGTGTTAATATATTTTATTGGCTTTCTAAATCATGTTTATAAGTTTTAGTGAACGATTATAGCAAGATAACTTAAACCAGATTTTGAACCTTTTTTCCCGAGTGAATTCTCTCATTGATAAAAAAGATCATTCAATTTTCTCTCTGATGAGCTATGTAAACCGATGCAACTTTCCAGGGTTTGTGTAAAAGAATATATTTTGTATATATCTTACTGAAATCCTATTACGCGATCATGGTTCCCTTGGAGAAGATGCTACGCTCGATGCCATTTTTATTGTAAGCAAATGTACCTTCATGTGCTCAGTGAATGCAAATTTGCGAATATCTAACTATTAATATGTTCTTTAAAGAGTAAATGCTTATGTACGTTTGCATTTCTTGGTATAAATCTGTGCAGATGTATCAGCGGATATGTGTCTGTGAATGAATGAATATTTTCTAAATGCGTATACACAGGAATCACGCCAAGCCATCATTGGTAATGTGTACGCGTAATTACGGGTAAAAGAATCCAAAGAAGAAGGAAAAGAAAACAATTATAAAGAATGGTTCTATATTCATTTCAGTTATCACCTTTATTGTTAAATACGTCAAGTACAGGTAAATACACACACATTATACATACAAACCCACACACACACAAACACATGCCCCACACGCAGACATACAAATACACGCACACACACAAATATACACACACATAAATGTATTTAATGCTCTTGATAATATGTTACATACGCACATGTTAACACATACAAACATATGAATTAGTGTGCTTGCATGTGAGTACGTATACTAGAAGCACATGCACTTATTAAAATATATCTGTTGATGTGTGCATACTCCCATGAGCATTAAATATATACAAGTATGCACACACACACACACACACATATATATATGAATGTGAGGATTACCTATATATATATATATATATATATATATATATAATATATATATATAAGGTGACGTGTGCATACTTCCATGAACATTGCATATATGCAAGTATGCACACATATATACACACGCACATATGTATGTGTGTGTGTTTGTGTATGTGTGAGTATGCGTGTGTGATATTGTGTCAATGACCATGCGTACTCCACACTCCTGTGAATATTAAGTATATAAAGAAACATAACTCTTCTGTATGCATATATTGATCTATAATCGTATGATACTCATTTGTAAATGCTAAAAACACACATCAATACACACATACAGACAAGTACTCACACACAATCACTCATTTAACGAAATTAGATATCATACATGTACATATCTATATGTGTCAAATGTGTCATATATACAATTATGTACACGTACACGCATAATAGAAACAGATACACACACACACACGTTTGCATGCGCGTAAATATATGCATGTATGCATGTACGTGTGTATGTGTGTGAATGTGTGTGTGTGTGTATGTGTGTGTATGATTCCTCCACTCCCATGAATATTAAGTATTCTAGGAACATGCATTTAACATTGCGTTGAATCAAAAAGTGGACAGTATTTCCCGACTGTCAATTAAACAAACGATTCATTCCCCTTTTCCAATATTAAAAAATAAACATATAAAAAGATACGAAATGGTGAAATGTCTTCAAAGAAAACTGTGTTGAGAAGAAAGCAAATTGCATTACAGAATAAAAACGAGTGCCACAAGAAAAAGTTCCGCCATAAAACAAGGGACATTAGAAGCATGGTTATAAATCGGGTCTGGCAGACACAATATTCATGGTTCAATCCTTCTGCCAGGTAGGTGAGAATATTTATTTGAGTAATTCACCCCTATATTCTGGCGGTGGTTAATGCCAAGTATAAAGCCTAAGGAATATATTGTGTTAGAAAAAAAATGCATATTGATTAATTAAACCCGTTATCATAATATTTGTTGGTGAAGTATTTCAATATAATGGTTTCAGTTGATGAACTCTGAAGTTTTCATCAGGTTCTTTTGTCCTTTGAGGAACCTTTCTTCTTTTAAATACAAGAAAATAATTACGTAAATCCTTTATTGATTCCAGCTATTATTATTACTAAGGTTTTCAAATAAAGTCGGTTTGATTATGTATTCTCATCTAGATGTGACGACCCACTTTTTAGGATCATAGTCTTCTTTTTAGGCAGGGAAAAACAAACTGTTTTCACGGTGGGCCGGATAATTGAAAAAATAACAAGCGCAGGCCACATTATTATTGTGTTCAATATTTGCTAGATAGAACGAAAGCCCCGAGAAAAAGATGTAAAACAAAATTTATCTTTCCATTTTATATTCATGGATGAGTGGTGTAAGATTCACAAAAACAAATTTAATCAACATCTCTATTTTCAAAACATTATCAAAAACATTACAAATTCAAGTACCGTCGGCTAGTCTGATAAAATGCCTTCGCGGGCCGGATCCGGCCCGTGAGCCGTAGTTTAGTGACCCCTGTATTTAGGTAATGGTCTATTCCTGTGATATTGTGTCTGATTTACATACCAACGATTCTAAAGATCAGTAAATTGCACATTAGCGAGATCGTATTTAGAATTTTAAAAACATTCATGAAATCTATAAATCAACTTTTATTTTTATCAAAATGTTTTCTTTAGAAAAGTGCTCCATCAAAAAATAATGTTATTTTACATTTTTACAAAATTTACTTTTCTAGTAAGTATATGTCTCCTAGAGCGACCATTTTTTTTTTTCAAACATCTAACTCTTATCTTTGAGTTCGCAAACTTTAAACTACCGTGTACCTCGAGACCGAAACTTTTTTTTCTGGTGCATTCTTTATAGCCTTTGGTGCATTTTATAGCCTTTAAGTAGAAACTAAAACCCAACATATTTTAAGCCATTTTCCAAATTTTCAATTCATATTTTTCTTATATTTTTATATTTTTCAAATATCTTCATTCATTGATATCTATTTTCATATAATTTTTAATTGGTGGTCTTTCACTAAAGTCTCCTCAGATCTGCAAGACTCTTCAAAGTATTCTAGTTGATCTTAATGCTGTGACATGGATGGTCCTGATTTTTCCTCTGATTTCCAGTTTTCCCAGGAATTTAATGACTGTTACTTTTGCGAATTTTAAAAATACATATTTTGGGAAAATACTAATACCAAAATAATGATTTGGTTGAGATAAAATCTCACCACAATTGGAAAGACCAGGAACAACCATTATTCAAAATTAAACCTTTTAGATTAATAACTTTGAAATCATAAATCAAGTGTTGAAAAATACATACGATTATTATTATTATTATTATTATTATTATTATTATTGGTTCGGTTTAGCTTAGTCGGTAGAGTATCCGTCTAGGAATCGCAGGGTTCCTGGTTCAATACCGCTCCTCGCCAACTCACTACATGAGTAGCATAGCTTCGGTAACTAGAAGCGCTTCACCTCAGTAATAAACAATCTCCCTAGTCTAGTGCTAGTGAGAAGGGGATATACTCCCTCGCTGTCCGACTGATACAGACAATAGGTCACCACGCCAACTTTATTATTATTATTATTATTATTATTATTATTATTATATTATATTATTATATACCTTCTTGCGAGTTTTTCACACCAGCGTTGGTTGTTTGTCTTTCACTAGAGGCTGATTGACAGCAAGTCTCTTTGGGTCTCTGGGACTATCCAGTAGTATTTTAGCCAATCTTAATAATGCTGTTGTTTGAATGATCCCGATACTTTCTCTGATTTCCAATTCTTCCTTATTATTGAAATCTAGCGATTGGGGTTGCATATCACGTGTTTCATAACCGAATTGCATCTTCGGTTATGTTTCATTGTCTTTTCTTATCGTAATTCAGGTCAGGAGACATTTTGTTCCACTTTGACTTACACAATCCTTAACTTGGAAAAACATCAATACATTAAATGAAAAAATATTCTAAAAAATATTTTTTTACTGGCCACACGTGTTCTTATTTGTAAAAAGTCACCTAGTTCGCAGCTTATGGTGAACATTTGAAACTCGTCGTGAAAAGCAAATGCTCTTTAACAAATATTTAACGGGATTGTGACAACAAAAAAGTCATTAATTAGATGATCTAGAGTAGAAATATGATTGTCAGTATTTTCTAATGCTAAGTTTGTCTTTATACCAATTTTTCATTACATACTCTCTCTCTCTCTCTCTCTCTCTCTCTCTCTCTCTCTCTCTCTCTCTCTCTCTCTCTCCCCGTATATATATATATATATATATATATATTATATATATTGTATAACTTTCTTCTGGTGTATAATTTGAAAAAAAAAAGAATGATAATAAGGTTTGGTTTTGGTTTCTTTATTTAATGGGATATCGTTCGTGGGTTATCTCATGCTAAAGTCATCCTTATAGAAGAACAGAAGTGATACTATTTAACACATAACTGGAGAATAAAAGTATTTATACCTTTACGAAGGCTATTAGTCCGAAAGTGAATGTAATAGTGGGACCGGAGTTCGAACTTGCTTACTATAATTTCAAGTCAAGTACATTAGCCATGACGCCATGGGGATTCCCCCGAATAATAATAAAAATACCTCTCTCCTTCCTTATGAAAAATAATTATTATTGAACTTCTTTTCGTACTATTGTGCAGTAAGTCTCTCTATTTATTGATAGTTTATTTCCTCCACTAGAGTGATTGACCCTTAATCTAATTTTTAAAAATAAACATATTTTTTGTTAATGTAAAAAAAATGTGAATGTAGATATAAAGAATCAAGAAAGATAGAAATTATTCGCTAAATATCCAATTGTTAGGTTAATAAAATCCTTTTCTTTCTTTCTTTCTTCATCTCCAATTTATTCCCCCCTATTTTTGTCCCTTTCTTCTTGTTCCCCTTTCTTTATTTCCCCCCTCATCTATCTCTCTCTTTCTCTCTTCCCCCTCTATCTCTCGTTTTTTCTCAGGTAACCATTCACACATTTTATTCTTCTATTTTAATAGTTCATTTTTATTCAGAAAATATTTTCATAATTTAAAAGACACCACAAATTTTCATAGCTTAAAATACGCCACAAAAATCTGCCATTTCAATGACAACCTTAAGAGACCCCATAGAGCTAAATTAAGCCCTTATATTGACTTAGCTTAGCTTAGTTTGGCTGAGGCATCTAGTGATGATAGCATTACCCTAGTGGATAGTCTATTATACAAACTTTCTACTAAAAGTACTAGCAGAATGTGAACATATGATACATCACCAGGAGCAAATTGGACCGCCAGGATAACAGGTGTAATGGTGACTGTAGGTCAGTATTGTTTCACGCCTCGTCAGTACACTGATTGATCTCTCGTTTCAATATTATTATGTGCCACTGATCAACTTATTGCACAATATATTTCATGTTAATGTTTGCATATGTAAAATTATATTGAAAGCTATCAACTGTATAAGATTAATTGTTATGGTCTTCATTGTTATGTTGTTTAAATTTTCAGTTTGCTAATGTACCTTAACTACTTTCCATGGGGACATTATTTTTTATTGTTATTTTATTTACAATTCTTGTAACAAAAAGAATGATCACATTCTCTATACTTTTATATCATATACTTTAATATGTACTTTATATAAACATGTATATATTAAAGTTATCGTTCTAGGTAATGGAATCGGCGACCCGAATTCAATTCATGGACAAGGCTATTTGCATTTCCCTTCGCGCTAATTCCCTTAGTAAATGCATGAATTCATTTGTTTTCCATCTATGAGTAAATAGTAAGACATACTTGGTACTTTAGCCTTGTTTTGGGGAACCAGTCTAGGAGAAGGAAAACTCTGGACTCAAACTAGCCTTACTCCGTTTAAAATGGTCCTGTGTCACATCCTGCTCGTGTCGGAAGGGTTGGGTAAATACATACTTTATATACTAACAGCAATAATTTAAAAGCAAACCGGAAAACAACAAGTATAAAAAATAGAAATCAAAAACAACTATATGGATACTTCAAGTGACAAACTAAAGAAATTGTGGTAGAGATTACCTAGACAAGTTTGTGCAGAGGACACCGTGTGAAGGAAACTGACTTTCTATCAATAGCAACACAAAATTACATCATAAAAACTAGTTATTTAAAAGCTAAAATCGATAATATACAGTAGATAGCAAGTGTAAACTATGAAGAGAGAGAGAGAGAGAGAGAGAGAGAGAGAGAGAGAGAGAGAGAGAGAGAGAGAGAGAGAGAGAGATGGAACATTTTATTGCATAAAATCGAATGCAACAAACTGATACAAAAGCAATACAGAAGCAGAGATGACTTGGTAGAGAAAGTGATACACTGGGAATTGCGCAAGACTAAAATATGAAGATACTGACAAATAAAATACAAGGAAACCAGAAAATGTCATAGGAAATTTGATGCAAAAAATTCACAGGATTTTGCGAAATAATTTTTGTTGGGGTCCTTGGAACAATCCAAAAGAACCTGGAGACTAGACAAACAGAAGACAAGACCACAGCAATGCTGAGATCAGCTAGAATATTGAGAAGAGTGCTGGAGATCTGAGGAGACTTTCTGTCATTGAACCGTCTGAGAAAACCACTCGTTACCACTGGTGTGACAAACTTGTAAATAACCTAGCGTTGATTAACAAGAAGAAGACAACTTCTCATCTAGTGAATTTTGCTGTTTGGTGGATCACAGAGTGAAACTGAAAGAAAATGAAACGATAGACAAATACTTAGACCTTGCCAGAGAATTGAAAAAATGATAAACTGTAGAATATGAGTATGAAGGTGATAGCAATTGTAGTTTGTGCTTTTAGAACAGTCCCTAAGGATTTGGAAAAAGACTGGAGGAATTGGAAATCAATGGAAGAATCCAGACCATTCAGACAGCAACATTCTTGAGATCGACTAGAATACTCAGAAAAGCCATGGGGGCCCGAGGTGACTGGTTGTCCCTAAAACTCCTGTAAAAGACCATCAGCTAACACTGGTGTGAAAATCTCAAAAATAGTGATATAATAATGATGTACTTTAGAGTACTGATGTTTCAAATAAGATCCGTCCAGTGTTTAAAGTTCTTTTTTCCTAACAGAATGTAGGACTCTAACTCTCTGAACTCTCCTTTCTCGTTGACTTCCCCACTAGTTGCATACCCTACCCATCTTCCTTTTCATGATTGATGACTCGTCAGTAACACGTAACACTGAAAATTTAACTGCTTTTATTTAACCAAATGTCAGACAATGTAAGCCAACGTCTACCATATCAATCAAAATCAACGGCTTTTTCAGCTTTGTGGTTCGTTTGCTTATTAAAAGGATTTACTCGCTTTGTTACAAAATTTCCATACGCACAATAGATGATAACGAGGCTCTCCCCTTCAGATTATTAGATGCAACACAATACTTTTTGTTCGTTTATTTTTGGATTAGGTCTCTACTTAAAAACATTTAATATTATGGTTAATCTACGTAAAGAAAACCTTAGATTAATTGATACATATCGACTATTGCCCGTAAGTGACGTTAATATCAGTTTTAAAAAAATATAATTTACTATTTTTACATGCGTTTTGTTTTTATTCATTGGGAAAATTGTTGAATTCTTTGTTGTTCAATGAATAGAATGATTGTTGCTTTACAGATGTCTTGGTGCGATGCAATTATAGATTATGAGACCTTTGTTAGCCTAAGTCTCAGCTGCTAAACATGTAACGGCTTGCTTGCTCCAATCTGTAGCAGTAATTATCTATTATAAAAGCATTGACCAATTTTAACATTTCAAAATAGTTTTACATCCTACACAGGAGAACAAGATTGTAGAAAAATAAGGAAGATGATTTATCTAAAAATAGTGACTGCACATGAACGAAATTTAAGAGTTAGGCTGGTTTGGGTTGGCTTGATTTCTTTGTTTAATGTCATATCAACCTTTGTAGGCTATTTAATTCCAAAGCCATAATTGTAGAAGAACGGTAGTAATACTATTTAAACTATAGCTGGGATATAAGAGGATTCATACTTTTCCCTAGGCTATTATTAAAAATGTAAACGAATTAACGCAACTGGAGCTCGAAGTCGCTTACTACGATCTTCGCCGTCCAGCACGTTGCCTACTAAGCCATGGAGACTCACACACACGATTTTGGGGAGGGATACCACAGGAAATTATGAAAGTAAAATAAGTTGTGCCAAGTGACAAATTTAAAAGTCTCAGCATAATTGGAAAGTTTAAGTGAAAAGAAATGATTTTATCTTTTCTTTCAGCGAATGATTTATATTAATTTTGTTCTTGAAAGCATCGACAATGAATGAAATGGACAGTAAAATGTCGGAAAGATGATTTTCTTGAATTAATCAATGTTTGCTTAGGCTGTTGATGTTTAGTTTATAATCTTACAGTTTGTCAACATTTGTTGGTTTATTACACACCGTAGTCAATTTAACGATTATAATCTTTCATTATATCTGATACAAAAAACATTCCATAATTAGAGACAATATAAGGTTTTTAAGAGCCAATGTATTAATAAAAGCTACAATCATTTTGTACTGATAAACACTTATCACTTAGTTAAAATATTAATGTTTTAAGAACTAATGTATTAATGTATTTAAACAGGTTAATGTTTCCAAATTAGGAGCATTACCAATGTTTTAAGAGAAAATGTATTTCCTAAATAATTTTAATCATAATTTCAAACAGATCTATTTGCCCATGCATGAGATCCTCATAGTTACTACCATACCGGATCAGAGTGAAGCTGGGAGTAATGTAAAAAAAAAAAAAAAAAAAAAAAGAAAGAGTGAAACTCATCCCCAGATGCAGATTAATGTCATACATATTGTTTAGTCTGGCGCACAAGCCTCGGATTGCTTATGGTACCTGCGGTTTCTAAATGGTTACTCATATAGGTTCTTAACAGGTTCCTCTCTGCTTAACTTTGGGGATCTAATGGGGGATGATATTTTAAGCATGGCAAAAAAATGCAAATATTTCATGCGCGGGAATCTAGTTGGGAGTGTTAATCACGTGATATGCTACCCAAATGAAAGTAAGATGGACATTCCCCCCCCCACCCACACACTCTCTTTCCTTCTATTTACCGATTTATCTTTCTCTCTCTCTTGCACACATACATACTCATTTTCTTTAAGTCGTTCGACAAACGTTTTATCTTTCTTTCACATACAGACATATGTGCACACACACACACACACACACACACATTACATACTCTCTCACACACACACACACATTCATTCTCACATGAAGTTCTTTATTCTTTCTCTCCCTCCCTCTCTCTCTCTCTCTTTCTTTCTCTCTCTCTCTCTTTCTCTCGTGCATTCACATATTCTCTTTCTCTTTCCTTACACGTACATTTCTTTCTTATATATATATATATATATATATATATATATATATATTAAAAACGCGCACATATGCACACACGCACATATATACACATACACAAATAGAATCTTTCTTGCTTTCTGTTGTGAGGTTTTAAGGGGTCAAATAAGAACAAAACGACGGGCAACAAATGTAGAAAAATATATTAACAGAAAGTAGACAAATACATAGAGAAATTACGTCCGACGAACAGAGTTATTGGCATCGCATTGGCTTACTGCTAAGCCACAATTATCTGTCGGCGCATTCCATTGGTCTCACCTATAACATCACGTTTACACTCTTTGTCATACATTTTCTCACTTGCTCACACATTGACTCTTTCGCTCACTCTCACAAACTTCCACTTTCTTATTCCCTACTCAGATGCTCCCCCCTCTCTCTCTCTCTCTCTCTCTCTCTCTCTCTCTCTCTCTCTCTGTCTCTGTCTCTGTCTCTGTATTTCTCTCTCTCTTTCTCTCTTTCTCTCTCTCTCTCTCTCTCTCTCCTCTCTCTCTCTCTCTCTCTCTCTCCGTTAAATACTTACAACTTTTCTTGCTTATATATCATTTTTATTTCATCTCTCCCCCACGCATAATTAGTTTTTTTCTATCTCTGTATAGTATGCATTTTGTCAGTCTCTCATATTTAGTCACATACTGGTTCACTCTTATAAACTCTTTATTCACACACACAGATGTTTTCTTTCTTTCTTTCTCATACTCTCGCATCTTCTCACTGTCACATACTTTCTCACTTTCTCTCACTCACACAAACTTTTGCTCTCCCTCTCTCTCTCTTTCTTTCTTTCTCACTCTCTATCTATTTATCTATCTATCTCTTTCACACAAGATCGATTTGATCCTTCTAACCAAACATCTGAAACACTCAGAAGAACATGGAATTGATTGTTTTTCAGTTTATGGTTGTAAATATCTTACTAAATATCTTTTATTGAGTCAAAAAGTAAAAGAAAAAGAAATTCTGAAGAAAAAATGATCAAAATCAGTGGACAGCAAAAACCATTTAAGGGAAGTGAAAAAAAACCCAAAAGAAAATGTATATAATAATTGCCTCAATTAACAGAATCGGTTCTTATTTACAAATGGAAAAAACAATAAATATTTGTAAGTACAGCACAATAACCGATGGTGTAGAATAAGCATGGGCTTTTTTTGTTTGTTTCAGCTTTTATACTCTTTTGCCGGTTGTCGATTACTCAATCCCAAGAATCCTATAGAGCAGCTTACGATTGTCACACTGGAAGAAGTGCCGGTTCCAGATATATCACCGAAGTTAAGCAGTGACGAACCTATTCAGTTATGAGATGGGTTTCAACTTGAGCAACAGCAGGTACTGTAAGCAATCTAAAGCCTATGTTCCAGACTGAAAAAGGCTGAGTAAATAGCAAGAATCATGAAATTCAATCACTTTTCTTAACTATCCAGCAAAAGCATAAAAAGTAACGCTATATAGTATCATTATATGAGGGCAATCTCAAAAGTAACGTCTCCAATGCACTAGGGATGCACTGGGGATGCTGTTGAAAAAACTGTTATGTTTGCTGTACATACGCTTGCGCACACCTTGATACCACGCTCAGTCTTAGCTTGGTAGTCATTTCTAATAGAGTTCACAATTGACGCTATCACTGAATGGGAAGTTCATGCAATTATTAGCTTTTTTTCTGTACTGTTTTGTTACTGCCATATTCATAGTATCACACTGCTCATCATTTTGCATCGGACATGAAAACAGATGTCCATCATCGAATTTCTCAATGTTGAAAAAATTTCACCAATTGTATTCATCAACGCTTGATTTAGCAATTGTTACAGCGATATGAGTGATAAGTTACAATCACTAAGGCCGTCAAACCACACAATGAAGGGTGTCAGTCAGCTCATCCACGTGAATTGAGCCGATAAAAGACGCCGTCACGATTGCTATGAAAAGTGTGGCTGGTGCATATTTTTATGAGCTCAGCTTGATGGCTATTGGTCAAAGTTGGTGAAATCTTGTGTGTATGTGAAAAAATAGTGTTTTGTGTTATTTAGATGTTTCGTACTGTTGTCCTCGTCTTTATTATTATATAACACAATGAGTTCGACAAGTAGGTTCTCGAATTCGTGTTGTGGCCTGGTTAGGCTAGAATAAAGACAGAAGAGAGGAGATGAGTTAAAAAAATATAGTAACAAAGGACAGTAGTACAGACATATACAAATGAGAAGGTTACTCGCGAGGCGGTCTTATCAACTGTCCGCTGAAATATTGACTCTAGCTAAAGAGCAGAAACTGCTGCTATTTATCGTTGGAAGAGTTCATGCGTGCGTGGTAAATTACCATAACAGTTCGGCAAGAAACAATTGAAGAAGACACATTATATTGTGCATATAACTATTAGGATGAGTACAACAGTTCGAAAAATGTAAATAATATAAATTATCAATCCTCATCTCAAAATTCAGACAAATAAATAGTGTTTTGTAAGTGAAAGGTTTTATCCAACGGTGTTAATGTGTTTCTTGCATCTCTTGTACTTTCTGTAGAAATTAATAATGGTCATAACTTTCAAAGCGATTATCGTGTGTTAGAATCGACACACACTTAATTACCCAACTCGTAAACATCATTAACAAGTTATTCAGTTTAAGCTTCAGGGCTTCTCATGCCGAGTGCAAAACGCGGACGTGTTGAAAACTATTTTTATTTGTGATGCTAATGGCGTTTCCTGATTTATATCCGTCTTGTTTTTCTGGTCACTAACAGGAATCACTGTAGAATTTCTTTGTCACGAAACATCATCAATCATTCATTACATGATTTTTATCATCTTCCTGTGACCTCCTCATCCCCAAAGGCTTTGTCTTTATTTAGACGTTCTCTTCTTCTCTTCTTCTAATATTAATACATTATAGATACTAGCAAAAATATGCGCCCTCCATTTTGATATAAATAAATATTATATTGAATTAGAAAGACTAATGAAGTTAGATATGAACACTTATTTTTATCTAATTCTAATTGATTTCAATATAAAATTATGCATAGGATTTTAATTCGTTTGAGAATAAAATCAATAATATTAGCAATCAATAACACCAGTTAATTATTTAATAAACACGACTTTATTAAGACCGGTATGCAAATCATTCACACCATCGTAGGATTTTAAACACATTAATAACCCGTCCTCGGGGCGGGGGTCCGGTGGCTTCGGCCACTGGACTATTAATGAAATTAACGGCATGATCCCAGGAGGTATTCCCCCAGGCAACACCTGTCTCACGGATTTAAAGGGACAGGGCTGGGTTTATTGCCCTGTGCCTGAGGCGCCCCGTTGTCGTGAAATGTCAACGGGATCTACGCATTTTTGTATTTGCCATCCCATGAGTTTCGGTTCGCGGGCGGTCCACATTAAACGACCTTGTGTCATACCCGCATGTGGGATGCAATGTAAATACCTTGATAACATGAGCCTTTCGGGGCCTGTGTCTGTTAATGAAATTAACGGCGTGGTCCCAGGAGATATTCCCCCAGGCAACACCTTCCCCCTTGGTTTAAAGGGACAGGGCTGGTTTTATTGCCCAGGGTCGGAGGCGCCCCCTTGTGAGGGAATGCCGACGGGGTCAACGCATTTTTTTGTGCCCGCCATCCCATGAGCTACGGTTCGGGAGTGGTCCGACATTAATATCTCTTTGTGTCTGACCCTCATACGTGGATGCGTGGTAAATACACATTAATAATATGGGCTGTTTTGAGGCAAATCTATCTCAGCTAGACCTTTTTTGAGACATTGTTAATAAATAAGATGCTAATAAAATTAAATAATGATTATTTAATAACCATTAAGAATATAACGTAAATAACTAAGGGAATTGTGACGTTGGTGGTGACGTAGTTTCGGTTAGAGACAGACACACACACAATCTTCACACAAGATAATAAATCTATTGAATCAACAAGTGACGCATTAATTCCAAACTATGGACAATATCTTACTTCCTGTTTTTCAGTGTTCAACATACGTATTGACTGTCAAATTGAACCAAAAAACCTTTGTGATTCATCATTTTTTGTTAATGCCAAACATATTTAGTATATATCATAATATCTAATTAATTTTAATATCTATTAATACATAAAATGACTAATGTTAAGCGCGAAAGTAGTAGAGTAGCAGAAATCAGTTGGTAGTAAAAGAAAAAGCTAAAATTTACACTGCCCTGTCGGCTGGGGCTGCAGAATACACCAACTACACCTCAGAAGGGTAAGATTCCCTACACCAGTGGGTCCACCTTTTGGCTGTGAGTGGCGACTCGTGATATTCAAAGGCGAAATCCTAGTGGGTGAGCAGTCCATGATTTGCAATACTCTATTTTGGCCTGTGCTTGGGATTGACGGACGATTCAATCGGCAGATCACATGGAGCCATAACACCTTTGAGTAATTCCATGTCAAACCATCCAGGTCATGTCACCCACCCCTTCAATTTTTCTGAAATTTGTCCAAGAGTGGATTATGATGAAGTTAGCCAATTCCCAAAATTTGAGCTTCCAATTTAAAAAATTGGCGGAGTTATGTCGATTTTAGCCCTCAAATTTGATGAGGATCGCAAAAATGGCGACTTTTTGTAACCTATTTTTCTGTGTAAAATGAGTTCTAGAGCTTCCCTACTCCTAAAGATTGGTTTATAAAAGCATTCTTGCCCAATGAATCCAAAAATGCCATCAAAAAAGTTTTAAAGTCAACCAGTTTTAAGTTATTGATGATTTTTTTTCCTAGCAAGATCAATATCCCCGATATGAAATTTTGTACAGGTGTATCTTAAAGTTAGCAAATCTCTAAAATTTGAGCTTCTAATTTCAAAAATTGGCGGAGTTATGTCGGTTCAACAAATCGATATAACTCTCAAAGTTTGGGTGGGGTGTCGCAAAAAAAAATGGCGACTTTTTGTAATCTATTTTTGTCTGTAAAATGAGTTCTAGAGCTTCCCTACTCCTAAAAATTAGTTTTTAAGAGTATTTTAGCCCAAGGAATGCAAAAACTGCTGTCAAATTTTTTTTTAATATAGCAAATTTTAAATTATTAATGATTTCTTATTTGCAAAATTTTAATTGATGTTGTAACTTCGGTTCTGAGCAAAAATCCTTTTTGGTACAAATATTGTTCAGTATATGTGAAATAATAATAGAAAATAATTGTCATCGATCCCACATCGGGGATATTGAGCTTGCTAAGAAAAAAATCAGAAATCATCAATAACTTAGAATTGGTTGACTTTAAAACCTTTTTGATAGCATTTTTGGATTTCATGGGCAAAAATGTTTTTATAAACCAATAGTAGTAGAGAAGCTCTAGAACTCATTTTACAGACATGAATAGATTACAAAAAGTCACCATTTTTCGCCAACACCTCCAAATTTGGAAGTTAAAATTCCACATAACTCTGCAAATTTTTAGAATTGGAAGCTCAAATTTTGGGGATTGTCTAATGTTAACATAGTCCACACCTGGAAAAATTCAGAAAAATTGAAGGGAGTGTGTGACAGTTTTACTTTTTTCTTGATGATTGTCCCGACCATATTTCTCAAATGCTTTTATGGAAAACCACCAAACCCTTTTTTATCATTTATGTGTTAGAGGGGACTGAGTATCGTAGTGTCCTGGATATGACACTAATCTACTTCTAGTAGTGAGGTTCAAATTCTAGAGCTCTGGGGTGTGTGAGTACCTCTTCATTGCCATTACCCCCGGCCAACTCTGATCCGGAGTGGTAGTACCTGTTAGGATCCCATATATTGGTTAAATAGATTAAAAAATGAATTTAAAAATGTGTTTAAAAAGTAAGTTAAAAATTGAACGTCCAACAATGGATAAAACAAAAACGTTTTCAACATAAAATAACCCAAAGGTTAACATACCGTAAAATCCAATCAATCAAATAACCAAATCTTACATACAAATGTAGTTGGTACTAAAAGATACACGCATTGAGTATTATGTCAATAGCTTGAATAGTTCGCTTTTGATTTGAACAGGTTTTTATGTAGTAGTTATACTGAAGTACGAGTTCTTTAATAAATAAAGTAGGCAATATTTGTTTTTTATTTTCTAAATATTCTCATGTTTTCACGCATTATAAATGTTTTTCTATTTACGTGTACCAGTCATAAGAGTAAGATTTTTTATTAGCATTTCTATTTTATTTACCTTATTTTTGGTTGCAATGAATTACACTGGAAACCATTAAAATATGACCATGAACAGTTGCAGTTTTTAAAGTGTACGGAGAAAAGTGTGAAAAAATTAACAGCAATAATCAAAATATTGCTGTATTCCTTTTTTTTACATGTATTTGTCTTCTTTCTGTTGTGTTTTATTGTATCAGTCCGACCGCCACTCTACGGTCGTTGTTATGCAACATGCAAGTTTGGAATTGGCTTAAGGTTTATTCTTTAATTCTGATCCGCGCTCCTTACAACCGAATAATGACAATCTAAGAGTTAAAATAAAAAGGAAAGTAAATAAAAATAAAATAAATACTAGTAAAATAAAAATAATAAAAACAAGAATACAGAAAAGGATTTAAGTTCGTGTTTCACCGGGTGCTTACTTTTTATTATTGTCTCTAATACAAGCTATTTTCTCTCTGTAGTTGAAATAAGGACCCCATACAATTATAACTAGAATTAAAACGATTACTGTAAATAACAATCAAGGCGTAGTCACTTCATTCAGAATGATACCCTTGAAAAATATATAAACCCCTTCATCCCCCAACTATGGGTTAAATAGAACCACTAACTTTCTTTTACAGGAATGGTTTTGGTATTAAATAACAAACGAACATTGATATTCCATTAAACAAAGAAACTAAACCAAATAATCAAAGTTAATAATAATCATGTTTGACAAATCTTCATCTAAAGATTTATTCTAAAAATAACTTTAAGATATTACTGGTGAATGTGAACATTCTAGAAATATTAAAAAAAACCTGCTAATTGGCCAAGCAGAAAAAAGAGAAATTGTATAGATTCTCAGTTCATTACCAATGAATTTGTTCAACGCTACCATAATATATATATATATATATATATATATATATATATATATATATATATATATAATATAATATAATAAATATATAAAGGTTTTACATATCTATTTATTTGGTGACAAAGGAACATTCACAACCATATTGGTTTCATGTGAGGCAATCGTCAGGTGAAGATGTTACAAATGCCACCGTTCCAGCATAAGCTGAAATAGTGACCATCCCACACTATAGTATATATATATATATATATATATATATATATATATATATAGATGATTTTAAAGAAAATCACAATCCCCAACGGAGAGATTGAGAGATTGAGCCATATTTCCTCTTTACTCGTGAAACTCTTAGTTACAGTGATAGCAGACTGAGGAGACAAGAGATTAATTCCTGCCTCTCCCAAGTATATTAGTTCAAACTGAATGCAAATATCTTCAGTTGGAAGGAAGTTGGTCTTGATGTGCCGATTCCATTTCTAATGCGATAATTGTTAAGTAACTTGCATACACACACACACACGAGCGCCCGCGCGTAGGTATGTATTTATTACTATACTGGTAGACAGAAACACAGAGAGGCAGATAGATGAACTGCGCATTTCACAAACCCTGTATAAAATCTTAGATATATAAATATGTGCATTTGACGGTGAACGCGAACTTGTGTGTGTGTTTTGGTATCTGTGCAAAGAGGGGATAAAATGATTCATTGATCGAGAAACATATGGGCATGTACAAGTGTGTGTGTGTATGTGTGCGTGCGTGTGTATGTATGTATGTGTGTATGTGTGTGTGTGTGTGTGCGTGTGTGTGTAGGCGCGCAAGTACTTGCTCTGTCAAAATTATTTACTCTATTCGTGTATTTACATACTGAGAATTTCTTAACAGATGCTGGTTAATGTTGGCCATGAATTGGCAAAGGTTATTGACAATGTATACTTCCCCCTTTCCCTTCTGCTCTTTCTCTCTCTATCTCTCTCTCTCTCTCTCTCTCTCTCTCTCCTCTCTATATATATATATATATATATATATATATATATATATATATATATATATGTTAAAGTAGCGTGGACATGGAGGCAACGGCACCTGGTTACTGGCTGTTCTCCCCTATGCGATCTTCAGATCATATAGCGGTCATATTATACATGTATAGAGGGTGGTCCAATTAACAATTTGAAAGGATTAATCCTAAAGAAATACAATTCATTTACAGATTTCGTCTAAACCTATACTGTATCTAAGATTTATATATAGCAACTAAATCAGTCGCTGGCTTCCGGTTCAGAAAGTATGAGAGCTAATATTGAAAAGAAAATGTTGTGGGTAATGGTTTCTGATTAGTAATTTAAAAAAAACTAAAGCAATAAGTGGTCTAATGATTTAACTTCATGTAGTTTAGTAGTATCTAAATAAGTTATTATAAAGGATTGGGTAATTTTTAAATTGTAAAGTTGTCGGTCATTGAATTCATATTTTTGTATGTTGGGTGATGGGGTGTATTCGTGTATATTACATGATTTGCGGGACTAGCCTGCTAACAATTGCACTATGATGAGACGCCCTTATTCTTTACACAAACTGTTCTCTACCCGTAGGATGTGACGCACGAATCCAGCAAGGATCAAATTCCTTATTCGGCGAGATTATCTTTGCTCACTATTACACTCCGACAGAATGCTCTTTTCAAACCTGTGCATGTGTATGATGTGACACAATTTCACATGTAAGGGGCATACAGCGAAAATCAAAAAATAACCATTACACTACGATGGGACACCATCATTATTTACCCAACACGTTTTCTAAGGGTTGGATATGACACAGGGCTGCAGGTATGGGGCATACAGCGTGGAATTAACTCGTCATGCAGTAGTAATGGATCTATGAGACTAGCTTTTTTGACTGTTACACCGCAATGGGGTGCATTCCTTATTTACCCGAATCGTTCACCATAAGTAGGATTTGGGAGAAGTTCTCAAGTGTGGGTCATCCACCGAGAATCGAACTCGCTATTCAGTAATAATGGATCTATGAAACTAGCTTGCTTATCTTACACCACGATGTCTCTAATATTTTGAGTGTAAAAAAATAAAACAACAAAAATTCCTAAAATAAACAGACATTTATGATATATGAATTCTTAGTTATTTTCTTATAAATTTGATGAGAATTTGCTAAATCATTTCATCTCTTATTCCTCTCTTCCTCTGTTCTCTCTCAATCACTGGTGTTCTTAAAATTATTTTACCCCGGTCATGGACTGGGTACTTCTGTATACATACATACATACATGCATATATATATATATATATATATATATATATATATATATATATATAAGTTAAGGATAGAGGCGACATGAATTCAACCAACGTTGCTTGGTAATCAAGTGCCGTTGACTTTTCCGCTAACCTTAGATATACATGCTCTATAAATGATGTTGAGTACTCTTTACTTATAAATATAACAAATTATGTTATCAATATATATATATATATATATATATATATATATATATATATATATATTACCGTCTACAAATAAGTACATTTTTAAAATAGAATGTCAGCTTTCCTCCAAAACAAAGATACCAGGACCTTATAACCTCTCGTGGGATACTATAACAATATTTTTTCTATATAGTTAACGCTACATGAATTCACCGGGATTTTTACGCAAAACACCTGCTGTGTAATGAAACAGAGAGAGAGAGAGAGAGAGAGAGAGAGAGAGAGAGAGAGAGAGAGAGAGAGAGAGAGAGAGCAAATATTCTAAACTGAATAGATTTATTCATGCATGTGCAACTACCATCAGTCAACAGAAACTGTGATAATAGCATTTTGAAGTTAACTTTGGTGGTAGGTAGACATCACCTTAACATATCATATATCAAATCAATTTATCCCTTTGATAGTGAAATAAAGATTCATGACTGGAAAAAATTATGCCAATAATTTGTAAGTATAATCTTTCAGCTTGAAAACTTATAATGAAAATTTTGAACGAAAAATTTATCGGTAGTAACTGTGAATTCTTTGTAATTTATGAATGGACAAACAATTTGATGTAAAGCTATTAAATTTGATGTGCGTAATTATTGACACGTAGTCAAGTTTTAACGTAAAATTTGTTGCTCATGGGGGAAAAGTATATAATCAAAATAGATAATCATCAGGAAATCATGTTGTAGCGGGATGTAACCAATAGTACAAAATTTGAATTTCAAAACATCTAAAGTAGAAAAGCCGCAGGTCTTGACAAAGTAACCTCTGAAGTAGGGAAGACAAGGAAATTTGACAACATATTTATACGATTATGCAATGCAATGTCTAAACAAAATACAATAGAGAAATGTACAAAAGGCCGCATCCTCCCATTCCCTATAAAAGGCAACCTCAGAATCACTAAGAAATACAGAGGTATAACCCTTAGTCAGTTCTTCAAATTTGAGATGTAAAATAATTTCATAGAATTATTGCTTCTAATTCGGACAACAACAAAAAAATGTTTAAATCAATAATCTTTTAATCTAAAACAAAAAATCGTTTTACTTTCATTAGAAACAGGTGCAATACAAGTTTTGACATTGTACCTGGCGTAGGCAGATACCTCAGCTGGTAAATATCTAGTGATTTTCTCAATAAAGTATATTATTAAATTGCGTAAAAGAACTATAGCTGCTGCGATTATTAAAGGCATTACGTATACATTTTGATGACACAATATATATATATATATATATATATATATATATATATATATATATATATATGGGTGGGTGTGTGTAGTGTAAGTGTGTGTGTGTATGATGTGTATTTAGGCAGCAGATTCTCCTGTAGGTCTGTTTTATCAAAGATGACATTCGATTTGGTGTTTAGCTTTTTATTCAGCTTTTCTTTTAGTCGAATGAGACGTCGTAACTGTGAATGTAGATAATTTAAGAACGGTCCAAAATGTCTGTTTGTGTAGTCCAAGTCCAGGTAGTTTTTACCATTTTCGAGAACGCATATTTTATTTGCTTTAGTATTTTGGTAGAGCATCATTATGGTGTTAACTGTTTCCTGGGAAGGCCGTATGCTAGCATTTTTGCTCCATTTTCCCTCTGTTTATGGAGTCAAATGCTTTGGAGAAATCTACAAATAGTAGAGTTGCCTCAAGATTCTTTGTTCGGACCCCTTCTATGATTCGACGAATGGTCAGGATCTGTGTGGTTGTAGATAGATTTCTGCGGAATGCGTTTTGATTTTTTCTAAGGATTTTCTCTATTTCGGGTCGGATGCGATTAAGGAAAAGGGCATTATATATCTTAACAGCTATAGCAGTAAGAGTTATGCCTCTGTAATTCTTAGCGATTCATAGGTCTCCTTTTTGGGGGAATGGGAGATTGCAGCACTTCGTCCATTTTTCTATCGAATTTTGTCTGTATACTGCATTACATAGCCTAAACAGTATAAAATCAAATTTCCTTATTTTCCAGACCCCAGGGGGTACTTCGTCGAGGCCCGCGGCCTTTCTATTTTAAGCTTTCTTAATACATTAAGTTCTTCTATCGTAAACTCTCCTAGCTTAATGTCTAGTTGGTTATTCGTTATTTTTTGTATGTCATTTTCTATGGGTTTAGAGTGGGGTGGCTCCTTGCAGTTTCTGGAAGTGTTCTTTCCATTTTTGAAGTCTATCTTTTTGGCTGTTTGTCTTTAGCTTTAATCTAGAGCTACTTTTCTTGTTACTAATTTCGTTTACAGTTTCCCATGCTAATCGCGACTGTCTGTTTTCTACTGCCTGTTTGATTTTTTTTTTTGGGGGGGATTTATTTCAGTTAGTTCTACCTGGACTTTCTTAAGGTTTTCTTTTGTCTCACAGGTGACAGCGTGTTTGTTTTTTGTTTGGTCGGTAAGCATTCTGCTGCAGCTTCTAGGTGGGCAATGACAAAGTTTTCGTATTCCTCATTTGGAGTGTATGTTGCTGATGTCTCGTGGAGGATGTCAAATTTATTCCTGTTACTGGTAGTGATCGCGTATATCACTGTTGGCAGGTGAAGACCAGTCGTATCGTATCGATTTACTGGTTTGCCCTTTGTTTTTGCGTAGGCTTAGGCGTATTTTGGCTGTGATTATTCTGTGATCGGAGGATACTCCTTCCAAAGAGAAGTATGTTTCGCAGTTCATAGCACTGTTTGTCCATTTTTTATTTATTAGGATGTAGTCTAGTTGCGCTTTTGTGCTATTTGGTAGGTGTATGTCCATAATTTGCCTTGTCGCTTTTGGAATTTAGCGTTTAGACATAGAAGCCGGTTCTCAAGGGAAAACTCGGCTAGGAGTTCACCATTCCTGTTTGGGGTGTCGTGTAAGCAGAATTTATTGTTTTCGTTTCTGCTTATTTGCGCATTTGTATATATATATATATATATATATATATATATATATATATATTATATATATATCTGTGTGTGTGTGTGTGTGTGTGTGTAAACTTATATAGAAGAATCAAGACCATGAAAATGTAATTTGTCCGTCGTTTTAATGCGTTTTCATTTCACATACTTTCGTATCATTTTATACAAATTCTCACTATAGATCAATGGTTTGCAAGCTAATCTCGCAGACAGTTATTACTATATTGAGTTCTGTCACTGCGTGCTCACTTGTGCCTTTCTGTCAGACAAAGCTAATCTTAGTAAATACACTAGAAGTAGATTTTCCTTAAATACATGCTTATCTGATTCTTGTGTCATTCAGATTATCTCTTTGATGTATTTTGATATATCAATTTTGTTTACAATAGATTACGCAATGTTTGTCAGTCATTCACCTTTGTCGGAGGGTTGGAATATTATTCATGTTTGTTTTCTATGTGTCTATGACGACAGAGACCAACGCGTGCCAGTGTGAATCTGTGTTATTTGTACTTCTCTTGATGAAACCATAGGACTGGAAATTCCGGTTACAGCTGTTTCGAATTTGTATAATAAGTGAATGCATCAAACTAGCATAAAGGGAGTACAAGACTAGGCTCGACTGGATGGAAAAGTTGATTTATTGGAATCTGTTCAAGAAATTAAAATTGTGAACATACTACAATATTGTTATAGTTATGATGCCATTCAAGTAAATACTTAGTAATCGGAATTTCAAAAAGCTAATACTAATTAACAAATCCATCCGCCCTGCAAAAATAGGATGTAACTTTAAGCCTCACATTTATTGTTGTCTCCCGTACGTGATGTTCCTCACTATGGTAGAAATGACGACCCAAGTGAATTGCAATAAATATAAAAAGCAAGATTAAAAAAGATTTAAGAAATAGTGTTTAGAAGTAATAATATGGTTCTGCAAACCAATATTTAACAACATCATAATTTCATCATAAAAGTTATGTAAAACTGGAAAGTAGAACAAACTTGCAGAGTGTAAAATCCAATGAAACATCTTCTAGGGAAACACACACTCGCCATTGTTATTCCTTAAAGATATTATGCCACTCAACTACATACTTGGATATACAAAATCACAGGAAAAAATGAACCACCTTATGTACATGGATGATATCAAGAGTTTTTGCGAAAAATGAAAAAGAACTGGAGATCCTTGTACAGATCATAAGAATATACAACCAGGATATAAGAGTGGAATTTAGGATCGAAAAGTGGGCTATGCCGTGATGAAAAAGGGGAAAAGAGAAAAAAACGGAAGGAATAGAACTACTAAATCTGGAAAATATAAGAACTTTTAGAGAAAAGAAACTATAAGTACTTGGGAATATTGGAAGTGGACACCATCAAACAAATAGGGGTGAAAGAAAAGTAAGAAAATTGTACCTCAGAAGAACAAGAAAACCTCTAAAAAACAAGATCTGCAAAAGAAAGATCATCAAAGGATAAACATATGTAAGATACTCTGGACCATTCATAAAATTGACAAGGGGGAACTCTGGTAGATGGACCAAAGGACAAGGAAATTGATGTCTATGCATAAGACATTACATCCGAGAGATGACATAGAATATATGTGTCAAGAAAATAATTTAGTAAGAGGACTTGCCAACACTGAGGATTGCGTTGATGCGACAATTCGAGGACTCGAAGAATACTCTAAAAAGAAAAGGATGAGTAATTACAGCAGCTAGTAACAGCAATCGCAACATATGAACGAATAGAAACAAGATAAAAACTAGAAAACAGTAATGAGAAGAACAACAACTGTATAAATACTTCGAGCGACAAACTGGAGGTTGCATATGAGAAGACCAGGACATGGCTAATAAATTGAAACCTCAAGAGAGAAACTGAATATCTAATAATAGTAGCACAAAACAATGCCATAAGGACATTATATCAAAGTGAACATAGATAGGACAACAGCATAGCAAGTGTAGGAGGTGTGGAGGCAAATACGAAACTGTTAATCACATTATAAGTGAATGCTGCTAACTAGCATATAAGGAATAAAAAACAAGTCACGACTAGATGAGAAAGGTGGTTTACTGGGAATTTAAATTTGAACATACTACAAAATGGTATATGCACAAACCAGAATCTGTCTTAAAGAATGAAAGGCATACAATTCTGTCGGATTTTGAGATACAAACGTGTCACCTAATCCGGACCAGAAAAACAGACTTTGTGTTAATTAACAAGAAGAAAATAACTTGTTATCTAATGGATTTTGCTGTGCAAGCAGACCGCAGAGTGAAAATTAAAGAAAATGAAAAAAATAGACAAATACTTGGACCTTATCAGAGAACTGAAAAATTGTGAAACAGGAGGGTAACAGTGATGCCAATTGTAGTTGGTACCCTCGGAATGGTCCCTACGGGTTTCGAAAAAAAAATGCTGGAAGAATTGGAAATCAGAGAAAGAATCAAGGTCATCTAGACAACATCATTGTTAAAATCGGCTAGAAGTGTCTTGGGTATCTGTAGAGGCTTGGTATCACTCAGACTTCCTTGAATTACTACCAGCTAACGCTAATGAAAAAAGTAATAATAATAATAATAATAATAATAATAATAATAATAATAATAATAATAAAGCTGTTATTGGTGATGTATTCTTAAAAATCTAAAAAATAAAAATAAATAAAATACAATCTTAGATCTTATTTTGTTTAAAAATGTATATAATCCCTACTCCCACTCAGAATTAATATAAATGTTAATCGAGAATGAGAAAAAAAATCAGGTCAGTTTGTGTTCCTATTATCAATCCATCCCAGTTAATGGTCTTTCGTCCCAGGAAACTGTGGGAAAAATTGATATGGTGAAATAAGAAGGGAAGATATTCTTTTTTATGAATTTACGTAATCCCTCCACCACGGACAGGATGTGTCAATTTTAAAGTACATCTGTTTTCCTTCTCGTAGACTGGTTTCTTAACCAAGGTTAAAGAACCCAGTTAGTCCTACTAATTACCCATATGTGGAGGGATTACACATGGATTCACGCCTTTCCAAAGGGCAGATTCTCCAAGTTTTCTGTATCTCCAAATGGAGGTGAACTGGTTGTTTTAAACCTCAGCAGTTGATATCCTAGCTTTTTATGGACTGGAAATCCAATCTCTGATATTGACTAGAAACAAAGAACTAACTCATTCAAAAGGCAGATACTTTAGTTTCACTGGGATCAGCAATTAAAAGTTATGATTTTGAATGAGGAATTAAAAGTAAACAGGCTCTATACACATAGACAAGCTAAATATAATCTATTTCATTGTGATTTGTACCGAATTAACCTGATAAATACCTATAATTGATGTTCAGAATTTCTTTTAAACCCTTTTATTTATGTTAAAAAAATAATCCGTTTTAAACCCTTTTATTTATTTATGCCTGACATGTACCTCACTTTTAAAATCTGAACTCAAAAATATGTTCACTATGAAGACAAGGCTGCTTGTAATATATTTGTTCTTTTTCATGGTTGACTTTTTGGTGCCTCTTAGAATTTCCAACTCTGCTTATGGTTATATAAAACTGGACTGGGTATGTTAAAATAAATCACATTTTGGATATATGCTGATCAGGAACAGAGTTTGCAATGGAAGTCGTAACATAGTCATGGATCCCCAGGACTATGTGACTGATGTCAACTGGTCACTAGGCAACATGTTAGCAAATTAGTAATAATCTCACGTATTCCCAATTTGCCCTGTCACAAATGTTTATCATTAAATGGAGTGAGTTTCTAGTTTGAATTTTCTTTGGAAGGACTACAAACAAAGCAGAAAGATAGTAGCAATTTAAAATATAAAAGTTATTGAAAAGCATTATGAGACAACGTTTTCTGGTATCAGTAAATAAGTTAGCATCCCAATTGCATATATGCTGTTTAGTTATTCTTTTAGGTAATTGGTAGCATTGTTTTGTTAGTCAGTGTGTCGCTGCTTCTGTACACTTTCTCATGACCTGGTAGTTGTCGCAATAAGGCAGAGTTGACCTCATTTACCAAGTCAGTTGAAAAAACTTATTTCCAGGAATTGGAGCCTATGACAAGAGTTCTAATTACGATCGGTATCACCGTCACCTTCATGTGTCACAATTTTTCAGCTCCCAGGCAATGTCCAGGTATTTTCCAGTTTTTTTTTTCACTTTTTATTTTCACTTGCAAACTGATAAAACGACAAAATTCACTAAATGACTAAGATTTTTTTTAATTCTCTTGTTAATTAAAACTAAGTTTGTTATTTTGGCTTGGATTGGGTGATCCATTTATATCTCAAAGTCCCAGAGAAATTTATTACGTTTTCTAGGACATATTCTTGTTTGTGTAGATACAATTTCAGTCTCTTGCACAATTCCCAGTGAATCAGTTTCTCCGCATCGTCATGTTTGCTCTTGTATTCATTTTGTGCCAGGTTGCTAAATTCGCTATTAGGTGTTTTGTTTCATTTCTATCACCAGATAGCCATCTTGCTATTTTTCTGCGTATTATCAATTCTAGCTTTGACATAATTAGTCCTTATAGCATTCATTTGTGCTGCTATTGATAGAAATTTAGTTTCTCTTTTTAAGTTTCTCCTTCGTAGACATGTTAAGATAATCTTATGTGAACAATTTTCTTACTTTGTCGCTTGAAGTATCCATATAGTTGATTTTCTTCTAATTTTTGTTTTCTAGGTTTTATGATAATTGTCTCCCTGTTTGCCCTTAAGTTATTTCTGTCATTGCTGTTACTGGCTGCAGCAATCAACTTCTCTTTGATCTTTGTTTATATATTCTTTGAGTCTCTGGCTTGCTGTATCCACACAATTCTCAATGCTATCAACTCATTTTCCTTCATTTCTTGTCACATAATCTGTCTAATCTGTCTCTACCTTGGATATAAGTCCTTGTGCATCGACCTCAATTTCCTTTTTCTTTAGTTCATATTTCTGAGTCCACTTTAAAAAAAGGCCCAGAATATCCTACAAGTGAAACTGTCCAGGTATCTGTTCCTTTGATTAGATTTCTACAGCAGGGTTTGGTTTCAAGTTTTCTTGTTCTTCTTACATTTTCTTTAATTTCCATTTACTTGATGGTATCTATTTATAATATTTCCAGGTATTTGTAGTTTTTCTTTTCCCCAAGTGCTCTGATGATTGGGCAATTCTGTTTATTTAGTTGCTTCTCTTTCTTTTTATTATAAGCATTGTGCATTTTTCAATTCCAAATTTCAACCCTATCTTGACTGAAGAGTATAATAGTTTATATTAGAGATTGTAATTCTTTTGTGTTCTTGGCAAATATCTTAATACCATCCATAGATGAGGTGATTTATCTTTAATTGCGACTTTATAGATATGTACTCTATGTAGTAAATATGTAGTCTCCTTAGTATATAATTCATCATTAATATAACATTATCTTTGCTATAATAAATACTAATAGCGATGATGTGTCTACCTGGAAGATACCTCTTTCAATGTTTGCCTCTACTAGCCTTTGTCCTCTAGCTGTTAGTTATATATCTCAGTTTTCCATAGATTTTCTGATTGTTTAAGACTTGATCTGAGATTTTAAACATTTTCAAACATATTATTCATCATTGCAGTATCATGTCATATACTTTCTTATAGTCTATCCATGCCATGGTTACATTTTCTTCATTGTTTTACCTCCTTTAGAATGTGTTGATCGAGGTATAATAGATATTATGTTCTTCTAGTTCCTTTGTGATATCCTTTCTGTTCTACGGGAAATAACCTTCTTCAATTCCTTGTAATTCATTTTTCATGTCGTGTAGCCATTCAGCCTTTCTTTTGTTTATGTTTATGTTCCCATAGTTTGCTCCGGAAATATTTTGTTTTATTTGCCTCCGGTTGCTCAATTTTCTTCGCCATTTACTTGTTGCTAGAATTTGTTTTCATTCTTTTGGAATTGTCTGTTTATTGCGGTTTTTAGTTGCTGTAATTTGTCTCTCTCTACTCGTTTTATATATTCATTGAGTCCCTGAATTGTCGCATCTTCCTTATCCAGGATGAATGGTGAGTACTATTTTTTTTCAAGCCCTTCGCACGAGCAGGATATGACACAAAGTTGATTTTTAAGTGGTGTTTAATAGGTTTTAATTCAGAGTTTTCCATTTCCTAGACTGGTTGCCTAATCAAGATTAGAGAGCTTAGTTTACTCTGATATTTAAGAGTTGGAGGGGAAATAGTTGAATTTGTACGTTCCAAAATTAAGCGTGGAAAAGGAAAATTTTCTAGCGCCAATCTTTTCAATTAGCAGAGATTAGTTGCATGTGAAAAACCATATAAAATCCTGACTTTTACTTTCATCTTAAACACATTTCCCACCTTGACGACGGTGGGAAATACGCAACTATCTCAGCCAAAAATTATACATATTTAGGGTTCAGCTATATTCGACATATTACTGGATTCAATTCATGGATAGACACTGGCTTGCTGTATCCCTCTTGTCATTTTGTGACATGCCAAAAACGAGACAACAAGCTGAATTATAGAAAAGAGGACAAGAGAAAGTTGTGTTTATGCCTTTTTCTTATGTATCAGTTAAAAAAGATCTAGAAGAAAACTTTATTTTCTTTCCAAAGGTAAATCATGCTATGGATACTGGCCGTCTCGACACCGTAAAATGAACCTTACACCTTAAATTCTCATACTCTAATCATTGAGCCAATCTCATGAACCTGTGTCTGCTTGTCTCTGTAAATTGGCGCCATAAGGAGGTTCTGATCAGCAATATATCTTCAAATGCCTAACGGCGTCCACAGTATTCTTGTTAACTTCTTTTTGCATTAACCTGCAATCCGTTTGCATAAGACAATGAATAATTCATTGTAGTTTAACAGTAGCTGCATTTTACGAATGCAGAGCAAATCGATGTCCTTCCTACCAATTTCCTTGTCGGCCATCCTTCCTCTGCAATACAACCAATCCAAACATATGCACATATAAAAAAGCCATAAATATCAGTGCTAGAAAGGTAAGCGATAATTTTACATAGGTTTTACAACCTGTACGCAAGATTACGGGACTCCATATGTCATCTTAGAGGAGACTATCATAGCTCATCAGGAAAAGACGTTGAGGTTTTAAAACAGTAATGTTGATTTAAACAAATTCAAATCAATAATATGGCATCACAATCTTATACAAGCCTTTCAAAACCCATGTTTTATGCAGCTTACGAGTACAGTTCTGGCAATATATAAGGAATATGAAGTTCACTAGAACTCAATTATCGAGTCAGTTTAGCACAAGATTATGCATTTACGAAAAAAAGCAAACATTTTAATATCAAATCAAGTGAAAAAAGATCATATCTACAATTTTTTGGCTGAATAATGCATCACTGTCGAGTACTGGCTTCTATTTTTGTCTTGCAAGCTATGATAACTGTAGTGAATTTTATCCTCACTAGGTGCCCAGCATTCTGGGGTTTATGTCTGACTTGGCCGAGCTGGGTAAATAGCGATATCTTAGATATCTTATCTTAGATTTGGATTGGCTACATATAAGGCTTATGCAAGAGATATACTATATATATATATATATATATATATATATATATATATATAATATATATATATATATATATATATATATAATATAGAGAGAGAGAGAGAGAGAGAGAGAGAGAGAGAGGAGCGTTCGGCTAGAAACCACAAGGTTCCTAGTTCGATACCAGTCCTCACCACTCAGCGTATGAGTAGCACAGGATCTGTGCGCTAAAGTAAGGAGATGATGGTAGGTGTGGCGCTCCACCTCAGATGCTAAAAACAATCTCCTTGGTCTAGTGCTATGAAAAGGGGATAGACTCCCTCGCTGACTGGCTGATACCGACTTTAGGCCACCCCGACGACTTTACTTTTTACTTTATATATATATATATATATATATATATATATATATATATATATTAGAGGAAGATTTGTAAAACATTACCTTTAATATTTTGACTAGTACTATTCTTTCCTAAATCGTTTTTCTTTTGTCGTTTTGTCACTTCCACAGCGTCTAAGAACAGAGTGTAACAACAAAATAAACAAAATAACATCTCGGTAATACTAACACTCTAGTCTCCCGAGGCAAAGTTATTATTATTATTATTATTATTATTATTAGTAGTAGTAGTAGTAGTAGTAGTAGTAGTAGTAGATGGCCTAAAGTCGGTATCAGCCAGACAGCGAGGGAATCTATTCCATTTTCACTGGCGCTTGTTTTTGTGATTGGGATGGAGCACCGCACCTACCATCAGCTCTTTACTTTACCGTAAAGATCCTTGTGTTACTCATACGCTAAGTTGGTGAGGGTCGGTATGAAATAAGGAACCTTGTGATTCCTAGGCGGACGCTCTACCAACTGAGCTAAACCGGCAATAATAATAATAATAATAATAATAATAATAATAATAATAATAATAATAATAATAATCTGTGGAACATGAGGGTAAATATGATATTAATTGTAGTTGATGCCTTTGGAAGGGTTCCCAACAGTTTAGTAAAATACAGGAGGAATTGGAAATTAGAGTAAGAATCGAACCATCCAGACAACAGTACTGTTAAGATAGGCTAGAATACTCAGAAGAGTCCTGGAGGCCTGAGGAAACTTGCTGTCACTCAAACTCCAGTGAAAGACCACCAGTTAAAACTAGTATGAAAAAAATAAAGGAGTGAAATGATAATTCTTTGAATCTCAAAGTGATAGATTTTTATTTTATGTTGATGCAAGGTGTAACTGGTTGTACAGAATTAGAATGTAAAACTTCAAAATATTTATTTATTTTATAAAGATAATTCACTATTATACATTACAAATTAGGTTTTTTAGATAGTTCTTCAGATTGTAAATGTAAAATAATTACATTGGCATTATTGTTTAATTAGGACTAATGTTTGGACATAAAACAAATATATTTAACTCGTTACATATCTTAAGTATCACTTACTTCAATTTTACAAATGTAAAAAAAATATTAAATTTTTCATATAATCGTAAAATCTTTTCTCTGTAATTTAGCTTTATTTTATATAGTGTTACGAGGGTAGCTTGAATTTAGAAAATTATGCATAAAGAGTTCGTAACAAAATGTATCTTAATATTATTACTGAGGAGTCTTCCGGGTACTGTGATCAAAGTGTAATGCTGAAATGAATTATAAATAATACAAGTAAACAGAGAACCAAATAACGGGGTCTGAGTAGAATATATTTTGTCTTTTTATAGATTGTTTTGTTAATAATCAATAATTTACAAAATATTTTTTGTGTGAGTATTAATTTTTGTATGTGCACAAGGTAAATCAATGTCTTTGATATTTTTTATTGTTTACTTGTGTGTCAGTCATGAATTCATTTGGGATAAATCTTGGTTTTCGTCGGGAAATTTGAGATTAATATTTTTGGTTCAAGGATTGGAATATTAAGGTCTGGGTTTGTCCGCTTTGACTACTGGACTATAACTAACCAGCACGGCGAATAACTAGTATTCAGACCCACTAAATTATGGAGGAAAAATAAGGGAAAATTATTTTTGAAAATTATTGACAAACCTTCAACCTAGGGTCATCAGGACTGGGATTCTGGTTGGCTTAGAGGGTCAAGTGATCGGGTGAACCTGGTAAATAGATAATTCAGAGCTGAACTAGCGCCCATCGGAGAAAGACGCATGTTTGATCTCTGTACTGGTTCTCTTCGTGAGAGGTTTAAGATGATATCGAAGGATTGAAAAGATTATGTGTACATAAAATATATCTCCGTGTTCCTGATATAATAAGAACTAACAAATATGGAACCCAGAACCTAAGAGAGAGAAAACGATGAAAAAGAACTTCCAACCAGAAAGGGATCTCGATACGATCCAACAGAATATAGAAGACAGTTGAATAAACGTTAGGCTGTAATAAGAAGTATGCAACAATCGTAGCTCAGTTCGTAATAACATTACCGCTTCACTTCTTTAACTAACCATCTTAGTGAAGATATTTACTCGAATTATCTTAATCATAAAGAGAGCTAGACCTTCGCCAAGTTCTGTAAGACATGGGAGTAATGTATATATTACCCTGTCACGCGAGCTTACGATGTTTTAGGGGGATGAATTCAGAATTGCTCTGCCAAGCCAGAAAGTGTGCCCCAATATTTTACCCTTAGGTATACTTTTCATAACGGTTATCTGAGTAAGCTGAGTTCAAATCCTGAACAAGGTTAGTTTGGTTTATTTGTTTAATTGCATACCTAAAAATAAACAGCCAAATCCATCATCCTATCTTCCCCGTACCTGATAGGGGCAACAAAATGGGGATTCATGCCTTTCATAAATGCATTAGCTCAGTGAACACAGACAGTCGGAATTTGAACTCGGCATTGCACTTCCATTTTACACACCGATAGCCATTAAGTTACTTGCAGATGCAACAGACGGTTGGTTGGTTTCTTAGTTTAATGGCATATCAACCTTTGTGGGTTATTTGCTACCAAAGCTATCGTTGTAGAAGAACAGTAGTTGAACTATTTAACACATTTAACTGGGGGTGTGATTGGTTTTATATCAACAGTATTAGTCCGAATTTGAACGTAATAGCGCAATTGGGGTTCGAACCCATTACAATGTCTCAGTCCAGCACATTAGCCACTACGCCATATTGACTAAATACTGTTCAAAGTCGATTTCATTTTACTTCGCACTAATGCTCTTGGAAAAGGCATGGCTTCTTCTTTTCTTACCACCCCCGGCTATTGGGAAATAGTACGGTAGACGATGCACTTTAGGTTCGGCAAGGCAACCGTAGACGGAAAAACTCTGAATTCAAAACCAGATGATGCGGGCCTAGAAACTGTACATTCAGTTCTCCGTCATATTTAGATTGCTGCTCTCTTCTAATTTTACTCCTACATTTTCTGCTATAATAATAAAATTCATGAAATAATTTTCAACAGTATGTTGGCAATATACTCTATAATTAGCATTTCATAGTTATTTCCCATTGAGAATTAATAATGATCGGGTGAACGCAAAGGAAGATCTCCACACTATTATTACCAAATTGCAAATAGAATTGGTAATTGCCTTATTCTATAAGACAGAGCACTTCAACACTATTGTGTTTACGGAAATCACGCTATAAAGTGCAATTTATTTATTACTGTAATATACAAAAATTGGATAATTATATATATGTACATAATGGAGGCGCGTGGAGTAATGGTTTGAATCGTAGAAAATGGACTCGTCCACCCAATTTACATTCCTAGACATGGCTGTTTGCGTATCCCATAGCACTAATACCCTTGGGGACGGCATGCATCTAACTTCTCTCCCTCCAGCTATGGGCAAATAGTAGGACAGACTGGGTTCTTTAGCCTTAGTTGGGTAACCGGTCAAAGAAAAGGAAAAATCTAAATTCAAACCTGTTAAAACTCCGTTTAAGTAATTGATCATGTGTCGCATCCTACTTCTGCCGAGGGGTTGGTGTGTGTTCAAACCAGATATCTGGTAATTATCGTTTGAGATTAAGTGAGGAAAAGTCACCTAAAAATCTCCAAAATATTTCCCAGTATTATTGTTGACTCTCGGAAATACCGTAGTCTGTGCAGTCTCACTTGTACTTTGAAATTCTATTTGATTCAATTTCCCTTCTAGAGTTTTTGGTACTACTCCAAATGTGCCAATTCGACTATTCGCTTTTTTCATCACGTGGCGATTATTTCAGTATAAATTGTCATTTCTACAGATGACTAATCATTTTTTCTCTTATCTTTGAATCATCTGAATTCATTTGAAGTAGTTTTTGTGTTTTCCTCACAATTAAATTTTTTTTTTGGGCTCCAGATTCCAGATTTATGTATCGCTCGTATTTGATCCTAGTATTTTGTCAGTTCTTTAATGCTTTCACTTAGTTTCAGTTTTTGCTTCCCAATTATTGTCATTTTTTCTACATGGCACATTATTTACTTTTAAAGCTACTAGTATTACGAGTAAGAATTATTAAATGCTTTAAAACTATTCATTCTCTTTGACTACATCTATTGCAACACAGCAAAATCCAGCTTTATGGGGAAATAATTAACCACGATTGTAACTTAGCACCAATTGAAGTTCAATCCTATTCACAGATTGTGCCAACCAACTTACATATATACAGAACTAAAAATGAAGAACTTTTAAGCAAGAGCTTTTTAGGTTTGTTTGTATTTGTATTTTTTTTTTCATAATCAAAGTGAGTTGGTATCCATTTTTCAAATTTTCTTTTAGTATTAAACTAGAAATATCCAATTTCCAAATTCAAGGTGGCTTTCAGGACACTCTGTTCTTAGGCAAGGTTTCAGTTTTTATCGCTTCACACTGATTAGATACTGCTTTGCTTGAGTCATTTTCTAATAAACTAAATATTTTCTTGGAAAAATATAACTAATCGCACAATATTTAAACCGTATTTTCTTTAACACAGTCTGTATGTTGTTCTTTGAAAGAAATTTGTATGAGGTCAAAAATTAACGCAAGAGTTACTCAAAGAGTATGATAATTATATAGAATTATTAGATTAGATTAGTTTATATTTCTTAATTCTAAAACTTGAGGACTTGTTACCGTATTTTGACAAATATTTTTGTCCTTTTTTTTGTCGTAACTCACCTGAGTCGTTAATCTACGACAATGAGGTAACAGCGGACATCAGAAACAATAAAAGATAAAGCCTTGGTGAGATTCAAAAGTCTAGTTAAACGCACCAGCTGCTTAGCCTAGATGAGTTAGGAAGTGCTGTTGCTTTGCAGAAATCCAAATCAAATCTTTTAAATTCAGCATCTATTATATTCTTTCAGCGCCATATTTGTTGTTGTCATTTTGATAACTGTTGTATTAGAAATATATTTTGTTTAGTTAGTAGTAACATTTTATTTATTTTTAAATTGTAATTTAGAGGTGAAAATGCTAAAGAAAATACTAGTAAGAATCAATGGTTGACAATATTTCTCAAAATAAACATAACTGAAAAATTGAGAACTTATTTTTATTATTTTTCCGTTATTAAAATTGCTATTACCGATATTTTAGCGTTGACTTTATGATACTGTTATTTTTGTTATTTTATACGTGTAATATTTTATTCTAAGTACAATATTATGCAAAGGTATTATGATTTAGTCATATTTACTTTGCTTTCTATATTTATGGGAATTCGATGTCTCAATTACATGCTCGTCATAAAAATACCCATAAAACCTGGTTATGTCAACCTGTTATTTATTGTTCCTCACATGACTCTAGTTCTCTGTTATTCGCAATGTACATGTCTTAAACATGCTTTTATGCATCGTCCGTAGCTTGAATATTACTAGTTATAAAAGAATAGGCATCCAATTCTCAAAGAAGGCTTTTTTTCTGTCAAGGGAAGAACTCATGATATAATGGCTTAGGTGTTGGACTATGATATTGTAGTAAGCGAGTTCACACTCCAGTGGCGCTATTACGTTCCTTTTCAGACTAATACTCTTGGGAAAGGTATGAGTCCCCTCATAAATAGTATCACAACTGTTATTCCACATTCAAGATTACTTTGGCATTAAATAACCCACGAAGGTTGATAAGCCATTAAACAAAAAAATTAACCAGCCAACTCTATTTGTTGATATTGTAATGCAGGTATAAGTGGCTTAAGGACTATCCGTATGTAAAATGGAAGCACTAAGCCAAGTTCAAATCCATGTGTCTATGTTCACTTTGAGCTAATGCATTAACTATTTAATAATTCCTACTCGTCATACTAGTAACTTTAACAGTAAAGAATGTGCCGTTTATGAATCCCTACGTTTCTGCCTTTATCAGCTATTGGGGAAGATAGGATGATGGATTGAGCTCTTTATCCTTGCGTGTGTCACCAGTCTAAGAGAAGAATAACTTTGAATTTAACATGACATTTGACTCACTAATCCCTGTCCAGAAGCTCTGTGAGTTAATTATGGAAAACAAAAAGACAAACTGTGGTATATATACGTGAATATAGATTCGAATTAGTGACTGGAGTCTAATAAACTGTTGCTCCATGCAGCCCGTGGTGTAAAAGTTAGGAAGCTATTTCACGCAGATTAATCACTACTAAGTAAAGAATTCGATCCTCACTAGGTGCTCATACGTTCGACCTGAAACGAAAGCTAAGGTAGGCTTAGTATTTTTGTAAGCATGGGGCAATAGTTACCAAGTTAGTCTTCCAAATCAGTTAACACTGATCAGTAATTTCAATCCTCACTAGATGTCCTATAATTCCTGCCGTATGCCAAATCTAAGCTACGCATACATTTTATAGAGCGGTTTTTGGATGTTTCTGTGAAAAGAGAATGCATACAACTCTTGATAGAAGTTAACTGTTAAGACATTCTTGCGCATGAACACTCTACTGTTTTCTTGATATTTCCTATTCGAGTTGAACACATTATTTGAGTAGTACACAAACAAATATTTTCCATATTGAAAAGTATAATAGGGAAGAAAACGGTAGTATGAGATTTCTTTTTCTCGAAAAGATGGTCTTGATATGTGGCCTTGAAATTTACCAAACCGTAATGCCATCGACACTCTTGGAGCTATCATGAAAAGATATGTTAAAAAAGTCATCTTGGACTAGGAAAAAACCTAACACTATAAAATGTCTCTTTCAAAGTTGTCACCTTTTCTTCTGTTTGCATAATGATACACAAAGAGTGCCGTTCACAAGTATCTCCGTACTACATTCTGTTCGCATTCGTCGTTCAATTCAAATTCATCAAATTTCAGGGTGAAGAACTTGGCATACATTACGATTATCTTTTTCTTTATCCCCCAATCCTTCTCCCCCTCTCCCCCCACACACATACACACACAGATATATATATATATGTATATATATACGTGTGTGAGTATGTGTGTGTATGAGAGAGAGAGATAGAGGGAGAGAGAGGAGAGAGAGAGATTGGGGTATATATTAATATATTATAAGACGTATTAATATTATCAACCTTATTCAAGCCATTTTCTATTAAATATGACGTTTAAATTGCCCGACAGTTGCCATTTCAGCTCTGAAATTAACGGGTTTAAATTTCACTTTCTTTCTTTCTTTCTTTTTGTCTGTCTGACTGTCTGTCTATCTGCCCCTCTCTCTCTCTCTCTCTCTCTCTCTCTCTCTCTATATATATATATATATATATATATATATATATATATATATATATATATAACGGGACGGGATTTATTTTCCTTAGATATAAAAAAGAAAGATGAAACGATAAATAACTACTCTGCTTGATTTTAAATTGCGCACTTATTAAACAAATAATAATACTTACCCTCAAAATCAAATCATTGTTCAGTTAACTGTTTGATTACTCTGGCATTTCTTGGACTACTAGCAATCCCAGACCCTACCTATTGGTAGAGGTAGATTCATGTCTTTTCCAAAACAATGATTTCGAAGTGGTTACAAACTACTCCAGTCAGAATTTGACCACATCCCACTGATTCCATTTTGATGATGTTATCCGTTAAATTCCTCCAATGTTTATGATCCAAAGACCTAAAAGATTGAATTAAAAATAAACAATAAAAATTAACGATACTTCGATATAAACAAATGAAACTACGACTACTGTATTTGATATTTTTCTTCATGTTATTTCAAGAAAGTGGAATTGAACAAATATTAAGATTTTTCTTTATAAACTCTACATCTATGGGCATTTAGGGGGTCAAGTCATGCTGAAAGCACAGGTCAATTTACTGGAGTTAAGCAATAATGAGCCTGTTTGGTACTTGGACAAATTAGTAACAGTAGGTACTGTAAGCAAACTAAACCTTCAATGCCAAAACTTATTAAAATAAAGGTGACTTGCAGACTATTGTTAATGAGATTGATTTTCACTAGGTGCTCTATACTTCTGGCCTTATGTCAAACTAATCTAGTAAATGATAACGCTGCAGCGATGATTTTTGCAACATTCTGATCCGTATTTACAGTGTCTAAAAAAGTTTGACCTAAATAAATTTTCAGACAAGCAAGTAAATGTTTTGTTTTAGCAACGTTTTTGAAATAGCAATTTTATAATTTCCCGTTGCAGCGAATAAAGGATCAGAAATTTCTTCATAAAGCAGCCAGTCACCGGCTTGTAAAGTTAGCCACATCTCAGTTATATCGCTCATCAACTTCTTGCTCGACCAGATACGTAAACCATCTAAGTAAAAGCTTACGTTCTTCAAGTGCAAAAAATGCAATTATCGAGGACACAATAAGGATCGAACTACTGACCAATTACAAATAGGGATAATCTATGAACTATCATCCGACGGGAGTTAAACTAAAACTTAGGGTACTGATTAATACGATGAATAAGAATATCGAGGAAGCATATATATATATATATATATATATATATATATATATATATATATATATATATGGGTAATCCCAAATTAAAAATAATTTAGAAATCACAGAAACGTTTATTGTTTATTGTCAATGATGTTTACATCATTTTCAAATTTGAACATGTGTCTGTTTCTCTATAATCTCAATTTCAGTAAGTGCATTTTTGTAGGCGCTGTGGCAGTTTTTGTATGCCCATATCATACCAGCTCGCCACCATCCTTGAGGAAGTGTTATACCTCGTCGGCTTTATAAACTCCCTGCATCACATGCGAAGATTTTTGACATCCATGCACGACTTAACATACACTTCCGTTTATTTCCATAAGTTTAATAGTTTTTGCATTCAAAAACCAAATAACTGCGCGGCCGTCATGCTTGGTGGTAGCGTCAATCAGTAGCTCCACCATAAATGACTGAGTGTAGCAGTGAGGTGCACGTAGGGGCTGACGCAAGTATATGAACAACAAGCATAACAGTGTTGCCTATAGCAGCACGAACAATTTTCCTTCGTCCACAGCATTTTGGGGCCGTACTTTTGTGATTACACTCATATATATATACATATAAATAATCATACTCAAAACCTCAAGAATTGTGATACAGCTTCTCTTTGAGTGAGTGTCCTGTTTACTATAACCATACACTCACACCCACACTCATGTCACAGTCACTGCTCTTACACAATCATTATCAAGACATTGATTATGCTCGTACGATCACTGTACCCATCCATTCCAAAAAGCATAGTGCTCAGTACGTTATGTGCTTCCAAACTTCCAGCACTCGTAAATCACTGCACTTGCATACTTCCTGGAGTCATAAAGGAGATTTTTAAAAGCTCAAACCATATTTTTTATTCATAAATGAAAACGCTTTCACTGAAATGCCATCTTCAGACGTTAAAACTAACTTTAAGATATCTCACTTTCATAGATTTAAAAAAAAAAAACGTGTAAAAGTATCCGCGATTGATGATGTTTAAATTTGTTTTTTTTTATTCAGTCTGAGTTAAAATTTAATCAATTAACTAAAAGGCCTGTAGATTCAAAATGAATTCTCCCAAATTTAGTCAAAATTGACAAAAAATATTGGATATGGATTATAATGCATTTAATTGGAAAGAATTAGAGTTAACAGGGGCTTGCGAAAGAGGTACTGGACTCTTGGCAGGGCCCAAGTATATATATATATATATATATATATATATATATATATATATATATATATATATATATATGTGTGTGTGTGTGTGTGTGTGTGTGTGTGTGTGTGTTTGTTGTCTTGTCAATCCTCTAGGTAATGGTGTTGGGTACTCTCATTACTACTCTGATGTCATTTACCACTATTACTATTTTTAGAACCTCGTACTGGAAGCAAGCGAATATGTTCCTGAAAGCAAAGGTCAAAGGACGTGATTCTTATGGAGCGATGGGCATTAAACTCGAGTTACAATTCAAGTAACCATAATATAGTTGCAACTTGGTCGTGAGCAGAGAATACAAATATGTACAATAATCTGACAGCCAGGATTACGCCAGTATGTGACAAAGAAACATGTTTGTCTTTCAAGGAAACAAAAATTTGAAAACCTGTACTCTACCTGGATTCAAACATTATTTATAGCAGCAAGAATGCGATTCGCAACTTTTCAACCGCAAAGGATGTGTGTGAAAGGGAAATAGAGATATAGAGATATGTGTGAAGGGGAAGAGAGCTATATAGATATTGCGTTTAGATGTGTATGTACATGCATGTTAGATGACGTGTTTCTCCTGATCATTAAAACCTTTGGTTTTGAACTGCTATCAATATTTTCAGTACAATAATGTCCCCATTATCCGCAAGATGTATTTTCTAAAACTACCAGCAAATTATTGAAACTTTGAATCGTAACAAATTTTCTCTCTCTTTCTATATATATATATATATATATATATATATATATATATATATATAATATATATGTCTGTCTGTCTGTCTGTCTCTCTCTCTCTGTTTCTCTCTCTCTCTTTATATATATATATATATATATATATATATATATATATATATATATATATATATATGAGAAATTAGTACAACGGATTAGATAATTCTTAAATTGTAGAGACATCAGAAATTGAATTTATATATTTTTGTATGTTGAGTGATGGGAGGGGGTAGGTGTTGATGTAATGTTACTTCGAGATATATTTTGTGGTATTTTTGTGGTTGATATTTTGGGTGGGAGACAGTGTAATTCGGCAGTATCTCATTTTCAATTGTGTCTACTTTGGACGTTGTAAACAATTAGAGATACAGTGTGGTGTCTTTCCAATAGTGTCCGCCAAGGACTTCAAAAATTGGAGAAAGGATAAGATATGTGACGCGGAACCCTTACAATGTTTTTAATTTTCCGATAAAAAACTATAAAACTGGAAGTTTTTAAACATACGTGCTTAGATACTCATTAGATACCAATTGTTTTCTCTACAGAATTCAGTAAAATGTAAGTTTTATGCAGCATGTTAATGACAGTCCCACAATTTTGCTGACAACAAATTTGGCTTTCCGTGTCTTTGCAAAGAAGTTGTTTCGCACCGTGCGCTCAAGGACGTACAGACAACACCGTAGTTCAAAAATAATTCTTTATTTTTTCATACGGCGAATGCCGTGAAAACTGTGAATTAAACGAAAATTCGCATGTCACAATATCACACAAAATACAATAAAATACAAATACAATAAAAATAGACAAATATTACACAAAAAGGATAAAAAACACAATTACCAAGAAAGGTTTACGTCATGTAATTACAGAAAATTCCAACTATAAAAACATTCAAAGCAAAAACTATGAATTACAAATTACACATATGAAGGGGGGTTTGGGGTATTTAGAACTCAAATGCCACAAAAAGCACAAACAATAATTTAACAGGGGAAAAGGATATTTCTCATTTTGAGAAATTACAAATTAAAACAAAATAACAACATGTAAATAAATGCAGTTTCAGAGAAGAGAAATGGAGGACTTAAATACCTTTGCTGGCACGTAGGGACTTGCACATTAAAGGGACCAATATCTTAGTGGTTCTAAGAATTGCGGTTTCCAAAATACCGCCAAAAGTTGCTCACAATCGGAGCCTCAAAAAACTTGACTTGCTCAAAAGAGCATCTCAACGGAAAGAAAGATTTTTACCAGCACTCTTTTAGACTTGACAATACCAAAAATTCCTACTCAGTCCAAGACTTTATCTTTTATTTAAAACCCTTTTCTATTTCACTGCACAAACAGCAGTGAGTTACTCATCATAAAACACAAAGGCAAAATAAGCACTCCAAACAATCTCAGAAAATGCACTTACACATATAATAGGGGTTATTAAAAACCCAAGAACTATTTTTTATAAGGTAACCATTTTTACCAGGAGGGTGACCAGGGTCATGGGGTAATTTATTTGGGGTCAGAGGAGGAAGTGGGAAAGGGAGGCCTAAAACCGGACATGATGCCAATGACAAGGCAAAATCTAAATTACTGCTGGAATCAGCCTAAAACAGTGACAGCTACACAGCAGTTTCCATACACTCTTTCAATAAGTCTGGTCATATGTTTAATACTGCTGAGGCACTTTGGGTAGTGGTAATGATATTAAGGCCCCAAAACCACGTTTGACCCCAAGGCCATCATCTGATGAAGACTTTCTTGGAATCTATCCAACATTGAATACACACATACCTTATCCTTTCTCCAATTTTGAAGTTCTTGGCGGGCACTATTGGGAAGGCAACCACATTGTATCTCTAATTTTTTAAAACGTCCAAAGTTGACACAATTGAAAACGATCTACCACCGAATCACCCTGCGTCCCCATCCAAAATACCAACCACAAAAAACATTATTAAGTAATATTTTAAGAATCATTTACTTGTATTTGGCTGAGGGTAACTGAAATCACGGAATGGAGAACTACTATAACACTTCTATACACATTTCCTTTATTTAAATGTAAATCTTTAGTATTTATTTCTAAAGATTCTTTCACATGTGAAAAAGGTCTTCAATTTTAAGTAAAAACCAGAATTTCAAGAGGAGTTTTTGGTGGTGGGTTTGAGGGGTTGATATTTTTAATACTTGATAGTATTTTCAATGATTGATAATATTTTTTAATTATTGAGAGTATTTTTGATGAATGAAATTTTTAATGCTTAACACTAAATATTTGTTTGTTTAAGAACTTTAATCGCATAATGTATCATCCATTAAAATACCTATTATTAATATTCTGGCAATAAAATCCACCGAGGAAAAATTCATATAACTTATCAAGTAAGAACTGTTTTGCAGGAATTTGGAAGATCAGCACTTTATTAAATAGCTGGTTACAATGCTTTAGTTCATCAGTGTATTTTATGGCTTGTATAACCAGGTAATGTTAAGTCGTGATAGTCTTAAGTCCTTCAAATTTATTGCATATATCATTGTCATTATTTGTCATCGTTGACACGCAGGTTTTCCAACTAATTTTTTGTTTTCTGTTTACTATCAGAAATAATAAATAAGTCTGAATTTCCTTGGTAAAAAAATAAAATTAATTATTGCTTTTTTAAATCTTAACGCACAGGTTGTCTTTACATTTATCGTACGACTTATGATGTACGTATGAATATTAATAATATCAATGCCTCATCTGAAAAACCCGGATAAAATTAAGATTAGTACATTTACTACAACTATTGTGAGGGCGTCTCATCGAAATGTAATGGTTAGCAAAGTAGTCTCGTATATCCATTATTACTGAATAGCGAGTTTGATCCTCGATGGAAGCCCCATAACTGCGATCTTGTGTCACATCCTAACCGAGGCGAACGGGTTGAGTAAATACCTACTTACCTACTCAGCAAGTCGTTGTAACGGTAAGATAGGCTTCTAAGTATAAGAGATGCGAGTTCAAATCCCACTGAAAGCTTATTCTTTAATTCCCCTCTATGCCACTTACGTAACAGTTGTTGAACAAAACGACTTTAGAGTTACGATAATGAACAATACATGAAAAGAAATACTAATCATAATTATGACGGCAATTCATCTAAAAAATCCAGACAGCTCAAAACTATTCTGGCGAGAAAGTACACAGTAGATTGAAATAAAGATATAATCGATGATTTGTTACCATTCACCAAAACTAATATTTCCTGTGCAATATTAAAATCTCTGATCGTGATTATTATAAAAAAAAACATATCAAAATAAAATATGAATATTAATTGTTCTGAGGCTTAAGAATATAAATATCCGAACATGTTTTTTTTTTTTGTTTTTGAATAGAAATCAACAGCATAAAACTATATGTTCTTTTGTTTCCCTTTCTGCATAGAGTAGGTACCCTCCTTATTCGCTTAGGATATGTTTCAAGACACCCAGCGAATGCTTGAAACTGCGTAACAAACTATATATTTACAATTTTTCCTATACATGTATACGCCTGGGTCTTGAAGCGCCAAATGATTGACAATTTGATTCTTGAGGGATTTACTCTCAAGACTGCACCTTTTCATTGTTTTTAAACAGATAGGGCTAGGTCAAATTCCTATCTATCGAAAAGGAAAATGCCGATGGGACTGGACAATTTTTGTCCATGATATTGAAATACTACTTGCGCCTTTGGACTACCTGGAGCTACTTCCAGTCGACCATATTGATGCCAGTCTTAGTGCGGCTAGCCGATTGCCATAATGGAAGGAAAACCAGGCACCCTACTCTCAAATCATCCACCGAACAAGCCTCGAAGTTTTTGGATTACTTACGTGTGTGAACACGTCTACTAATTTTAGAAGCTTGCCATTTAATGTGGAGATGGACACATCTTGTTTGAAACATATTTTAAGGGTGCCTTTTTGATGTTAACGAGCTTTTCTTTCTGCCATTATTACTGAGTAGTGAGTTCGATCCTCATTGGATGCCCCAAACTTGTAACCTTGTGCCAAATCTGAGATAAGCTTAGTTTTAGTGCTTCATAGTGGAGTAATAGTTTGTAAGCTGATCTCGCAAATCAGTTTCTGCAGAGTTGTGAGTTCGATCCTAACTAGATGCCACATACTTAGAGCTTTGTGCAAAATATCAGCTATGCTTATTTTTAATTTTTAACATTCTATTATATTATTATAGAAAGTTTGTGGGAACACAGTGTTAGATGTTAGTTCCATCCCTTTATGATACGTCCTTTGCGTTAAGTGCTCGATAGGATTTATCTAATCCGCTCTGTCGGCTGGGGCTGTAGACTACACCGACTGCACCTCTGCAGATAGGTTGTTGCAATATGGGTATATTCCTGACTTTTGTGAGCTAGAACTGCTAATGGAAGGAGGAGGAATAAATAACAAAGGCTTAAAAAATAGTGATGACCCAAAAGAGGAGAGCGATGGTTTTGACCGTAGCGTGACCCCGAACGAAGAATTGAGGGGCAAGCGGAAGTCGGGTGCTGACCGGAAGTCACGTGGTGACGTGGGGGAAGGAAGAAAGGCTTCGTCCTCTTTTTGCCGGCGTCCGTCGTGGGGGACAGACCTGATTAGAGCCCAGGAGTCTAGTAGTGTTCTCTCTCTCTCGTTCTCTCTGCCTCTCCTCCTCCCTGGTAGAAGCCACTAGACGAGCACGTTAATAAAGGCTGGGAGTTGTGACGACATGTTTCTCGTGTTATGATTTTTTATCGGAGTTTTAGTACCAAGAAAGAAAAGAGGACTACGGTGCTTGTATCGTTTTAGTACCGTGAGTATTACAACGTAACATATATAAGACCTCCCTCAATGGGGCTACCTGTTGGACCTGAGTGGTGACCCATGATACTGATGATGGAATCCTGGTGACTGAGCAGTCCATGACATGCAACACTTCACATTGGCCCTTAATTAGTTTAGACGGTCAGTGGGAGAGGCCCCTCAGCTGGTCACGTCAAGCTCAACCACCCTTGGCTGGTCTTGTCAAGCTCTACCACCCATAGGATTTTTCTAACCCTATTGCTCTTATTACAACCCTCTAACCCTTTTTATCATATATATGCAAGAAGGTGGTAGTTCTTGGTGACCTGGGTATGACGTTAAACTGCATCTAGCAGTGAGGTTCCAATTCTGGAGTACCCCTTCATCGCCATTACTCCTAGACCCACTCTAACATGACTGGTAGATCTGATTGCAAATGTACAAATAACAACCATACTCAACAAAGAATGAATAAATTAAAAAAAAATCTTTGCCAAAAATAACATGCCGTAAAATCCAACCAACTTTATCAAACCCTTTTCTCGTGTATTACTAAACTTCAATTTATCATTAAATTTTACTTTTATTATTATGATCTTCAACGAATTAAAGGTGAACTCATTTTTTTTTATCTTATAAATCTATAAACCTGATATTTCGGGTTGGGCGCAAATATTTTAGGCCCGGGGCAATCCCACCAGATAGTGTTTTCTTTGTGAAGTTTCTATGTTCATATGCTATATATTTACACGACCTGTTTACTATGGGTACGATGTGACACAAGGTCGGAAGTATGTTCAGATACAGGTTATCTGAAAGACAAGAGACCAGAACAAAAAAGATTAAGAAAACGACACTTGAACAGTGATCATACCTTTCTTTAACCCAGGTTTAATAATAGGTATGCGCAATTTGTCGCTGGCTCTAAAAAAGGGTGATCACAGGAAATTCTTCTAAAAATCATATAAAATAAACTAACGATCCGATTTTAATAAAACTTTCGGTATTTGAAGTAATAAAAGACGAACGTTTATTGTAAATAAATGTTTACTAAATTGAAAAGGCTAATAATTTTTTTCGTTAGTTTTTGTTTCGCGCATTGATCCCTCGTACAAATATCTTTGTAATTTTTTTTTTTTTAAACCGCTACTAATCCGTTTTTGGTAATAGGGCATCTTAAACATTTGAAACTTAAATCTTGTAAATAAGAAAAAATTATGTATCTTTTTTTTCTAAATTGTTAGATTATTTTCTAAAGAATTTTATATTAAAATTTTCTGTTGTCTACTTTTTTTTATTATTTTTTTTTCAGGGATTTAAAAAAAATTATAGAATGTGAAATAAATACTTTTGTTTAGTGTCTCGCAAAATCGTATTTATTTAATCAAAGAAAATATTGTATAAGAAATATCTAGCTAAAAATAATGACATAATATATTTCGGTATCTATTTTAAAAACTTTTGAAAATAATGTTTGAATTAAAAATTGTCGTCATTCTTATTAATGGATGAATCTAAGGGAAATAATTTCCTCTTCGGTTTTTGTGAAAAACTACTGTTGTTGTTGTTGTTGTTGTTGTTGTTGAAGAAGAAGAAGAAGAAGAAGAAGAAGAAGAAGAAGAAGAAGAAGAAGAAGAAGAAGAAGAAGAACGGCTGGCTGCTGGGGTACATAAGTTAATAGGTTCAAATCCGTGACGCAACGACGCTTGTATAATTATACTCTGTAGAGCTCAAACAGTGTTTGTTTGAAGAAATGTATTATTTTATTTGGGAAAAAATAATTCTCCCGTTGTATCCAGAAAGCAGATATTACCGGGTCTGTGTACGTAAACAAAGCCCTCGGACCAAGGAACACGCCAACGCGTCGACTCTTATATACAAGGAAATGCTAAATTAGTAATTTATTTTTGCTTCAGAAAAAAATTATTTTACGTACGTATGATCATCCATAGAAAAAATAGATCGAAATGCGCACGTCAAGATGCGATAACTATGCCAACAAAGATTAAGAATTTAAGGGAATTTACTTTAAAATGCAAAAATTTAGGTTTTATGTAACAGAAATTTTTTTCTTTTTTTAATAACACATAAACTTGGAATTGTTCTTTATATTAAACGTAAAAGAAAACATTAAAAAGTTAATTTTCCATTCTTTATTGACGTTTTAAAATATTTTTTAACAAATCGCGCGCTTTTTAGAAGCACACAAATTGAGTATACCTATTTAATAGCTAATATAATTTAGCTATTATCAATCAAACGTTGTTGAGTTTACCTATTTATTCACTTAGTGTTTTAGTTGATTGTTCAAATCTGAACCAATCAAAATAGACTCCATTGGTATTGTGAATATGTATGCTATTATAAGCAATACTTTTGAACAACCAATTTCAGCATTTATTGCTTTGTATACTCTCTTAAGTTTATGTAGTCATAGTTTCTACATCATAGATACAAGTGATAACCTATTTTTTGTCGCATGAATAAAAGTTCAATTCTAAAAGAAATATATCATAATTAATTTTGAATGATTAATAAATTCGTCGGGTTTCCGACAAAAAAAAAGAAAAGAAAACTGTATAAGTATAAAAGGATTTTAATTTTACACATAATATTGTGGAAAAAAAAACTACATAAAATAATTATTATTTTAAAGTTAGTGTATTCACGTCCTTAAATTAAATTATGCTATATATATATATATATATATATATATATATATATATATATATATATATATATGTATATATATACTTTAAGTGGTCGTTATCCGTCGTCTGTTGACAGTATATTATTAAAGAATGTTTTCATTATTCTTTCAGTTTTGTTTTTCTTCTCATTTCTTTTGTCGACGAATTTTTTTTATCTGCGCTTATGTGACATGAAAATATATAATGGGAAATGACAAGCGTTCACACTATTTTTCATTTTTAGTTTTCTATATATATATATATATATATATATATATATATATATATATATGTGTGTGTGTGTGTGTGTGTGTGTGTGTGTGTGTGTGTGTGTGTGTGTAAGCAGCATTATTTCTTGTAGGCATATTTTATTAAAGATAGTAGAGAGCTTAAATCTATTATACTTTTTTATAAGCTTCTCCCGTCTGAGAATTTGATGTCTCAGTATTAGATCGAAATTATGTAAAAATTATCCAAAGTTCATAATATTCATACATATGTACATTCCGGGTACTTTCGATCACCATCGGCCATTGTCAAGAAATAAATAGGGAAAATTTATGGTTCAATATTTTATTATTGTTAGTCATAGCTTTTATAGCTTTGTTTTTCTTAAATATGTCTCGTGGCGTTATTTATGTTTCACGTGTTAAAAGCAGTTTAAAATGCTCGCTCCTAAATCATGATTTGCTTATGTTTAATAGTCTATATTATAAGTATCTGGGCACCTCACGTGGTATAATGGTTAGCAAGCTATATTTGCGGACCATTGTTAGTGAGTTCGATTCTCACTGGGTCCACCTTTTGGCGTTGTGCAAGCTTAGTAAATAAATACAGGATGACAAAAAAAGCAACAGAATTTGGGTTCTGGTAGTCTGCATCAGTAATAGTATATATACAGGGTGACCCACCACCACCACCAAAAAAAGAAAGAAATTGGGTTCAGTTTTTTGGGGGGAGAGGGTTACCCTGTATATCATAAGTATCTGATTTTTTTTTTAAATTTGCATGTTATTTTAATAATATCGTTGAAATTCTTTCGAAAATGAATCACTTTCCACATTAATTTCTAACTTAATAACATTCATTAATATTCATTCACGCTTATTCCGATAATCATCCAATATATGTACACTTGAATGTCTGACCAAGAAAATATATCTAAGTGTAGATTTTTCAATTTGATATTTCAATTTCAGCGGCTGATATTCAAAAATGTCAGATGAAAACTGGAGTCTTCTAAAATATTAGAAGTTTACAATTTTTTCAACTTTGAACTGAAATGAAGAGAAAAATGTTAAAATATATTGTTGCAAATACTTATGTATATACTTACATTCAAGGTAAAATTAAAACGGGAACAAGCAAAACTTAAACATTCTAAAATGAAGTAAAAGTGAATTCTTCAGAATTCTTCTTATTGTTATTTTTACAACTTAAGAGGTATGTCAGAAAAGTCACATTCTTCGATGTGAGGGAATCCTCCACTGCGAGTTCTTGCCACAGGGTCAGACGATCAATCAGCATGTCTACAAAGAGATACTGTGGCGTTTGCTTCGAGAAGAGGCGTAAGATGTAACAGGAAAACTTGTGAGTGCTTCACCATGATAACGCACCTATCCACACTACCCTGAGTATCCGAGAGTTCCTGTCCCAGAACATCACTGTGCTGGAGCAACCTCCCTACTCGTCCGACCTAGCTCCATGTGATTTTTCCTCTTCCCCAAGCTCAATGGGATTATCAAGGGAGCCCGTTTTGAGGATGTGTACGACATCAAAAAGGCCGTGACGACAGAGCTACGGAGAATCCCGGAAGAATCCTTCCAGGAGTGTATGAAAGCGTGGCAGAGAAGAATGGAAAACTGCATTTGACTAGAGAAGGATTACTTTGTAGGGGATAACTTATAGTTCATTTGAAATAAAATTTTTTGTGACACCAGTCCTGGAATTTGTCTGACATACCTCGTACAATATAACTTCTATAAATGAAGGGATTACTTAATATCGGTCTTAACTGCTTCTTTCGTCAGCCTTTCTTTCTTTTTTTAATGGCATATCAACCTTCTTGGGTTATTTAATACCAAATCCATCCTTGTAGAAGAACAGAAGTGGTACTATTTAACACATAGCTGGGGGAGATGAGGCGGTTCATACTTTTCGTAATGATATGAGTCAGAAAGTGAACGTAATAGCATAACTGGCCTTTGAATTCGCTTACTACGATGTCAAAATCCAGCACATTCACCACTACACATCGAGGACTCCTCTTGGACGGCCTTTAAGGGAGAAAGTCAAACAAAGTATTTCAATAAATGGGTTGTCATTACAAAGCGATGATATAATCCCAGCAATATTTACATTCATACTGTTATTCTCGGATAATAGCACTATAAACAAACAAAATAAAATAAATATAAACTAAATATATGTATATAGTAATGTGCTCTTTAATTTAGGTTGAATAGATCAAACAAATATTATAGTCTTCTTTCACCCAATTAAATCCATTATTCTTATTGCTTATATTATTATCACAACATTTTGACAGATCAATTTTATTGCTTTCTGCAGGTTTTCGGTTTCTTTGTTTAATCGCATATCAATCTTGTTGGATTATTTAATGCCAAATCCATCCATGTAGAAGAATAGTAGTGGTATTATCTAACCAATAAATGGAGGGATAAATGAGTTCATACCTTTCCAAAGGATATTAATTCGAAAGTAAATGTCATAGTACGACTGATTTTCAAACTTGCTTACTTTACGATGAGAAAGTATTTATCTTCATGTTACTTAACATTGACATTTTCATTATTAGTGCAAAGAACTAGTGAAATGATGCAATTAAAATAATTTCATATAAAATCTAAAATGTTTACAATTGTGTTTGTGAATCCACATAAATAAAACCAGTATGGTAGAGATTAGTATCTGCCAAAATGTTGTCTCATTTTCATTTTAAAAACGAATTAGAATTAATTCAATCGATCATTGAAGGTCTAATAGTAACATAAGGAGCACCAGTAAAAAAAAAAAAAAGAAAGCAAAATGATATTATATATGCAATTTAAAAGAATAAGTAATTAAAATGATCTTACATATGTAATTTATTTTTAATACAATTTAAACATTAAATCTGTTCCTTCTAACAAACCAATAACAAAAAACATTAATTACACTAAGTTCTGAAAAATGAGTAACATTTTGATATTGATTTAATTTTTTTTCGAAACACACAGAAAAAATAGAGTTTAAAAAAAATCTTGTATTTTTTATAATAAAAGTCAGCGGGGAACTGCTGAAAAATAGGATGTGCGATCAGTGCCCAGATTATTAAAAAAAAAAAAATACCCCAAATCAGGGAATTATCTGATTTTAATGAAACTTATTAACCAACGAATTCTTTCTTTTAAATTACTGAATCATTTCAACCAAACTGACTTAATGGAAATAAAGCGTAATTCTTTAAAATAAATATTGCTATTAGAACAATCCGTAATAGCGTCTCGAACAACAATCTTTATACCTAATTAATAGATTAAATTCATTTAAAATATGAAACTCCTAATTTTGATTTTTTAATTTTGTATTTCTAGATTCTAAAAACAAATATTTATTTAATAACAGGTCTACTTTAGTATTGTTATCTAATAAGTTTTGGAGAAAACTCAATTGAAAAGTGTGACCCCAACCCTTTTAGACAGAACAAATATCGGTGTATAATTTTTTCACTGATATTCTAAAAGACAATTATATACCAAATCAATAGAATAAAACAAAATCTCTAAACATTTTTTTTTACATTTAATTTTCAGATTTTTCGTGCTTATCTTTACCAAAGTCTCTCCCTTAATTTTTTTCTTTTATTCACACAATTCTTTTGTCTTTTTATTTACACTGTAAGTTAGTATATAACCCCACCGATATTTTGCACCCCCAAAATAAGGGGGTTAAAGTTAAGTGGCCTGAAAAAAATCATAACTTTTTGAAATAAAATAACTGATGCATTATAAAATGTGGTTATTGATAAATCAACACTGAAATTTTCATTAAAATCGGATAATTCCCTGAATTTGGTAATTCTTTTTCAATAGGGGGATTTATTTTGTAAAATACGTCTATGAAATAAAAATTGGCAGATCCTTGTAGAGAGAAAAAACAAGTAGTAAAAAACAGTTGGAGGTTTTGAGTACAAAATAAATCTATATAGATAATTGGGAAGAGTTTCGTTATCCTTTATAGACTGGCAAATGGTTTGATGTGGAACTAACAAATTTGATATGCATTGCTTAATGGTCTATAGTCTATGGGAGTCAGGCTTAACGTAGTGATTATCCTCTTAGAAAATGCAATCTGTGACTCGAGTTTGTCGTATCCATTTCGTGGGAGTGGGTAAATAGATACTTAACGGATACAATTAATTCTTAATATAAAGAAAGAAAGTTTTTACATCGGGTTCTCATCGTGATGAGTCTCAAACAATCCACAATAATTTGTGGGAATCCACATTGCTGCAAATTAGAAAATTATTGAATTATTCATATTTAATTAAATATTGCTAAATATTTGATTAAATATTATGAAATGTTTTAAAGTTCTTTATGCTTTTATGGTTTCGATGTTCAGTTTGTGTGTTATTTAATGCAAAATCTTTCTTTTTTTATATGTATAATTTTGTTAAGAAATAATTTTCTTTAACTTCATGTTTATTAATACATTTTGGTATAAATAATTTTTATCGACTTTATGAGTATTAATCAATACTGGTGATTAACCCTCTGTCACCGCCTTCTAGTACCTAATTGATAAAAGGGATAGATGTTTGCCATAAGAGCAATTTGAAGAATATGGTCGGAACGATTGACATGACCAGCTGATTGATCGGATGGGGTCTCTTCGACTGACCACCCGTCTAGCCCAAGTAAGGGCCAAAGTGGAGTATTTCATGTCATGGGGCCACTTGATACTCGAGTCATAGACTGCCCAGACACCAAAATCCTGTCATCAGATAATACGGATCCCAAACCACAGCCAACAGGGATGCAGTTGGTACATTCTAGAGCAAAACTCCACTGGATGCTTTTCTTCATGCTACAGATGTAAAAAATAGTTACATAGTATTATTGTTCACTTATGCGTTACAATCTAAACAAAAACGTTTTTAGATCGATAAATCTTTTAAGAGTTACTTATTCAACGTAAAAGTATTTCTCTACAAAACCATGTGAAACATTTCACTGAACAAAATTAACTTCATAAGAAAATCTAAAAATATAATTGGTTGATATCTTCTCTGTTGTGTGGATCTATGTTTTATACTACGAATTAATGTTTGTAACTGTTAATATTTAATTGGCAACAAATATTATAAAGCAAACAGCTACGACACAAGTCTTCGCCTCTTACACTAAATAGACAGGTATTTTGATGAGTCAATAATAATCAATGAAATAATTCAGTAAGGTGTGATCCATCCCATTGTTGAAAACTCTATGAAAACAGACCACTGCATTATCAGATAACATTGCTTTCTATTATCTAATGGGGAAAAGAAGGGGAGGATAGAATAATACTTTTCCTATGTTATCGGGTTGTTGTGTGAGTATTTCCTTTCATAACAACTCTCTGGACAATGAGATGTACTTGGTAGTGTCCATCTCCTACCCAAGTAACATGTAACAGGTTGTACTGGATTTAATGATACTAACATTAAATAATGACAATTGATCTGACATGTGAAGGGGTTAAGTATATAAAATAAAGTAAAATAAAGAAAACAAAGATTATGCCGATTTCATGGTGTTTTTTTTAAATAAAATTTTTATTGTGCCATCAATCTCTCGCCTCATCAGACTGTGATATATATCATGAAGAATTTATAATGAGTATTCTTCATTGAATAACTATGATTGTATGACGATTGTGGATTGTGAATGCTATTCAATATGAATGAGGTATTGTAGTGAATGGAATAATATTGGATGAGAGAATGTGACGATTTAAGTCAGTATTAGTTAAGAAGACCAACATATTCTAGATTGCCATACATTGGCCATTGGAGGCGCGTGGTGAAATGGTTAGAGTCGTAGGAAATAGACTCGTCGACCTGAGTTCAAATCCTCAACGATGCTGTTTGCATTTCACATAGCGCTAATACCCGTGGGAATTGTATGAACCCAAATATTCTACCTCCAGCTATGGGTAAATAAAAGGTCAGACTGAACTCTTTAACTTTGGATAGGCAACTGGTCTAGGAGAAGTAAAAATCCGAATTCAAACCTGTTAAACTCCATTTAATAAATTGGCCTTTTGTCACATCCTGCTCATGTAGAGGGATTGGTAAATATATACATTGGCTGATTGTCTTCTGGAGATTTGTAGTCATTTGCTAAGCTTAGCTTAATGGAGCCCCCATAAAGAACCAAAGTCACTGATAATGGTATATTACTCAAGCTTGCTAATCATTACAGCGCACTAGTCACTCAAGAATGGTATAGAAGAGTACAGATATTTCATCGATGCCTGAAAGCGAGTCGTTTGATTAACTACATATCAACACCTTAATGCCGAATTTTGATACATTTTTAAATTATTACAAACAATAATAATTTCAACGTTCTATTTCATCCATTTTTAAAACCCATTTATTTGACCATGATTATTTGTTTGCAGTTATATGGTGTCAAGTATTCTTATTAAGTAAAATAGAAACAACTATATTGTTTAAACTAACTGTTAATATTTCATTATGATTTGTTTGTACACAGTTATATAATGCCGAGCATTTCTAACAGCAATAACTTGCAAGCATTTATATTCTTTCAAGTAACTAATAATAATAATAATAATAATAATAATAATAATAATAATAATAATAATAATAATAGCAGCTTCGAGTGACTATTCTTAATAAAATTATTTGCAGTTATATGATATCAAGCATTCCTATCTAATACAAAAAATTTGACCCAGATCTATTTTATCCATATATAGGAACCTAAGATGTACTATCACTTCGGGTCAGAGTGGACCTGAAAGTAATGACAATGAAGAGATACTCTACAGTCTCCATGTCTCCAGAGCTAGAGCCTCACCACCGGATACAGTTTAGCGTCATACCAAGGATACTGAAAGCGGTTAAAAGTAAATCTGTTGAAAAAAATTAGTCTAGCAACAACAGATCACAACTTCATTTTCTGCTTTTCTTTTTCTCCCACATTTTATTCTGTGTACATGTGTACACGTGCACACATATGTATGCGTTTGTGTGTGTGCGTGTGTGTGTGCGTGTTGTGTGTGTGTGTGTGTGTGTGTGGAGGGGGATAATGAAATTTTGGCTTTGTTTTGTCACATACGGTAGACAATAAAAAGCGGATTACCTTCTTTTTTGTTATTGCTAGATACACGCAATCTATTATTTCTCTATTATCTTTTACAATACACAGGTTTGTCAGTAGACCTAAGTTAACTTTAACTTCAATAGAACCTTACAGATTATGGTTATTATAACAATAGCCACAAGTTAACGTTATCTAGTGTTATGATAACCTAAACATAAATGAAGTTGTCAAACGGGAAGTTGTATTATTAACTCACCTATACTTTTTTTCTACATTTTTTTCTGTTTGTCTTACTTTGTGAAGAGGGTGAGTCCCCGTGGTGTAGTGGCTAACCTGCTGGACTGCGACATCATAGCAGTTATTTGTGGGAATATTTTTTTAATCTTTTTTTTTGTTTGTTTTCGTTTTGGGTTTATTTGTTTTTTCTTTTTGTTGTTTTTTGTGTTTTTGTTTACAGTTCTTTTTAAATTCCTCTGGCATATTCCTCTTGTCATATTTAACAAGAAGTAATATATGATGATGATGATGATGATGATCATCATCATCATCATCATCATCATCATCATCATCATCATGTCACGCTGACAGCTCATTCTCATGACTCTTTCTCGGTAATCATCTCCATTTATTATCACTTCTGACAGGTCTTCCGTATGGCATCCAGAATCCATACAGAGCTGATTGATGTAGTTTTTCTTATAGCATTTCTACACTCGTGTGTCCATGTATAGATGTCCATAGGAGAACGTCACTTATGAATTCGTCCTTGCTTCTCCATCAGTGTCCAACATGTTTTGTTCGTTTTACATGGATGGTTTGTGTAATTGGAGTCGGGTCACTGTACAGCTATTTTCTTGTGGGATGCTGCTTTCCATAAAGTAGTCATTTAATAAGCTTGCTTTTGTGGCGCGAGGCCAGAAGTATTACCAGAATCAAATTCTGTAGTGATAGTCTGCCGGACTGGCTTGCTTTAATCTTAGCTTAGTATAGTCAAAGGCCAGAAGTATAGGGCACCTAGTGAAAATAGAATTGTACCGACGGTCTGCTAGAGTAGAAGGCTAACCATTACACTACGGGAGCATGCTGGAGTCATATATAGTTATTTACTAAGTTTAGCTTAGTGTGGCGCAAGGCCAGAAGTATGGGACGCCTGATGAAAATCGAAGTCTCTTGCGATGGTCTGTTAATCTAACTCTCTATGCTATGTACCCTAGAATATATAGTCTAAACTTTTGAAAAGGCAATTCATTTTAGGCGTTTAATGATAGATCCTATCAGAGATCGTACTTAATGCTGGTAACATATAACCTAGTACAACTTCTCACATGTTACACGATGATATAAGTGCCGCCAAGTAACTCTCCTTGTCCTGAGAGATTCCGTGAATGATAATTACTCGGTGTGATATACTGACGACCTAAATAAATTGTCCCACTTGGCACTCGTATTGTCGTTCAAGAAAAAGGTCGTAAACAAGGGAGCTTCGACCTGTTTCGCCCATTTTGAGAGTAGGTCGAGGCCTTGAATAGTTCCAATGGATCCAATCAATCGCTTAACCAGATGGAATTGCAACGATTGAGCGCCAATTATGCCGAGGGGAAATTTCGGTGAGGGCCAGCTACTAGACGGTTCGATTGGTCATTAATCCCTACATCCGGTTCCAAAATTTTGAAATTTTCCAAAACACGATAGGATTTCGTATTTGAATTTTAAAATTTGATTATGACAATGACGATCCTAATATTTACGTAAGCATTGTGTTATGTCTAATCAACAATGGGTAAAATTCCATATTCCTCATAATAGATAACAAATACCATTGTTAAAAATATATATTATTTTTACATTCGTACCAGTACTGTGAGTTTTACGATTGTTAATCTAAGTTGCGTGGGCGAACAATGAAAAACACATTATGGAAATCTCTTCACCAAGCTTTCAAGAGAAAAGTGCCTTTTTTTTACGTTGACTGACGTGACACCCAATCTTGCATAACATTTACATTTATTACATTATCATCACGCAATAACATTTTGCATAGGCACGATACTTGTACGAAGGATAAATATGAATGCTCACTTTGGTCTCTTACTTTGGTGTCTTTCACAGGGTGGAATAGCGATCAGTGCTACTTTCTTCTTATTTTACAAAAAAAATTCCGCCTGGAAGATTAAATCCAAGGCCATGGATTATAGAAGTAATCTTTGTTTTTTTCTTGTGCGAATTCGGTTGATCATACGTGGGTTATTTCTCACCGCTTAAACGAATTAACATGAAACTTCGAAAACATCTTTATTAGATGTCTGCTTTTGTTCTATTTATATATTCCGGTAAAATACTCTTATAAATTATTTTAAAGAAAGGGACTAATATAAAACTCCTCCTGATAAGGTTCTGATGTTTGTTTACTTATTTTAAAATTCCAGTTCGTTAGCTATAGGATTTCGTTCACATTACGCTCAAGGTCCTTCATACTGGATAGTTAGACGCTGAAATTAGTAGACAACTTCACATGCCTAGGTAGTAATTTCTCATTCACAGAAAGCGATGTCAAAGTACTCATAGGAAAGGCATGGACTGCTATGGAAATCTGATCTCTCTGATAAAATAAACCGAACATTCTTCTAAGCTGTAGCCGTAACATTTAATTATGCTGCACCACTTGGACTTTAACAAAACGATTTGAGAAAAGGCTAAATAGAAACTACACAATTATACTGCGTTCTGTCTCGAATAAATTCTGGAAGCAGCACTCCACAAAAAAGCAGTTGTATGGCCAATTACTTCCTACCACACAAACTATGACGAACAAGATACACTGGACATGGGCGAAGAAGCAAAAACCAACTCATAAGTGACATTATTCTGTGGAAACCTATACATGAACACACCAGAGTGGGTTAATTAGCAAAGACACATTGAGCAGCTCTGTGTGGATACTAGATGTCGTGAGAAGTACTGGTCAGGAGCGATGTCCGGTGAGAGAGATTCATGAAGATCCTTGTCAGTGCGATCACCAGTTACAATTATCCAGTCCTCATTTATAAAGACATACTATATTAATACAAAGCGCATTGTTTAGATAGAGAGATAAGTAAATAGATAGATACAGACAGACAGACAAAAAGAAATCGCAGATTTTCTTAGCAGTTTTCATATTAGAGTAACTGTTTAGGCTTATGACAAAAGGAATTGGTTCGGCTTATGGAATGGTATGCGAACAAAATTTTAAATTGACTTCAGTAAACAATCATTATCTTCTTGTAATAAGTATAAATACATCAGCTGAATAAAAGCAAACATAATGTAAGTCAATCGGACACGCCCTGTTGACTGGGACTGTAGAATATTCCAACTGAACCTCTGCAGAGGGGTATGACCTCCCCAACGGGCCACCTGCAGGTGGCGACTCGTAATGCCTGAAGACGGCGATTTGGTCTGTGACCCAAGTACTAAGTTGTCCAGTGACATGCAACACTCCCCTTGGACCCTTACTTGGGCTAGATCAGTGAACAGAGAGGTCTCATTCGATTAATTGGTTGGTCATATCAATCCCTATCAACTACATAATTTTCCCGACCGTATTCTTCAAATTGATCTCCTTTTTATCATACAAGTGCTAAAATGCGGTAGCTGAGGATCAACAACCAGTATTTATTAATGCACATGAAGTTAATGTAAATTATTTCTACCAATTTATCAATACATATAAAGTTAATGAACATTTTTCTTAAACAAATCATGTATATAAACAAACAATATTTAGCAATAAATAACCCCAAAGGCTTGATATGCCATTAAACTAAACCCAAGGACCCAAACCACGAAAAGTCTAATTTTTAAGCGGCTCCAAATAAATCAATATGTTATAGGTAAAATGTTTTAACACTACAAGTTGCTGTTGTTCGGTTATTATACCCTTCTAGATATGTCTGCAAAGGTGCTCTGTAGCAATGGAAATAAACACTTCAATAGATTTATCTATATGTTTTAGACATGGAGGTGTAGAAGCAAATGTCTGATTAAGATTGTACTTATGCAAGGTCCGTCTGAAAATAATGGGACTGGGTATGCTATGATCAAAAGAGTGATAAGCGGATTGTGTTATCATCTAACATTTTGGGAACATATAACTGCAATCTTGGCTCTCTGCAACCATTGAATTTTTTTCACATGCTTTTATTTACATCTTCTCTTTTTCAGGTCGTTCAGCCATGAATACTGCGAAATGAAAGATGAATATCGAGCAACGAATAGACCTGGATTTTTTGGTCTGCTTGGAGAAAATTACGTCACAAGCCCTTGAAACACGTTAGCAAGTATATAGAGATAACAACATATCGTGGAAACGTGTTTTTGAGTGGCACTGGAGGTTCTAAGAGGGGTGCGAGGAGGTGGAAGATGACTCCAGGTGCGGGTGGCCTTCAAAAAGTTGAACAAAAGTCAACGTTGAGCAAGTAAGGCAGGTGGTGTGTAGCGATTGTGTTCGAATGATCCGCTGTACATAAAAAGGACAGTGTTTGGAAGATAATCATACAGCACACCCAACCCCGTTGTTTTTTCAAACTGCTGCACCTGCTCAAGATGCCTTGAGTATCCATCAGCTACTAGCCGAGGGGAACGTCGCCATACTGGAACAACATCTCTATTAACCTGATCTTGCTCTGTGTGTGTTTTTCACTTTTCTCCAAGCTCAAGGGCCCCATTTTGAAGACGGAGCTGAGGGGCATCCCAGGCGAATCCCTCCAGCAGTACATAGAAGCGTGACAGAGAGTGCTAAAGTGTATTATACTTTAGGGTTATTTTGAAGGAGAAACCATGTAGTTTATTGTTTGAAATTGAAATAAATTGTTTATGACACCAGTCCCGTTACTTTTCAGACACACTTCGTATAGATTATTTAGTGAGATGGGTTACGTAATCAATAATCGTTTTTGTCCTGTGGGTCTAGATTCCAGCAATTCACTAATGCTATCGTCTTTTACTTTGAAAACTTATCTGATGAACAATACTTTTCGTAGATTTTCGAGTTTTATGGATTTTTACTATTCACTATTAATATAATATCGAATAAAAAGATATTAATATGAATAAGAAAGACCATGGTAAATATATCCAAATTAATAAGCACAAAACATCAAAGTGGGTTGTACACAGCTAGAAGGGAAGATAGTAAATGGTGCAAAAGGTTACGGGAATGGTGCACAATAAATCACAAGAGTAGACAGAAGATGGAGATCTTATAGAACAGTAGAGACAATATCGTTATTGAAGAAAGTGGGTAAAACCTTTGTCCAACAGTGGACTCAATACTGCTGATGATGATTATGCAGATGATGATGATGATGATGATGCTGATATAGACCCTTGCATGATGTGATAATTAGTGAGCCAGGTCAGCAGACCATTACAAGTGAGTTTGATTGAGTGCCTATCTCTATATAATGGATTCTTCTAATGACGTGTAAAAAAAGAATTCGCTGTAATTTTAAACTTGAAAAATAAAACTATAATTTATTTAGGAACATAAACAAAATAAAAAATATAGAGCAACATGATTACAAAAAAAAAAAAGAAAAGAAAAAAAGAATATTTCCGAAGTACAAAGCAAATTCAAAATTACTTACGCTATCTTTTTAACGGCATGGGTAAATTAGTGTGAAATATTTCCCAACAGATAATGAATCAGCTGACTGTTTATAAAATACCAGGTATCACCTTCCGTGTCATTAAACTAAGAGACATCTATTTAATAAATACCTACAATTATGATTTCTCGAATTTAGAATGACCTCAGATTTCAACGGTGACATTAATGAAAATGATAAGCTTTTAACCCTTGTGCCGCTACCTCATGGTAAATATACCCGGTTCTACAGCACTATTGCCTAGTCTATCAAAGTTTTAAAGAACAGATTATAACATTATACACTTTCAGCATAGAGCTCAAAGCTTATCTGGATTAATTATACTTGAATATTATGTATGAATGTTAACGAATCTAAACTTGGAGAAAATAAATAAATAAACATGAAGTCTAAAAGTGAGATAATAAAAAATGTTTTTTTTTTAAGAATTTGTATCTTTTATTAGAGTATATCAAAAGTATAGCCGTTTTTTTTTTTGTTTTTTAATGACTCAGAGTTCATAGTTTTCATAGTTTGTGTTATGCTCTCACATATGATATTTTCGGTGACCCATATCCTTCTGTCAGTTTTTGCGTTCTGGTAGTTCTACACTACCTCGTATTTTAAATTCTTATAATAAAAAATTAATGGTGCTCTACTACCGGGGTTCATCTAAAGACAGTGTTCTTAACCGGGGCTACATGGCCTTAAGTGTACTCAGGTCAATTTTATGGGGACCATAGAAAGTTTTGGGGATTTGCGGAAGGTCACAATTTCAATTGAAGGGACCATCATGCTACAATCTTGTTGACCTCTATATTCTAGTTCTAATAAACGTAGACTGCGTAATTGAGCTTTATTTACAAAATTATTTCCATTTACTTATTGAAATTCGCAATATCCAATTAATCAATTTATCTCGTTATTAATTTTCGTTTTTACCGCGGTGTAAGCTGAACCCCCAGCCTTTTATTAATTTAAATCATTAATTATGTTGACTCGTTAATAGAAAATACCAGTACAAGAAATTAAATTTTTAAAATGAAATTGTGATTTTTAATACAGTAATAGTTCCTACTGAGTTTATTGTTTTTGTAAATCCTGACTTCATATAAAAAAGAACATAAATGAGAACAAGAAGCATTACACATATGAAAGAAGTTTTGCTTCTATTACTTTTAAAATACATTTTTTCTGTTTTTAGTACCCATGGCTACAGTGAAGAAAACGAAATGTCGGTATTATTTGGTTTAATACTTGTCCTACGGTTGTATTCCAAAGGGACAAGTAACTACTATAATAAAACTCTTAAACCAGATTTAAGCCAGACGATCATATATTGTTTCAATTATTTCCACTTCCTGAATTCTGTAAGCAGCTTTGAGGCCCAGTTTAAATGAATTTCTAGAACTACTATACATGTTACTGCTGCCCTTGATCAGGATTGAAAAAAAAATCATACATAAATGAATAGGTAGATATTCTAGCCAAAAACAAGAAATTAGGTTTATAAGTTCACAAAATTCACACTGGATTGTCCAATTGGACACATGGCCTAGTGGATAAGGTAGTTAGGTTAAGACAGTTCTAAGTGAAAGTTATCTCTAGTTTGCAGGTACAATCCTGATCAAGGGCAGCAGTAACATAGAATAATAATTAACACAGCTTAACGCTCCTACCCCATCTATGGTTAGCGGAATGAGAACAGGATACCCCGTGGATTGAATAAAGGGTTAGGTTCAAAGTTCCATAATGGCTCTCGATTACGACAAGAAGGTTTCCGATTACGACAAGAAAGTTCCCGAGTCCAAAAAGAAGGTTCCCGAGTCCGACAAGAAATACCTGAAGAAGATCGGAGGGCATATCGGCCGAAACGTTGTACAGATAACAATGAAGATGAGGACAATAGTCCGAATAACGCAGATAATACTAATCATCAAGCCTCATCTTAAACATTCAGAGAAATACTATACTTGTATCCACCAACATCCAAAACAAAAGGTACAGCTGAATAATATTGATAACAATCATAATATTGATAATAATATTAATAATGTAATGGGATACATACATAGTACTAATACGAGTACTAATGGTGGATAATAATATTAATAATATAATTGGATACATGCATAGTACTAATACTAGTATTAATAATTTAGTAGAGTCCTAGTCTTTAGAGGTGTGAATGAAGTAAGGTTTAGAGAAAATCTCAGTAAAAAAGAAAATGCTTTTGACACACCTTAATAGATATAATTTACTTTCCTCTTCGCTCATGTGTATAGCATTTTTATTCTCTTTCTTTCCTCATAACCAAAACTGAATGAACTGTTATTTATCTGAGGTGATGACAATGTGTAACATTTGAACACACGCGTTCATGTCTTATTTTAATAATATCATATATAGTATAGTGAGGTGATAGTCATTAAATGGGATCAGGAAATAAGCCTGGGAGTAAAATGTCCGTAAAAATAAAAATACTTTTGATTTATATTAATAGTCTACTCCCTACTTCTTGGACATCAGATTTATACGTATTTACTATCAATTATTTTGTTTCTACATAAAGCAGACTATTTGTTGCATCACACCAATAAAAACAAAATAAGTATGCATTACCTTAGAGCCTCTTCACACACACACACACACACACACACACACGCATATATATATATATATATATATATATATATATATATATATATGTGTGTGTGTGTGTGTGTGTGTGTGTGTGTTGGGGACAAAATAAGTTTATTTGTTTTGGTGTTTATTTTTCCTTTAGAAAATTCGGTCGAATTCGCCATAAAACTTTGGCACCCGTCTTCAATTGGAAATATATTGGTTATCCAGCCATTTTTATTTTCAAATATTCTTTTCGCATATCTCTGTTTGTTTGTTTTTTCTGGGGGGGGGGGCAGCTTACGTTGATGTGCACAGAAGTTAACACTTCATTTTGAGGAAAGTATTGATTGGGCACATCAACGTATGTATTTATTTAACCCGATTTGCACCCATTGTATAATGGTCATCATCGTAGGAAATGGACATGGTGACACGGGTTAAAATCCTGGACGGGCCTTTTTGCATTTTACATTGCACTAATACCCTGGGGAAAAGTATGCATCCGACTATTATCACTGCAGCTACGGGTAAATAGTTGAATAGACTGAGCATTTTAACCTTTATTAGGCAACCAATCCTAGAGAAGATAAAACTCGGAATTAAAACCTCTTAAAAACCGCTTAAGAATTGACCTTGTATCGTATTCTACTCGTGTGGAGTTAGGTAGATACATATATTGATGAAATCATTCAATATTTATAGGCAGCATCACCATATATTTTTGTAGCCTTGGCAATTTTCTCATTAGGTTATTTAATGCTATCATGCGATGATCTTGATAAAATGGTATCTTACATATCGGAAAGATCTTAGTGAATTATCTTAGATGAAATAAAACATTTCTGAAAATAAATGTCTCCATATTATTTTAGCCTCCTGCATTAAATAAAAAACAATACCGAGGTGACATTTTAAGCTTATCACTAATTAGAACTGTAATATCATTCCTTTTTTTACATGAATTACTTGTTTATCCAACCGATCCACCATGGATAGGATATGACACAAAGTCAATTTTTAGCGGTGTACAGCTGGTTCAGATTTCTTCTACTAAGACTAGAAGCCCTAAACTGTCCTACTATTTATCCATATCTAGTGGAAAAACTGATAGATTCACGCCTTTCACGAGGTCATTATTGTGAAGCCAAACGTAACGATTTTATCCATTTGATTTGATCTTGGTTTGCCGGGTTCATTTCATATGACGATAACCGTTACGCCATGCGCACCTCGTAATTACTTTTGTTTATTATATTTTTATGGAAATTATTTTTTCACTACAGTAATTTTCAGTAATCAAAGAGTATATATTTAAATCAGATGTGATACGCTTGATTATTCTATGCATTTACTCACTTGCTGAGACAATCAGTTGTGGGTGGACGTGAGATTTTTTTAAACCGAATCCATATCTGCATTCAGGGTTTGGTATTTTCCAATTAGTTACTTTCTTGAGTGATGCTCGTAGAGTCCCACATACTTGGGGTCAGAGACAAAACATTGACTGGGATTAAAGTGTTTTATTTGTCTATTTTCCTCAGCTTTATACTTATTCGCTAGTTTAATTCTTGTTAATTCCAACACCGTGTCAGTACCTCCCCATTTCACTGAAAGGAAAGGGTCGTAGTAGTCTGACAACTGTGTAACACTAATCAATAATCTCAACACTGAGACTATTTTTATTCCAGCGTATATGCCCCTCGTTAAATTAATCATGCGTCCTAAACTAGAACTATTTAGTTAAATAGTAACAGAATTTGATAAGAGATTGATCCTCAAGATGTTTGGGGGCAACGGGGAAATAATTCGTCTCTTTAAAACTGGGCATCAGCCTTACTTTGTGCGTCAACCAAGAGAGAAAACTTTGTTACCAACCAAATAAAAGAGAAAGATAATTTGATGAGACAGAGAATTTGACTAAAATATTTGATTTCCTTGATGTAAACCAGGAAGGAAATCTCATAAAAATCAGACATGTATATTGTTTATCACTGATAATTCATATATGATTTATGGTGACACTGTCATTATTACTTGTCAAGATGTATTTCGGACTGAGCAGTTAAGTACCTTTGTGAAGTTTGAAGTCAGGTGGTCGCTGTTCTGGATGATCCTGTAAAGCTGTCAACTTGTATACGTCAAGGCGCTTTAAAGTTACAGAGCAAAAAGTACTTGAGCTGTTGCTGGAGGGTCCTTTAAATATGTTGTCTACTTTAGAAATATGAACCTTGCTCATAATGAGTCTAACAACTACATAAGAAACTGGACATTGCAATTATTAGTTCAGGAAATCGTCTCCAAGTTTAACCTTGATCTGATTACTTCGCTGTCCTTTTCTCTCTTTCTGTTCTCTCTTATTAATATAAATCAAAGTAATAACGGTTAATATTTTGATCTTTCATGGTTTTCATCTTTTTACTGGACTTCTTCCTTTCCATTTCTTGTCCTTTCTAATTTTATTCTTCCTTCTATTCATTCTTCTTCTTTACTTTTCTTTTCACTTGAAAATATGAACTTTGCACTTGCAGAAATACCAATTTTTATTTCTATTATCTATCTTTTTTCACAATTTTTTAAACAAAAAGAATCCGAACGACATTATGAGTTAATATAATAGAACAGCACATCAGAATGCCTCTCCAAGATATGAGGATTCCTTTGTAATTACTTTAGACGTCATTTCAAAACTGTAGACAATTTCAAATGTATATATTCGTATTACTAAAATCCTTATGTTTACACGTAGCCATAATACAGCAAAATAAGTATATCATATAGACATTGTTTGTTAGAATAACACACTTAAAATTCTTTAACTTATAAGATAAAGCAATTTCTAGTCCAATTCACAACTGAATGATAATTTGGGGAGTTTTGCAATTGTTCTTGATATGACAGTGACAACTATGGAATTCTAATAAGAATCCTTCATGAATTTTTAAATCAATATCATTATAGTTACAAGAGAAACAACAGATTTACGGGTCTTCTAGTGTTTGTTTTTGCACAACCTTTAAAACAGAGATAAATTGCATAGCGTGTTATAAACTAGTAGAATAGGACTAATCGTAAGAATAAACCTCATGATATGATGGTGTTTCGTGCACTGACCGAGATATCATTTAAAAACTGTGAAAATTTTTAACTACTACTTGAAACTTGAAATCTTACCTGTCTAGGCACAGATATTAACGAATGTATTAAGAACGAAGGGCAAAATCGCTCCCTCCATTGGGAGTAGGCTATGATTTGTCAAACATTAAATCTTTCCTTTTCGTCTTGAGAATACCACTTTACGTCTCCCTGTCTTTCTGAGACCGGTCCAGCGGGAGGTTGCAACACCAATAATAAAGTGAGTGGTATTTCTCTGTGACTTTTTCTTTATCCTGATGTGACCTCATCGTTATCTCTTTATGTCGTCTTTGTTCCACCCACTTACGTCAAGACCCCACAACACATCAATAAGTATGAAATGCTTATTATAATCATTCATTCATTCATTCCTAAATAGAAGCATCAATATCATCATGGACCGCTATTACACGGAAAAGCCAATGGGTTTATGGATTGTGTATTACTTCACCAAATGACTTTTTACATCGTTAACATAAGAATGGCTAGAACTACACCAAACGAATATCAATCGGTTATTAACTCTTTAATCTCTTAATCAAGGGATTGATTTACAATATAACTATAATGCTAAACTGTACCATTACGTTGTACTTTGTCTTGTCCATCAGATTGTCTGAAGAGAATCGTATAAAGTAGACATCTAGTTGAAAATTTCCTTGTCAAAAACCAAAGTTATGAATATTTTCGGAGAAGTTTCCTTTGGCTTTTCTTGGTCAACTGAAAATCATGTCTTTACAAATGTGTTAGGTGTACATTTGTTTAGTACAAGTAATGGCGACCAGATGGTCATGAACATAGATTTCAGCTAGTTATTATAATTTAGGGGAGCAACTCCTGGTTATTTTTCTAATATCATTAGCTGTATTCGTATATTCATTAATATTTACAACCATGTTGATACCATAGCTTAAGCGTTTTCTTTTGGTTTCATACCTAAAATAATTGCGTATTTCTAATCAGCACCAGTGGTCAGTATTTGAATCCAGGTAAAAACCAAGATGTTAAGACAAATAATCTCTTCTCATTTGGAAGATTAGAAACTTTCTCATCTCATCCCTTGCCTTTTCTCCCTCCAATCAATCAGCGGGTCACGTCAAGCCCTAGAACCTATATGATTGCCCTGGCCGAATAGCTCTTGTGCAAACCACCATCCTTTTTATCATATATATGCTAGGAGATGGTTACTGAGGATCTTAGTGTACTGGGTATGACGTTGAACTGCATCTAGTGGTGAACCTCCAATTCTGAAACTCTGTGGAGTGTGGAGTGTGGAGTACACCTTCATCACCATTTCACTCTGATCCGGAGTGGTAGTATCTGTTAGGGTCCCATCTATGGGTTAAAGAGATACAAAAAATATGTTTAAAAATGTGCTTAAAATGAGTTTTTAAAATACCCTACAAGAATAAATAAAACAAAAAACGTTTTCAGCATAAAATAACCCAAGGGTTGACATGCTGTAAAATCCAACCAACCAGCCAAACAACTTTTTCTTTTCTCATTTTGTGCTCGACTAAAATAAGCTTCATAAATCAAAAATAAGTGTTCGGTAACTCTGCCTTCTGTTAAATGACCAAAAATTAAACGTTACTCTGTAAACCAGGGATCCTAAACATCACCTTCCTTTTGCATTGAGTTTAATGGGATCAGATGAACACCATGACGTCTGGGGCAAAGGTTTTTCGGGTGATAAAGGACAACTAATCATATCATTAATGTCATATTTGCCTTAGTTAACAATTAATCTAAGTATAGCACAAGGTTATTTCGATTGTGAACAGATTGGAGAGGAAAGCAGATGAATGAATCCCACTGAACAACTCTGTCATAAGAAAAGAACAATAGGGAAAACTTTTATTCAATTTCTCAATAAGCAGAAAAATCTCAGCCTTAAAACGAAATTCCAGCATATCTTAATTTTCGTTTACTTTCTTTTGTACAAACATAGGAGTTTATAAACACAGAAGAAATTGACAAAAGGCATGTCACTGAAAGCATTAAAATTAGAGGAGGAGGTAAGAAAATAAATCGCCTTGCGGAAGGTGATTAGTATAATTTTAGATGAGCTAACTAGCTAGACCAGAGGAGTCCCGCTTAGCGTAACGGTTATCGCTATAGAAAATGGAATCGGCGACCCGAGTTCAAATCCTGAACGATACTGTTTGTGTTTCACTTCGTGCGAATGCCCTTGGGAAAGACATGAATTTATTTATTTTCCCTCTTCAACTATGGTTAAATACTAAGACAGACTAAGACCTTTAGCCTTGTTTGGGCAACTAATCTTGAGGAAGAAAAATTAAAACCAACTTTAATTTGCTTAAAAATGACTGTGTCACATCCTGCTCATGGCAAAGAGATTGCACACAGAGGTGTCATAGTGGTGAATTACTCGGTACTCCGATTATGTAATAAATTATTACGTACATCCTCATCAACGTCCACATCTGAATGTTATTTTGCTTCATCTTCCATGTAACATCACTCTCTGAATAATCTAATCATTTATAAAATCATTCATTGTTATTCCCTTCCTAGAAAATAAGAATAATTCATAAATTATAGAAAATCTTTAGATATTATTTATTTGTTAACATTTTATGGAGTTGTTTTTTGTTTGAAAAAATTTTATGATTTTGTTTTGATTCCTAGTGAGCTAATTATTTGAGTGTTCTTTATTTGTTTGTTTTTGTTTGTTTTGTTTTACGGCATATCAAACCCTGGTGGGTCATTTAATGCCGGTAAAGTTTTGCAAGATTCGTAACGATAGTTTGGTTGAAAATTATTTAAAATCAATTTTTTTAATAAACAAATTTTCTATTTAACGCATAGATGGGATTCTAATAGTTACTACCACTCCGGGTCAGAGTTGACCTGGGAGCAATGGTGATAAAGGGTGCTCCACATTTCCCAGACCTCCAAAACTGGAACTTTACCATCAGATAGATTTTAAGGTCATTCTCAGGACATGAAGACCCTCAACCACCGCCTTCTAGCATATATATGATAAAAATGGTTGGAGGTTGCCATAAGGGCAATAGGGTTGGGACAATTATATAGATGCTAGGGCTTGAAATAGCCAGCCGATTGATCGGGGGGGTCCTCTCCGACTGTCCGTCTAGCCTAAGTAAGCGCCAAAGTGGAGTGTTATGGACTGCTCAACCACCAGGATTCCGTCCTTAAGCGTCACAAATAGATGTATATTAAGCTTAGCTCTATTGAAGGGACAAAATATGATACAGGACAATTTTAATGGGGGTGATATCACATACGCATGGGATCAGGCACAAAAAATGCCTTGCTCTTTATACAAATTTCTCTTGTGATGCCACAAATATTACGAATTAATATTGATACTAACTCTTTTTGTAAAATGTTTGGTGAGGGATCATCTCCATGAAAGCTAGATAATGGAAAACCTGATACAAAAATCAAGGAACAATATCAGAGAGGTAATGGATTATTTCAAACCTTAAGGTCAAGTCATGCTGATCCTCGAAGTTAAGCAGTGATGAGCCCGTTTAGTACTGAGATAAATGACTACTTAGAAATAGCAGACAGTGTAAGTAAAGTGAGGAATGTGTGCCTGCTTAGTAAATTATGACTTATGCCAAACCTATCCCAGCACAGAAACCAGGATTTCATTCAAGGGTTTTGCTATGCACCCTGAAAGAAACATGACAGGTATTGTTCACTATGAGGTACAACATCGTTTCAAACTTTTATGGTCAACAACTAAACTTGTCAATTGTGCATTACACCAAAAAATACGCAACTTTAGTAAACAGAACTTCAAGGTCTCAGAAAAAAAAATTTAGTGAAGTTTTAACACATCGTTTATTTTCATAAGACCTAGCTCTTTCAGTTTTCTTTTCAAGAATCCTGATATTGAATCGATGGCTTTTAGGTTTTCATATAGTAATTATGACAATTATTATGACATGATTTAAGATTTTTACTTATTTGAAAGTGTATATATTTATATCCCCATTTTTAGAATACGATATTACTTTTGAAATAACTTTTTATATATATGAGTATACTCTTAAAATATAGAAAAACCACCAGCTGGTGTGAAAAAAGTCGCAAGGAGTGATATGATAATCTATATATAAAGCGTCAGAAAAATTGATTCCAGCAGAGAAATTTTGTAACTTTTTTCTCTTAATGGCTCAGTCGTCTACAGTGAATGGGTAAATAAATAAAAAAAGTAAAAAGGTAAAAAGAAAATGTGTAAAAGGTATTATAAACCAGGTAAAAAGTATCAGATACCAGGTAAAAGAAAACTACTAGCTTAAAAGTAAACGATAACTCTTGGAAACATTAATTTTTGTTGCGTTTGATCTGACACTTGTTTTTTTTTACTAACTTTTGACCTCTGAATCAAAAGATAACTGCAGTTTTTCTGTATCAAATCAACTTTTTGAGTTACAAGATACCCTCGCATTGTTTCACGAAACTTATAAAAATACCGCATCAAACACATTTGTGCTTACTTTACAGCATTTTTTAAAATTACATACAATGGAAAATAATATGATATTGCTCGACTAATATTTGTTCAAATTCATTTTGATCATACAAATGATATTGTTACTGTAAGTCAAATTACGTGCAAGGAGTTAACATTTATACTTATAGCTTTTCGTCTGGTGCATAAAAAAAATTTTCACGGACGTTCAGTCCGTGAACAATTTTTTTTATGCACCAGTAATAGTCAGTCATCATATTTACATCCCATCTACCTGAATGCCGCTCCTCTACGACTTTCAAATCTAAGTGGAATCATTCACCTTGCTCATCAGTGACCTCGCAAAGGTTTTCCGGGAAGTTAGTAAGATGACTAGACAGAAAGTGCTCATGTTGCAACCAAATGCCTTGTAGTTCTCCAACAGTTTCTAGAAAATATTGGTGTAATTCTTTGCTCCTGTATTTCCAAGTTTGTTCTTGACAAGGTCTTTCAATGATAACCAAACATTCTTTTTGAGTTCTGGTGTTTATCTTTAATGACCTGTTAAATATGTGAACCACCAAACACATCAGATTTGATTTTTTTCAATTGACAGGCCAGGAAATTCCAAAATAAGATACCTGAAACAGTTGCCTTCAGTTGATAATGCTTTAACGAATTGCTTTATGAGATCCAGTTTCATGTACAGAGATGGAAATATAATTTTCTTTATGCCAACAAGTGACTCATGTAGATTATTGGGATCCCCATGTTTATGGTCAGATTGTGGTGACTAATTCACATCCATTCAATGCTTATCTTAAACTCTGCTGTTCCTTATGCACATACAGTAGGAATAATTGGTATATCCGCGTTACTGGTCAAGAATGAAACATCCCATTTTATGGTCAACACAGATTATAAACTGTGTTTGCGATATTACAACAAATCAATGACTCTCTTTATGTCTCTATATTTTCCACAGATACAAACTGAATGCCCAATTGTGAAGGAGGACACACTTTAAGTGATCCAGCAATCTATGAACTCTTACTATAATAGAAATGAACTTTATATAGATTGGAGGGATACCTTCACTTTTTTCATGTAATTTTTCTTATTTGCTGTTGATGCTAGGAGTTAAAAAGCATTTTTATAGTCCCAAATCTCGTACCAAACCATTTAGCATGTCGGTTGAATCCCTAAGGAACTGAGTCATCTTCAATATCAAAATCTTCATTATTGCTGTCATTGAGCTGTTCAACAAGATCCAGATCTTCAAGGGAGGGCACTGGGATTTCAGCTGAATGAGGCACTGGATAACTGACGTTAGATTCTGGTAATCTCTCCTTTATTGCACCAATTTTCTGTCCTCCTGATTTCGGATAATCTGCACTATTGTACTAGTCGCTTCCTTATCCTAGGCACATTCATGTAAATTCATACATCTTAGTACTGAATCAGTTTCCATTCTTCACCTTGAAACGAAAAGTTGGCTTTTAAAGTCTGAAAGTTTTAGAACCTCTACAGCCAAATAACATGGCATTAGAAATATGTTTGGAATTTGTACAACAACTGGAAATGATATCCGACTTCATGAAAGATAAGCAGCACAATACAATGGTATTTCAAATAGAAGAAAAAGCACAAAACAACACGGATGTGTTACAAGTAAAAACAAGTCTAAAGAATTGTAAGTACTGCAATTTTCAACACAATTTTGACAAAAAAAAAGAAACTGTCCCGCTTATGGGCAAACTTATCATATATGCAAAAAACAAAATCATTTTGGAACCGTATGTAAAGCCAAGTCGAAACGGATAAATTCGATAGACGTGTACCAAGTACGGGCGAACAAAAAACAGAAGCTGACAGTAAAATTAAACGAAATACCATTTGATATGCAAGTCGATACAGGTAGTGACGTGACTCTTATTCCAAAGAACTTTTGGCAACATATGTGTAAACCCAAGCTAAAGAAAAGTCACTTGAAACTGAGACAATTTGATGGCTCTTACATCACGGCATTTGGACAATTCGACGCTACATTTGAGGACAATAGGAGATTCGAAGTGGTCCCCACAACAGTAGTGGATTGTTTAAAAAATCATGGACTAATAGGCACAGATATCATAAAAATAGATACGGACAATTTAGTCGACAACATAGAAAATAAAAAGCAAAAAATAGGAATGTTGAGAGAAAATAGCCCCCCCCCCCCATATTATGAATTTCGTAGGATACTATCCATTTGCGACCTTTACCAGTCGGGAGTAGTAACTAGGCGTCCCCAATTGTAGTTTTGCGAAAAAAAGATGGGGATTTAAGAATATGTGGTGATTATAAGATTGGTGTGAATTATAAAATCTGTTCAGATATGTATCCTATTCCTGAGCTCGAAACTGTATCGCACACATTAACAGGCGCTAAATATTTTACCAAGATTGATTTAAAGGCAGCATACAATCAAATACAGATTGACGATAAATTTAAAGAAATAACCACGATTAACATCCCCCCTCCTTGGACTAATGAGGTGGACGCGTATGCCTTACGGCATGAAAACAGCATCGGCAATATTTCAACGAGCTATCGAAAATGTTTTAAGTGGGGTGGTAGAAAATATAATTTATCAGGACGATATTTTAATAGGGGCCGCCGGTATAAATGAATTACAAAAAAAAAACTGAGCAAGTTATAAACAAATTAAGAGATGCTGGCATGAGCGTAAACCGCGATAAATGTAAGTTTAATTGCGAGAAGATAAATCATTTGGGCTTCCAAATATCCAAAGAAGCCATTTCACCTGACCCAAATTTATTAATTAAAGTATCGCAGGTGTCATCCCCCGCCAACAAAAAAGAATTAGAATCGTTTTTAGGATTGACAAATTTTTATAGCAGATATGTGCCCACATATTCCGACTTAACTGAAGCATTTGCAGACTTACGAAGAAAGAATAGTGAGTTTGGACACAAAAACAAGAAACGGCTTTTAACAAAGTAAAAAAAGTACCTATGGAAAAACCCGTTATAAAAGTTTTTGACCCCAGAAAATAAGTAAACTTAATTACGGACCCAGTGAACATGCTGTGTCTGCTATATTGTCACAGGACGATCATACAATTATGTATCTGTCGCGAAGGCTAACTAAGGCAGAAATGAACTACTCGAATATAGAGAAAGAAGCTTTGGCCATAGTGTGGAGCACACAGCGCGCCCGACAATTTCTATTGGGTAGAAAATCTTTGCTAAAATCTGACCATCGACCCTTAGAATTCATTTTTAATCCACGGAAAGAGTTACCCAAGGTCACATCCGCCAGGATAATGAGATGGGCCATACTGCTGGTGGCCTTTGATTTCGACATCATATATGTCAAAGGAAACACGATTCCGCATGTCGACGCGTTATCCAGATTAGCTTTTAACAAAGAAGACGACGAAATAAACGACACTGAAGAAATACTACATTGGGTCGAAACCAATGTACTGCCGATTAAACAGTAACAAGAAGAAACCTTGCTGGACCCTATTCTGGGCAAAATCTCAAATAGAATAAGGAGGAATAAACGGAACGACTGCTCTAAAGTTGAAAGGCCTTATAAAGAGATTAAACATAAACTAACCATGGACAGAGGGGTTATATGTAACGGAGATTTGGTTGTACCTCCGCAAACAATGCGAAAAGAAATAATCAAAAGTTTACACGACGATATACATTGTGGGATAGCGGCCATCCAAAAAAGACTCAAAGGAACAAGAACCATGGAGTCGAGTACACAAGAACATGCCTATGTCAAGGGCATAGGACTACTATTGATTTTAGTAGATTCTTTCTCGGGGTGGCCAGAGATTGTTCAGGTGCGTGATAGAAAATCTGCAACTGTCATTCAAATTTTGAGAACAATATTCTCAAGAAGTGGGGTACCCCAAACCCTGGTATCGGATAATGTGCCTGAATTCTGTGATGAACGTCTGTGTTTCTGGTTGAGGAAGATAGGATGTAAACCCTGTAAAACTCCGCTCTACCATCCACAATCGAATGAGGTTGCGGAAAGGATGGTTAGAACGGTTAAATTAGGATTAAAATCATTCGAACCTCACGAGAGACCATAGAATCCTTTCTACCTAAACTCTTAATGAGTTACAGGTCCATTCCTCATGCTGATAGTCCTTCTGCCTTGATGGGAAGACAGATCAGATCTCCCATAACCATGTATTTTTCCACGCTGGCCCACGCTGATCAGATAATGAATAGATATGAAGAAGACGTGATTATGGAGGAACCGGAAAGAAACGAGGATATAAACCAGTATGATGGAGACGTTATAGAGCCAATGGATAAAAGCGTGTCGGATTCCGATGTGCCGTATGAGGGATCCAGCAGTGATTAAATGAGACCGCGATCACCGTTACGAAGAACACCTCCTAGGATATTTAGGAGAAGCAATAGGTCAACGAGGGAAATAAAACCTCTCCGTTTCAGGGAGGTGTAGTGAGATAGCCAATGGCGTGTTATCTCATTTGCATATGTCTACTACAGCGGTAGATATAAAAAGGTTGTTCTACGACATAAGACACCTAGCTACGATTAACTAAGCGAACTACTACAAGAACGTACGAACCTACACATCACTGCAGACATAATTAGCAAGTTAGTTTTGCTGAATAATCTGAGTGTCCCATTACGGTGTCAAACTAACCAGAAGCTTAACACACACACACACACACACACACACACACACATATATATATATATATATATATATATATATATATATATATAATCTTGTTTGACCAACCTTGTGTGAGTGATAATATAAACATCTACACACGCATGTACTTTATCAAATATATGATCAACTATAATACAGGTTTTCCAGGGTTGATTTTTTCTTTCATGTGCTTACTTGAAGTTTTGTGTTTTTGTTTTTCTTATTACTTTCTTGTCAACAGTGTATGTACAATTTTGAGTTTAATGCCCTGATCAAAATTCTTCGTTGTCAAATTGACAAAATAGGGTCCATATGTCATGGCAAAATAGATAAAAATAGTTTATATTGATTTTGTTTACTTATAGAGGCACAGTTTATTTTCATCTTTTCAATTTTCACAACAGTTTTTCGAGTTTTGAATACGAGTTTTTTGTGATATTTTAAGCTCATTACTTCTATTCGAGTCGCCATCAAGTATAGTCGTTTCTTTTCTTTTCTTTTTCTTTTTCCTTTTTATATATTCTTTTGAAAATGGTGAAAGTTTTAGTCAGATCCTCTTGACTAGCTCATTAACTATTGCCCTGCGGCATGCACTTTTAAATGCGTCATATATCTAAATGGCTATTAGTCAATTTACAGTGTTCTTTCAAAAATAATATCTGTTCCTTAGGGGCATGATTATCCTTAGTAGTGGTGGTGGTCGAAGTCTTCATCATTGTCGTCGTTGTTGTGACATCCGTTAGTCTTGCGAGACAATGCTTCGGCATTTAGATCTATGCGCAGATATTGGGCGAACTTGAATGGAAGATAAGTAGTTATCCATGCAGCCAGCCTCGGATCTCCACACCACTAATGTTGGTCAAGGAAAGAATAAGGGTAGATACAAATTAAACTCAAAGTGAACGCATCGACTACATTTATCTGAGACACACAGATGGAGAAATGGGGAATACATAATAATAGACTTGTGACAAAAATAGAGCTGTTGGATATCAAGTTTGGACGACTAATATGGTATAAGAATTAAATCTTCTAGCAATCGTGTTCGTTTTTTTTTTTAATTTATATTTACTCCTAAATTCATTTGGGGTCACTAGGGAGCAAATTACCGTTTCATTCAAGAATATTCTTTGATCGTTCTACGACGAGTTCGGCTGCTTAGTTAGTTGGTGTTTGATGGCATATTAACCCTCTAAAGAAGTGTGTGTGTGGGGGGATGTTCTGGGTACTAAACTGCATCCGTTGTTGAGGCTCCAGTTCTTGAGCTTTGGTGTGTGTGGAGTATCCCTTCACTACCATTACTCCCAGGTCCACTCTGACCCAGAGTGGTAGTATCTATTAGGTTTCTATCAATGGATCGAATTGATATTTTATTAGTTTGGATATGAACACTTGAAGCCAAATAACAGTGCAAAATAGTTATTATCTGATAGAATTATTGATGTTAGATATGAATACTTGGAACTATTTAATCTTGTGCCAATTATTTGCATTAAGAATAGTTACTTGGACATATAATTGTTTACTATAGATTATTATTTTTAGTTAATAGAAACAATATAATCCCTTGAAAATTATTGTTGATAGATATAAATACTTGAAATCATATAACTGTGTGCAAACAAATGATTATTATTAAATAAGAAAAGTTACTTTAAACCAGCAAAAATAATACCCCTACTGTTCTTCTACAAGGATGGCTTTGACATTAAATAACCCGTAAATGTTGATACGTCATTAAAAATAAGAAACCGAAAATTTGTGTAAAATACCGGATAAGATTTTAGTTATAAAGTGCTGGTCAATTATATTTCAATTTTCTCCAAAATGTACTCTTAATTTTTATAGATTGGCATAGATTTTAAAATTTCAATAAAAGTCTAAAGTCGTATGGTGTAAGAGCTCTTGTACTAAAAGATGCAACATGTTGTCATGAACTGCAGCAACTTTGAAATCATTATGCAAATACATATGTTCAAATACTCTGCTTTTTGTATACGTACACCCGCGTGTCTCTGTGCGAGTGCATTCATATATATATATATATATATATATATATATATATATATATATATATATATATATATATGTGTGTGTGTGTGTGTGTGTGTGTGTGTGTGTGTATTTGTGTGTATTTCTGTCTGTCTGTCTGTGTGTGTGTCTGTCTGTGTGTGTGTCTGTGCGTGTGTCTGTGTCTGTGTGTGTCTGTGCGTGTGTGTGTCTGTCTGTCTGTCTGTCTGTGCGCTTGTGTATGCGCGAGTGTGTATGCACAAATTTATTTTTAGCTTGTATGTCTTGATTTCTTAGTTTCTTACAACTTTGCAAACGTGTTCATTTTTCAATAGCAAATGTGTTCGCGTAAAGAACAAACACAATTTAAATAGATTATATTTGACTTTCTCTCTTTAAAAAACAAAAAAGAAGAAAAATCAAATAATTGCTTTACTATTAAGCAACAGATGAGTGGTTGCCAAATATTCTTACATCTATGAGAAATGTGTCATTTTCTCTTTAGTCTCACCAATAAAGTATTTTTACTAGACGATCAGTGGGTCCCTTGGGCTACCGCTGTAACAGCGGTTCATAAGGATATTGATACTTCTTTTTAGGAAGCAGTAAAAATATTCTAATTAGTATTTCTCAATAAACTTCGTTATATCGATAATTTTATTATAAAAACGACTTCATTAAGAATTAATATTCAGTTGCAAATTAAATTGGAAAATGCTTTATTATCTGTGCTAGAGAATTTTAAATGTATTGCTCAAATAAGAATTTCGATGTGCAGTTTGTTTCTTTTGGATTATCCTTACATATATCTATGTATTACTAAAGTTCTCATTGCATTTCCACACATGTAAACATAACCCAGAAAAAGGTATCATCGTAGGAAAGCGGTAAAATTCATGATTAAATTAGTCGCTACGCGTTATATAATCCTTAGCAGGCTATCAAACCATTAGTGGTGAATTCGATTCATAATAGATACCTCATACCTCTGCTCTTGTGTCAAATCAGAGTTGCTTCTTATGAACACTTTGTTGTGATGCAATACAAGTGTCACAGATTGATTAAAAGCAAGTTCGATTCTTAGTTAGCGCTGCATATTTGCCTTCTGCCAAATCTAAGAAACTGTTTTGTTAGTTTGTTTATTTCTTTTTCTTTTTTTCTTTTTTCTTAAAAAAAAATATTTATGGGTTATTGCAAGATATCCAAAATTATATAGAGATGAACTTTCTAGGTACTTAGACCACTTAGTTAATAACAAGATTCATATTTAAATCCATGGGAAACTAAAAATTAGATCTGAATGTCGAAGAAGAATCCTTAGCAGAGGTAAGCAGCAAAAGATAGGTATGTCTTTAATGCTATTTTTCATAGCCATGTGTCTAAATCTAATGTGGAAAAATTGTGGTGCAAACGAATTGTCAAATGTACTTGAAACTGTATGAAATGCAGAAAAGATAACTAAAAATATGGATTGAATATATCGAGAACAGCAGTGATGTCATCGGATACACAAATTGACACTACTCGTAATGAACAAGAAACGGTTCATAACTATGGATAGGAATAAAATAATTGGAACCTAAAATACAACAAACCTCAAAATATACCCTCGATTATTCCCACGTGATCCAATCAGCAGAAAATTACCTAGAAATAAAAAAATGGCATCTTAAGAAATCAAGAAAAAATATTAGAAGCAAAATCAAAAAGTAGAAAGTTGATAAAACGAATGAACACTTGATCATTATCAATAGAGAGGTATTCGAGAACTTTCTAACGCTAGATAATTGTGCACTATATATTGGTGTGTGTGTGTGTGTGTGTGTGTGTGTGTGTGTGTGGTGTGGCATAGTGTGACGTGTGTGAGTGTGTGTGTGAGCTAATCTCACAAAACAGTACATTATAACGAATTTTTTTTATTAGAGGTATACACTTAAAAGGCTCAAAAAGAATAAAACAATTTACAGTACAATTTGTATTTAAATGATACGTTTTCAAGATCTTCAGTCTTCATTTTTTAATCATCCAAATTCTCTGTAAAATGGATATAAACATGAAATGTGAATCAGAACCCTTCATTCTTTCTTAAATAGAAGCATGGAATCTTTATGGACGGCCTTTCAATAGAAAATCAACGGGTTCACATGTTATCTAGTTATCAATACCTTTTTAGTATTTTATTTTATCCTTTTAGTTTTAATTACTTTTTATTGCATCTCAATTAGGTTGTCAGTTTTAGTACAGCGAGGAAAAGTTTGAGTCAGAGATTCCTTTTGCATTTAAAACCCTAGTTATCATTATTAGTTGCTTTAACACCTAACCTACGATAACAGTATGATACAAATCTGAATCACATCTCTAACTTATCTCTTATTTCGTCGGCGCGATGTTTGTTTTCCCATACAAAATTAAAAAGACGAAATTTGCTGAAATTAATCACAATAATAATGAGTAAAAAGGCTTTTGTGAAGAAAGTATAAGACTGTAAATTACATGAAAAGTGAATGTTGCAAATGTATATATATATATATAAAACAAGATTGGATAGAGAAAGTCATAAACCGGGAACTGTGCAAACGACTTGATTCAACTATGTAAATTAATGATATTTCTAGAACAAAAAAAACAAAAAAACAAAAGAGTATATTCTGGGCCTTCTATATCCACCCGCCTTATTGAAGCAAAAGAGTGAATATAATAGTCATCAACAAATAAAAGGAAACCTTTCAAATCGTAGACCTGGCTGTGCCATTTTTTAAGTTTAAGTTTAAAAAATAGAACCCAGGAAACTGAGAAACTTGGGAGACATAAAGATTATTATAATGCTTATATTAATAATTGCTTAATTGTGGCACAAGGCCAAAATTAAGGAGTACTCAGTGAGAACCGAACTCACTAGTAATGGCTTGCTTGATTAGCTCACTAACAGTTACCACATGAGTCACTAAAAAAAGCTAAGGATCGTTTAGAATTAGCATAAAGCCGCAATATGGGACACCTAGTAAAGAGCAAACTGACAACTCAGTAATGATTGATCTGCAAAACAAGATTGCTAATTATTACGCCATGATGAGATGCCCTCATGACCATAATAGTTGACGTATATGAAGCCAAGGGTAGAATCCCGAGATAAGATTAATTAAAAAAACATGGGAGAACTGAAACTGTTCAGAATGTAAAGCTGGTGGAGTCTATGAGTATACTGAGAAAGATTTTGGAAGTTTGATATTTGCACACATTCAATATCCAGCGTGATCACAAGTAGTGCTAATATGCATATTCATTGGTACTAATATATAGTACTAATAAAATCCGATAGAATCCTTATTACAAGTCATCTTCAGAGTAATAAAAATAAGAATAATTCTGTTATTTGACAGTTTAATACCTTTTCAAGAATGTTTTTATCTAAATGTTGTCATGCGTCTACTGTTAGTTGGCGACTTTTTCCTGATTATCTGATTATCGCTTCTAATAATCAGGTCTTTATTAAAAGGTTTTAGGTCTTCAGATCTTAGTTCAAACAAGAAAAGGGCAACTGCTACGAGGCGCCGGGCGAACAAGGAAGTCACGAAAGTTGATAATCTGCAAGACTAACTTTTTACCATTACGTTACAATAAACACCTCAATTTTTAGTATACATAATTTTATATTAGATATATGCAAAAGTTCCTAGCGTCTGTTTTTTTTAAAGTAGAGACTGAATACACTATAGAAACCCTGTTATTCAATTATTCTTTTAATGCCCGAAACTTATGTACACACCTAATATATATTTAAACCATTTCAAGAAAAGATTATTATTCATGATACATGTCACATCAAGCATTATAAAGATATTCCGATTCTTGACACATTTCAATTTATTCAATACTCTCCTGAATTCTAAAAAATGGAAATAATTACAAAAATATGCTTGTATGTAATCTATACCTGATTCGCAAACAAAGAAGTATATTTTACTTCATTAATATGTTGATGATTATTCACATCAACTTCAGAATTATTATGATATGAACAATAATTGAAGTACACTTCTTGTTTATTAAATGTTTTTCGGAATTACTTTCATTACATTTTAAAACTATATTATGGAAAAATTTTTGGACAATGTTTTCAAATAAGATCTTTGAAACACACACACACTCACACACAGACACACACAGACACACATACACACACTCATACATACATTAATACGCACACGCATATACACACAGGCACATACACTCACAAAATGCTCACACATAAAAATTAGCACGTATATATACACAAATGCATACACACATATACCTACATTGACTGACACACAGAAATGCACACACATACGGCTAAACGCACAAAAACAAGGAAGTGCATACACAGAGAGAAAGTACTCAGAAATATTCGCCCAACCACACACAAACACGCACAAATACACACATGCATCTAGAAAAAGCACGTGTACATATACACTAACACAAACATAAAGATGCACAGACACACGAATAATCACAGAGGAATGTATATGTTCACACTCAACCACGCGCGTGCGCACGTACACACAGAGAAATACGAACAGAAACATTCAAACATATATACACGCGCGAACAGCTATAAAAGGCACACACATACACTCACACAAGGTGCGAATACACACATACATACACACGCAGAAAAAGGTACACACAGAGAAATGCACACAGATAAATCTACACACGCAAGCACTGGCACATACCCATAAACATTCATATATACCCACGGTTTTAGTAAACCCCATTAGATTAGAAACAATGTTCGTAATAATAAAATAGTTCATTTCATGTCTAATGGATGAGATCCAATGTAATAGCCTAAGACAGACGTATTCCACGTCTTTCTTATACGTCTATATTTTATTTTTCTCATTATTCAATCAAGTCAGGCTGTGGATTCTCTCAAAACAATTGAAAGTAAATTTATTCAAAGCGAATTTCTACATTCATGGAATGAATCAACTTCTTTGAGACTAAGACAATAAAAAAACACACAATAAATATTCATAGCATAAGAACAGAAAGAGTGAGCGCTGATAATAAAAGCAATGTTTATTTTAATTTATTCTATTTTGTTTTAATCAATTATTTTAAACTTATTTTCTGTATGCGTGCTGTTTACCTGTCATTTAAATTCCCACTGATGCCGGGGGCTAAAAGTAAAATCACATATAATTTTTTCCTTCTTTCCTCATTTGATGTTTCTAGGCCAATTCTCACCTGATTCAGAGGTTAAAGTTCGTTTACTTACAACGTAAGTGATTCAGTCACCGCTTTCTCTTTTTGATGGAAGTCTGCTTGTTCATCGAAAGGATTTAGTTGAGTTTTCTTTTTTGTCGCTTAAAAAAAGAGGCCAGGTGCTTTGTAATCAATGTTACAAGTGTGTTGCAATATCTACAAAAGCACGGCAGGTGGGAAGAAAATACTTCAGTATGCATTTTTACTTTACTTTATTTTTTGTCTTTTTATACTTTTTTGACGATTATTTATCTATACTGGTAGAACCAACAGAAACATTCAGTCACAAAAGAAACAGCATTTGGATTGCAGTGTTCGCATGTTGAATAGTCAAAATCCAACTAATTTATTCTATTAATTAGACCGTCATGATATCTTATTGAGTAATTCATTGCATTTTTCGATGGAATATGAGCCACTGAATACTTTGGGGAAGAGGTGGGTCCATACATTTTCCAAGGACACAATATAAAGTGAACACAAAATAACTCATCTAAGATTTGAACCTGGCCCCCTGGTTCATTTTATATGTCCTTAATCGTTAGTACAACATCCTCACGTATTGAATTGTAAGATTTAAAAAAAAGAAAATAAAGTTTTCATATATAAAGAAAATGCGAAACTCTTTGGCCACTAAATTTTCCCCACGACCGTATCAAATGTTCTTAGTATTTTTTATCTGTATGATGGAATATTGCAAAATAATCAAAAGTTCTAGTCACAGGGTTGGTTCACAGACAAAACAAAAGATGGCAGAGGTGTTCATGTAGTGATTTTTCAGTGTAAACAAGTGACACGTGTGAGAGCCGCTGCCAACGGCTTCTGGTGAAATCGCAGTGGTGGGAGAGCCGCTGTTAGTGACTTAAAGAGCTAATATTTGTATTGCCTATTGGAGTACTTAATTTTCCATGACAATTATAAACGCCTTTTTGTCAAAACTCATCCAAATGGAGCAAATATTCACATTGGATATTACACAACACGTTAGGGGTTGTTATATTCGTATCTACTTTAGTTCCTGCTTACACTTTTAACATCAGTTATATTCATGTATGGTAATGTAGAACGGGAGAAAAAGACAGATGAGAAGAGAAGAGTGATCTGACTAATAGAATTCTATGTTGTTTGCCGTTTCGGTGGCATGGTAGAAAAAAATGAAGACAAACAAAAAACGTTAACTGGGAAAGATGTATGACAAATATATAAGCAATTCTGTAGTCCGTTCGATAAAAAAATTCTGTATTGTAGGCCATTATGAGTTCATGGAAAGATAATAGTAGGAAAAGAATTTTGGTGCTCAAGGCATAGACTTACTGTATTTTTATCTGCTGTGGTATTCTGAATAGGAAGGGCGACTTCGGAGGGTGGCTTGTCGATTTATTGGGGACGTTGTAATTTTTGGGTGGCCGAGCGTTTTTCATTGGCAGATAGAGCTATAATAGTAGTCAACATGCGGCCCGCATGAGCATGGACATGGCCATGTGAACATATTTTACATTGCATACGTTTACGTAGGAAGATGGCCGTAAGTTAGGATTCAATATGAGTTACGCGTGACAACGTTGGGAAGTAATAAGAGGATATGATCGATATGACTTATTAGGCAAGCTCTTTACATGACACCCACTGTAATTGTAAGACGCCTATGGAATTGTTGTGTGGTACACTTACGTTGTAGGACTTAAATGAAGTTCTATCTGAGAATAAGCCGCTAAGTTGAGAATAACTGCGTGTGTTAGTGGGTTCAATAATACAGAATCTTGTTACAATTCATTAGAATCTTTGTTTTAGATTAACAGTTGTATTCGCGTGTATCGTAATGGTTATCGTCTGAAGAGGTACACTCAACTAGCAGAGTTAAAATTCTAGATGAGGTTACTTACGTTTCATTTCGCGCTAATACCTTTGAAAACGCATGAATCTATCTCTTCTCCCCGCTCAGGGGTGACAGTTCGCATAGTGTAGTGGCTAAGGTGCTGGACTATGATATCATAGTTAGCAACTTTGAATTCCAGTTGCGCTATTACAATCACTTTCAGACTAATACCAATGGAAAAGGTATGAACCCAATCACCCCCAAACTATGAGTCAAACAGTAACACTACTGTTCTTCTACAAGCCGTTTAATAACCCGCGAAGGTTGATATGACATTAAACAAATAAAAAAAACAAATCTCCTCACTCCCAGCTACGATTAAGTGGCGGTGTGGACTGAGTTCTTTAGTTATGGTACGACAATTAGTCTAGAAGGGGAATCCGAATCCATGATGCGTTTTCAGATGATGTGTAGCTGCGACTCTCTGCCTCTCAAGGCGTATGCAGTCCTATACTCCTTAAAAGGTCAGCTGGATGCTGCAGTTTCAGAATTCTAATGGATAAAGCGCTGTGTTTCTCATACTGAATTACTCTTGACTCTGTAGATGAATAAACTTTTAAAGATATGTTTGAATATATTCATTTATTAAACATTTGTTTCAATAATTACAATTGTTTTTATTTATTGCAAAGGATAGCAAAGGATCATTTATCTTTAATTAGTTTTACTTTTTGTCTAGTTTAATATTCAGAAGGTATTGGCTATAAACAAGAAAATGTAGAGTGACACAAAGTTTTTAATATCTTATAAGTACATTGTGGTTGGTTGGTTAGTTGATTGGTTGTTTTGTTTTATGGTATATCAACATTTTCATGTCATTTAATACTGAATCAAGTCATTTTGATGAACAAAAGACTCAGGTTGCTTACAGTGCCTGATGTTGCTTAAGTTGTCAACCAATCAAGTATTGAACATATTCATCGCTGCTTTGACTTCGGTGATTTAGCGGGAAAAGGTGCATGCAGCGTGACTTGACCGTAATAAGTAAATTGTGATTGTAAATTTAGATAATACTGTTGTTCGACAGCACGAGTAAATTAGTTTCATATAAAGTTGATAAACAATTTTCTTTTACAAGGACATTTCGCACAACAACTTTTGCATATTAATCCATTATAGAATGTTGTTACAAATGCAGAAACAAATATTATAAACAGACCCAGCACAGAAAACAACAGAAAAAAATCCCCAAAAGAAATTACGTCAACGTCACTTAGTAAAGTGTAACCTAATTCTAACATGGAGAAAAAAAACTGGACCTGTCAAGACGAAATCGTTTTGAATGACGTAAAAGTGAAAGGCAGGTGTTGTAGTTCAAGCAACCGGAAGCTATTTCAGTATAAATCAGGTACAAATACCTTCCTGGGAAATATGGGGTGTCCAGTTCACATCGGGAATGTTTTATTACAATATTTCCTTAATTATAACACTAGGCGCCTAAAAGAACTAAAAACCACATATATAATAAAATATGTCTTTATTAATTAAAAAAAAACAACAAAAAAAAACGAATGATTGATTTAATATATTTTTATTTTCATGTAAAAACTGTGTCATTTAAACAAAAAATCGGTCGTTCATAACAATTTTATCACCTGCGAATGTTAATGGCGTAGTGGTTAACATGTTAAACTGTGATATCGTAGTAAGCTAGTTCGAACTCCAGTTGCGCTATTACGTTTACTTTCGAACTAATATCCTTGGGAAAGGTATGGATCCCTTAATCCCTCCAGTTATAGATGAATAGTTCATCTACTGTTCTTAGGATGACTTTGGCATTAAATAACCCATGAAGTTTTATATGCCATTAAACAAATAATTCAACCAAAACATACAAAAACAGTTCCATCATTTTAATGGCTATTCAAGGTTTCACACACAAGCAAACAATTACTTTCATTTATAACTTGACAAAATGTTCAGCAAACATTTTAAGTGTAAGTCTTCTCAGTTTTCGTTTATTCGGATTTTACGGTAAAGCATATGATATTAAAAGAAACACTTTTTTATATCATTGTCAGTTAAAATCGTGAAATCAATTAATTTTTTACGAGTTTTTTTCTGTTGTTAATAATTCCTTTTTATTTTTTGTTCTGTTTTTTTTTTTTCGTTACATTTATTCCCCAACAATAAATAACTGGAATGGATTGAAAATGAATAAAAATAACCACTGCCGTGATTTGAACTCACATCCCTTAATACTAGGGAACTTACAACTAATAACGCCATATTGGTTAGGCTTCAAAAGCTCAACCAGTAAATGTCATTCAAACTAGCCATCTATATATGTAAAAGAATGTATTGTGCGTGTGTGTTCTCTTATAACTCAGAAAACAGATGTTATTTAATTTGAAATCTCGCATACACCTTAATATGTTTAGAATTAAGAAAAACACAAAATTTATTTATTGATTTTTTATTGATTAAGTGATATAATTAAATAATTAAGCAAAAATCGGATCATATAATGGAAAGGTCACTCTTGCTTTTTACCACAAGCTTCCGCTTACGGTTAATTGTAAATACTAACATTAGAATTTCACTAACTTCAATGGAGATTTTAATTTTTTTTTAAATAGCTATTTCATATAACATGAAATAGCTATTTAAAAAAAAATCTGTAAAAATCTGTGAAAAATATCAATTTTTAGCATTTTTAAAAAATCATAATTTTAATTCTAATTAGAAGTTTATGGGGATCTTACACTTAAGATAAATTAAATAAATAGTTCGAAAGACATGTCTTTATATCAAAATAGATTTTGATTTTAATTTTTTTAAATTAGTTATTTCATGTTATTGTTGTTAGCATACGTGAAAATTTAATTTTGCACTAATGATAAATTTATATCGTTACTGGTTTTCTTTTTTTGATGAATGAATATTTTTTAAATGTTTGATAATATCAATTTTCAATTTGATCACATGGTTGGTACACGTAATCAAATTAAAATTCAATAGTAAAATCTTTTTTTAAATAAATTCTGTTTAATCAGAAGTTTAGGAATCGCTTTAATACTTACGATAAATGAAAAAAAACGGCACTAATGCAGGAAAGCGTGTAAGAGATAATATCATTAGATTAAGTATAAAAAGCATTACATTTCACCAAAATACCCGAACCTTTGAGACGCTAGGGTAAGGGTTAGGGTTAGTTTTAGGGTTGGTTTTATGGTTAGGCTTAGTGTTAGGGTATCTTGCGAGTTCCGTAATCTAATGCTATTTATCCGTAAAATGCGATTCTAATGATATCTCTTGCGCGTTATTTTGCATTGTACCAAAACAAACGAAAGACACGTTTTTATATAAAAATTGGTTTTATTTAATCAGCACAAAGATTCCATAGGTGAAATTTTAATGCAATATCTATTCGAAAATTGTTGCAATTTAATATTAATTGTAAAACAAATCTTGTGAAGAAACCAAAAATAAATCAAACCTTATTTAAAAGTAAATAACAAAAACGTAATACAAAAAAATTTCTTTTTTTTTTTCAAATTCTTAGCTTTTTTCATTGTGAGGCCATTTTTATTCTTAGACTATTTTTTTCCACTGTAACACAACGGAAGAACTGAATCTAAGTTTTTGTAATATAAGGACTTATTTCTTAGAACCAAATATATTAATGTTTAGCACTAGCTAATTTGACAAGAAATTTATTGACCTGAAGATAAACTTTCAGCTGACAAAATATAAAACCAAGTGAGTATTTACCCAACCCGTTCACGTGCAAGTTTGGGGCATCCAGTGAGGATCAAACTCGCTAACCAACATTAATGGATATTATCTTATGGGTCGACTTATACTTCAGAATATGTCATTGAGAAATAAAGTCTCAAATATAATTTAATATGTTTATAATGAGGAAAAGTACAAATTGAGTTTTTGATTTTTACTGATGAAATGATATAATTTAATAATTAAAATTAATCAATTTTCGGAACTAGCCACAGTTCTTCCTACGTAAAAAAAAGTCTTAAGACCTACGATGTTTAAATATTCCAATTCCACATTCCGATAGAAAAAGTTTCTTTTTAAATTTAGTACTAATTTTAAGAAAAAAAACGCTTATTTTTTGTTAACTAAAAGAAATCATGAACATCTTTCAAACCATTGTGTATCTGTACTTGAACTACTATTCTGAATTACCCTCCCCTAAATAAATTTGAATGACGAAAAAAATTATATTTTTAATTCTTATCTTTTTATTGTTACATTTTTATGGGTTAGAAAATAAAATGAATTTAACTAATACATTTTCTAACATCGTAACTGAATAGTTAACTCAATAAATAAGTATATATATTTCTTCTCCGATCTTCAGTACATACTCACGTATAAGAATCTCGTTTATAGGTTGATCCGTGATTTATGGTCAGGTAATCATTAATTCATAGAATTAAATTTTGAAGATTAGGGTTGCTTCTAGTTTTTCCGTTTAAGTTTAAATTTCAGCCTTACAAAAATGTTACTCGTTTATAGGTTGATGTCAATAGCGATACAAAATTCTCTCCGGCTATTGTCTTACGAAAATATAAAAACAAACGTATGTTATTAAATAGTACCGTTAAAATGAGTGACATTACAAAAAGAGCTTACTGTGAATTTTCCACTGGTGCCAGAGACGTCTCCTCCGATCAATCGGCTGGTCAAGCCAAACCTTAGCACCTATATGATTGCCCCAACTCTGTTGCCCTTATCGCAAGTCCCAACCCTTTTTATCATATATGTTCTTGAAGGCGGTGTCTGAGGGTTAGGGTTATGACGTTTAACTCTATCTGATGGTAAGGTCCTAGTTCTGTAGGTTTGGAAAATGTGGAGCACCTCTTCATCCCAATTGCTCCTTGGTTCACTCTGACCCAGAATCGTAGTACCTTTTAGGGTCCCATCTATGGGTTAAATAGAAAAATGTGTTTATAAAAAAATGAGTATCCATTAAGAATGAATTTAATTCAAAACGTTGTCGACATTAAATGACCCACCGAGGTTGATATGCAGTAAAACAAAACAAAACAAAAAAAATCAAACGAGTACCAGAGGACAGTGTTCGAGCCCAGTTGAAAAATGCTGATAGTTAAGGTAATAAGGTTCTTTCTCACTTAGGTCAGTGGAAAAACAATCTTCGGTGCCAAATTTCCTTGTACCGCATTAAGCGAAGATTTATAAATACATAAAGCTTTGATTCTTTCAACGTCTGGTTTGAGTCGGCGTTGCCCTCTGCACAAGTGAATGGCCTTATAAACTAGTCTAATTTCGACTATTGTAAATCGTGAGGAGGAAATAAATCTCACCTTTCTTACTTCCAACAATTCCCTCGACCTTCGTCTGTTTCTCTTGATTTCCTAAAGTTTTCTTTCTTAAAACATCTATTACTCTAAGCTCCTTTTGGCGACTACATGTCCGCACTCCCGGGTTAAAACATCTACACAAAGATAAATCTCAGCAAGGCAAACTCGTCAACCAACCATCCCATTTTAGTTACTTTTGCTTTTATTTCAATCTTTATATATATATATATATATATATATATATATATATATATATATATATATATATATATATATATATATATATAATTCTTCTTAAACCAACCACATTCATAGGCGCTAAAAACTTACAACCATTGTTTTTCGTTCAAGAGCCAAATGTTTTTCCCATGAAATATGGGTTTATATTGCTGTCCACCCTATTTGTAACTGGCATAGCCATTACTTTCTCACCGAAACAATTCGGTTGGTTTTCAAGAATCGTGTGTCTATTATTCAGTATTCATAAAACAAAATTTTATCATTGTTCTTGTTGAATATATTTCCTGTGTACTGGTTGAGATTTTATCTACTTCATCATTGAATAAGAAGGAACCATTTCCGCAAACACACCTCATCAAATACTGACTGTTAATTCGTCCCACACGAAACACACTATAAAAATCGTTTTGCATCCTACATCATATCCATCATATACAAGAGCTAAACAGATTTTAATTGATAGAGGAAATAGCCGTTTAGTTCTTGTTATAGGTGATATAACCTATTGACATAAATGGAATGCGCCGACGGCTACTATAAGTACCAGGAACAATTGTGGCTTGAGACGAAGCAAATGCGAGTCAGCTCGTAACTGTATTGGTCGAACGCAATCTCCACTTTCTTTGCCGTAAATTTCTACTCTTTTGTTCAATACATGTGTATACATTGTTACCAGTCGTTTGTCTTATTTTTTACCATTAAACCCCACAACAGTTCCCAAAGTTGCAAGAGATTAATATAATAATAAATTTCGGGATTTTAAATGCTGGTTTTAAAGATAGTCCGGTCAGACCCAACCCACTTGCAAGATGGGTGGAACAGAATATATTCAAATTTCTATTTTTATCTGATACGGCTTTTTGCTGTTCAAAACTAGTTTATTAAATATCTAAAATACTTTCTACTTGGTTGTTGGAGTGGTTGCATATTTTCTGCAATCGCCAATAGTTGCTTTACAAGCCTTAGTAAAAATATTAAGATTGCTGATTTTCAAAGCAAACCTTAGAAAAATAGCGTAACATTGAACGCGAGCCTCAGTTAGCCACTTAAGTAACTTTAAATCTATTCTGTAAGATAAACATCATGTGTAGAGCAGTATGTATTAACTCAAACCGTTCGACACAAGCAGGATGTGACACTAGATCACAATTATGAGGAATAGAACTCGTTATTCAGTAAATGGATCTGCGAGACTAGCTTGCTAAACATTGCAATACGATGGGACGGACTCTTGCGTTGATTAGTATTCAGTAAATTAATCTAACAGATTCGAGCGAACTTTAATCTAACTGAACATTACTTAAAAGAAGACTTGTGCCAGACTTACACCTGTTTGATAAATATCTACCATATACAATAGATGGTATCGTTAGTCTTTGCGTTTTGTAATTCTGTGTATTGTCCGTATCGCAGATACTACTCTTACTTTTTCGGATAGGATATCTGAAATAAATATATAACGTAGACAGCAATAAGCGGAGTAGTCACCATTTTATGACGATACACAAATATCTTTTTAAAATCCCATTTGAAAATCCGAATATAGTTTATTTAACTGTTTTATGTTACCTCCTTGTTATATAAGAAAGTAAAAATACCTTAAGCATAAGTCACGTTTTCTCATTACTGGGTTATCTTTAACAGAGCAAATCATTCAAGTTTAAGTCCATGTTGTGACAATTGTGCTTTCATACTATTATGGCCACAACGCCCAATTTACTTAGAACTAAACTCTACAATATATACAAGAGTTGTAAATATCAATTTACATTACTCAAATAAGAAAATATCTAACAAAAAATTGAAATAGTAAAGCTGAAGACACTTTGGAATATATAGGACCAGCTTTCGCTACAGTGTTTTTTGTTTTTTTTAAATCATCACACATTTTTAATATCTAAATTCTTATTTCTATTTTCACAGTTTAAAGTGATGCCATTTAGTAGATATAGAGTTATTTTTTCAGGAAGTTTTTATTTAGCATAAACATAATGTATAATATATTATATCCGTTCTGTCAGTGTAACCTGATGATAATAGATTAAGTCTCATAATAGATTTAAGAATAACTTTGGAAGCACACAAGTTATTACTTTACAGCATCGACACTTGAGGCTAAGGTGTATACCTTAAATTTAGCTGCGATATAAAATCTAAATTTATTCGGATAAAAGGATACCTTTTTATCTTAATTCATTGTTTATTCAAATTTTCCAGTATTTTTTTATTGTCAATACAATTAGATGTGGCTTGCTTTTTAGCTAACATAATTATCCATTTCCCATAGATTCCAGTAGCTGGTTTTTGTTCCTGGGTAAAATTTATAGATTTTGGATCCTGATGTTTTAAGCAAGCAGGATTTCCTAACTTGAGAGTTTAACCTAAGACTGCAAGGAACACTAATGCTAAGTGATTAGGGGGATCCAAGTAAGCTAACTAGTTTGGAAACGCTTTCAAATAGCAATTTAACTTTATCTTTCCAATATCTTCTTAATATCTAATTATATCAACAACAACAATAACAAAAACATATTCCGATAATTCAGAATTGAAAGTCCCAAAATGACTAAATGTATGACTTATATTTATTTAATTTTATTAATTTCCTGCGTAATCTCACAGTTTTTTCCCTCTCAAAAGTAATTGATTAGAAGCAAATTGTATGTTTGCTCAGAAACTTATGGTCAGTATTATATATATATATATATATATATATATATATATATATATATATATATATATATATAATACTGTTTGACCTAACATCTAATTTCAGCAGTTTCGTTCTATGTAGTCCCTCTAAACGCATATAGTGCTTCACACAAAAGGTAGTGATAGAAGCCCATTCTGCATTGGGTTCACATGGCGGTGCCAGTGTAATGGTTATCGTCGTAGAAAATGAAATCGCCGACTCTAATTCGAATTTTGGACGAGTTTTGTTTGTGTTTCACTTCTCGCTAATGCTCTTGGAAAAGGCATGAATCCATCTCTTCTCTCCCAGCTATGGGTAGATAGAAGGACAAACTAGTTTATTTAGCCTTGGTTAGGCTACCCGTTTAGGAGAATTAAAGCTCTGAATTCAATCAGCTTTATACCGCTTAAAAATTGATCTTGTGTTACATACTGCCCAAAGCGGTAGGATTGGTTAAATACGTACATTGGGTTCTCGTTTGTTGTATATTACGCGATATATATATATATATATATATATATATATATATATATATAGGGCCGGTTCAGCTAAGTCAATTGAGTAATACCGGCCCTCCCCAACTCAGCGTATGAGCAGCACAAAGATCTGTGCGGTAAAATGAGGAGCTGATGGTAATTGTGGTGCGCTACCTTAGATCCCCAAAACAATCTCCTCTGTCTAGCGCTAGTGAAAAGGGGATATACTCCATCGCTGTCTGGCTGATACCGAGTTTAGGCCACACCGACGACTTTTTACATATATATATATATATATATATATATATATATATATATATATATATATGACATTAAGATATTCAAGTTCTTGGTCATTGAAATAGTTATTGACCAATGGTCAATAACTATTTCACTGGTCCTTAGACACCTGAGTCACCCCCACTTTATTCATACATACATATTTCCATATTTCCTCATCCCACACTCTCTAATATTTATCCCTATTAATTTACCACATTTCATCGCAACCCTTTGCTGAATAGAGGCCAATTCGGCTTTGAATTAGGTTAATCTTAGTCATTAAAAAAATCGGGTTAACTATTTACAGTACCGTTCATAAATATGTACGCTTTTAATAGTTCTTTAATAAAATATAAATTTTCTGATAAACCAAAGACGCGCCCTTTATTTTGGTTACAGAGTTTAAATAATGTTAAGTTTGGTAATAAAAAATAATATCCGTTTTAGTTGTATAATGTTTCACTAGAAACCATAAAATTTTATCCTTGGTTAAGAAAAAAATGAACTTTTTATAAAATCTTTTTTTTTTTTTGGATTTTATTCATTTATAGGCAATATTAAACTTTGTTAGATCCCAAAATGATTTTAGCTGAGCGGTAAAGTGGGGAAGTAGCAGTGAAATCAGTGGACAGCAATAAGTAAAGCCGAAATCTAATTCATGTATAATAGTTTCAAATGTGATCGGCGCCAAAATGTAACCATTTTTATTGTTTACCTTTTTTATATTTGCTATGAAAACTTGCTGTTTCCCTATAGATGTAATCGTTAGTGTAAATGAAAATTTGATAAATCCTGCCCCTGTTATCATCATTATATAAAACAACTAGTATATGCACACGTGCGTATGTGAAATACACGTTAACTATATAAAACAATTGAAAACAGATTTACATAATTTTTTTTAGACTTCTGAGACAAGATTGCTTACATAATAAAGCAGCTGGTAAAGATAACCAAACTTCTCTGAGAGATGATTTCGTGCCTCACCGGTATTTTTTCTTTATTTTTTTTTTCCGGGCGATGTTCGTTACTGTTATAAAAATAATGACCTGGGTGAATTGCAATTAAAACTAAGAAAATGAAGTAAAAAAAAACACCAAAATTAATAATAAAATCTATGTAGCCTTTATTTCTTAGTTTTTCACCTGTATTATTTAATGAAGACATCACATAATTTTATTATGTTTGCCTGAAATCTTAAGGATGTGAGTCATTGACAAAGTTGCCATAAAACTATTTCGAGTGCTTTCTTCCTTTATCAAGATGTGTAAAAAAATCATTGCTACTTATCCATTTACAATACTGTAACTTTCACAAATTATGGATGACTTGAGAAAAATCATAGCTATGTTTGGACACGTAAGAGCACTTCTTCGTCAATAACTGATTCACCTTAAAGAGAGAGGGGAAAAGTAAGAACGGAAATAAATTATTATAGTAGTAGAGGATATAAAATTTTTATCACGATTTAAGAGATGATTCGCTATGTCACGTTTCATTTGATTTGTTGCTAACATAGGTGGATATTAATTTTACTAAAATAGCTGGTAAATTGTTTTTTAAAGTATCAAATGTATTAGTCATTGAGTACATATGTGTGTAAGAGAACAAAGAATTATGTGTGTAGAGTCACAACAGAAAAAGAAAAGAATTCTCCAAGAAAAAAGAAAAAAGATAAAGAAAGATCAACCATTAATTTTGATGAGCATTTTCTTCTAAGTTTGTCCTTGTATTTTTACCGCAACTCACTTGAAGAATCATTGGTTGACACAATCCCAAACAAAACATTTTAATAAACAAAACCTTTGTTTAAATAAATAAAACATGAAATATAGAGATAGAAATATTATTATTCCTGATTCCTGCTTTTCCTCGTCGTCGTAGACTGATGACATGAGTGATTAAAAAACAGAAAAAATACAAATCAAAGAAAACGCTAGAAAAGAAAGAACAATTACAAAAGTCAGAAACAGCGACAAAAATAAAACAAGGACAAATAGAAAAAATAGGAATGTAAAAAATCGTGAAAACAAAAATAGGAGGAAAAACAGCTCCATGGATACTTCAAAAGAGAAACTAAAGAAATTACGCATAGTATGAAGAGGGCATGGCTATGGTGAGGAAACCTAAACAAAGAAACTAACTTGCTCCTAATAGCAGCTGAGAATAATGCCATAGGAACTAATCACATAATCAAATCTAAAATAAGACAGAAAAATACCAAGTGTAGGCTTTGTAGAGAGACAGATGTGATATTCAACCTCATAATAAATAGCACACACACACACACATACACACACACACACACATATATATATATATATATATATATATATATATATATATCATGACGCGCAATTTGCATGGATATCCATGACGATCTCTCGCTAACCTTCCCTATCATTCATCGACTCTAGGAGCTTCTCCGCGCAGCAGCCAGCATCCCTACATAGTTGGTCAATGTAGGTCCTGGCTGGGCGGCGATATTAGCATGCCCATGTGCGTGCTTCCACAGTAGTACGCTGCTTACGAGCTCGTCTTTGCTTCTCCAGCAGTGTCCTACATGTCTAGCCCGTCTTACTCGTATGGTTTGTGAGATGGAGGGGCAGGTGGCCATACAGTTGATTTTTTGTGGGGTGCTGCTTCCACAACTTATTCAGGACCACTCACAGCATTCTTGTGCAGCTCCCATCTAGCTTATTCTCAAGGCGGTTCGTTAGGGTCCAGGTGGTACAGCCATACAGCAGTACCGACACAACCACAGCCTGGAAGAATCATCTCTTTAGATTCATCTGATAATTTGTTGGTGGTCAACCATGCCTTTCCTATTCGAGTGTTAACATCACTTTCTGTGGATGAGATATTACTACCTAGGTATGTGAATTTTTCCACTGACTTAAAAGGCTTGCCGTCAAGTGTGGAGATGTCTCCCCGCTTTTTGAAGCTCATGAACTCAGTTTTATCAGAGTTCACATAAAGGCCGACCTTCTTTGCTGCCTCCTCCAGGCTGTGTAGAAGTATCTCAGCCTGTGCCGGTGTATCTGCAAGAAGCGCGTGGTCATCAGCATAGTCTACATCTGTGACAGTTTGTGCGGGGTATCGCCTGCTTCTTGCCTTTTTTAGTGTGAAACCTTTTTCTTTTATGGTATCTAGTGAAGTTCGGAGTACGTAGTCTAGGCATATTATAAATATATGATGCTAATGTATCTCCCCGCAGGAGCCCAGTGGTGATGTCAAAGAAATCTGTGTCGCCGTCGGGTGAGCGTACCATTGCTTTAGTGTCTTTGTAGAGCATCATTATGGCGGCAACAGTTTCTTCGGGGAGACCATATGCTAGTAGTATTTGTTCCATTTTCCCTCTGTGTATGGAATCAAATGCCTTAGAAAAATCTACGAATAGTAGCGTTGCCTCTAGATTTTTTGCTCGAACCCCTTCTATGATTCGACGTATAGTCAGGATTTGAGAGGTTGTGGATCTATTTCTGCGAAATCCGTTTTGGTTTTTTCCTAAGGATTTTCTCTATTTCGAGTCGGATGCGATTAAGAAGAAGGGCATTATATATTTTAGCTGCAATAGCAGTAAGAGTTATGCCTCTGTAGTTTTTAGCGATTCCTAGGGTTCCCATTTTTGGGGAATGGGAGGATGCATCCTTTCGTCCATTTATCTATTCTATTTTGTCTATATACAGCATTGCATAGCCTAAGCAGTATGTCGTTGAACTTTCCCATCTTCCATACCTCTGGGGGTATTTCGTCAAGGCCTGTTGCTTTTCTACTTTTACGTTTCTTTAATACTTCGTTCAGTTCTTCTGTTGTAAAATCCCCAAGTTTTATGTCTAGTTGTCTATCTATGATCTTTTGGGTATTATTTTCCATGATTTTAGGTGGGTTCCCCAGAAGGTTCTGGAAGTGGTCTTTCGATTTCTGCAGTCTATCTTTCTGGTTGGTTGCCTTTAGCTTTGATCTAGATGTATTTTCCTATCGCTAATGTCATTTACTATTTGCCATGCTAATCGCCACTGTCTGTCTTTCACTGATTGTCTGATGTTATTTATTTGTGCTTGTATATATATATTCTGTTTGCTCTTTTTTGTATGTTTTGGTTAGTTCTATCTGGGCTTTCCTGAGATTATATAAATTTGTGTTAGTTGGGTTTGCTTTGTTACGTTGGGCTGCTTTTTTGATATTATTTCTTTTTTGTCTAATTTCTTCTGTCTCTCAGGGAACATGGTGCTTAGCTCTTAGTTTGGTTGGTACGCACTCTGCTGCTGCTTCTAGGTGAGCACTAACAAAGTTTTCGTATTCCTCGTCTGGTGAGAGACTTTCAGATGTCTCATGGAGGATATCAAATTTATTTCTTACTGCGACAGCGTAGCGATTGCATATATCACTGTTTGCATGTGTCGACCATTCGTATCGTACAGATCTACTAGTTTGCTTTTTATTTCTACGTAAGCTTAGTCGTAATTTTGCAGTGACTATTCTGTGGTCAGAGGATATTCCTCCAAAGGAGAAATATGCCTCGCAGTTCATTGCACTATTTATCCATTTCTTGTTTATTAGGATGTAGTCAAGTTGTGCTTTTGTGTTATTTGGGTGTGTGTATGTCCATAGTTTGCCCTTCCGTTTTTGGAATTTGGTGTTTAAGCAAACGAGTCTGTTCTCAAGGGAGAACTCAGCTAGGAGATCGCCGTTTCTGTTTGAGGTGTTGTGTAAGCTGAATCTATTGTTTTCGCTTTTTCCTATCTATGCATTCATGTCTCCCGCAATGATCAGTACATTATGTTTGGGGGGCCTGCATAGCGAGGATAGCCCATTGTAAAATGTTTCTATATCTGTTTCATCGCTGACATTTGTGGGGCTGTAACACGATACTACAGTTATGCAAGGGTTGCCATTAAACGTAGTACTCATCATTCTGGGTTGGATTTTTTTCTATGCTATTAAGTGATTTCAGTGCTCGAGGACTGAGAAGCATCCTTACACATTCTATTGTGGCATTGATTGAGTTTTTTCATGCAGATGCTGACACAAATGTCCAGCCATTTCCAGATTCATGGTATTTTAGTTCTACATCACCATGGTCAAATCTGTGTTCTTGCACACGTATGATATCTATATTTTTTCGGCTGCGGACGCTGTAAGTTCGGGGAGTTGGCCTATCGTTTTTAGTGTTCTAACGTTAAATGTTGCTATCTTCAGTGATTTTTTACATCTAAGTAGGTTTATATTGGTTTTGGGTTCTATGTCTGTCTTATTAGATATTGTAGTTAAGTGTATGTCTTCTGTAGAGTGTGTGTCTTGTTTTTCTGTGTTGAGAGGGATGTGGTTTAAGTGTGTGATGCATTTGGAGCTCCGTAGGTAATTTATCGGACACTGGGACAGAGCTCGAGCCTCAGCAGAACGCGTACTTTTAGTGATAACAGGAAGCACGATGCTGCATGATTCTTTGGCTTTGGGTACAGTCATGAATAGTTTCGGTTAGGTCGAGGTCATAGATAATGATGATGATGGATGATGATGATATATATATATATATATATATATATATATATATATATATATTATATATATATATATATATATCGTATGGGGCCGTAGAAGATACCGATTGCACCTCTTGAAAGGAGTAAGACCCCTCCTCGTTAATGTGGCTGCCTGTTATTTAGGCTAGATAGGCGATCGGAGTGGTCCATCCGATTCGGCTGATCACGTCAAAGACTCGCTATATATATATATATATATATATATATATATATATATATATATATATATATATATATAATTATTATTATTATTATTATTATTATTATTATTATTGTAATAGTAGTAGTAATAGTAGTAGTAGTAAAAGAATAAGATTTTGTTTAAGACAACGGAATATTTTTTTCTTTATGATTTTCAAGTTCAAGTTGCTTTCAACCAGGCCACTGGTCGTCCTCAGGGAGTTTATTGATTGTAGTGATTGTTTTCTTTTTGCCCGAGTTAAATTCGTTTGGAAGATTTTTTAAATTTGTTATTCTTTGGTTGTTGGTAATTCAGTTAGGAGCAGTCCGAAGTTTAATGCGTTAGTTATTAAAAATGTTTAGTATACTGGTGCCGGTGTTAAATGAATTTTTATTAATATTGTTTTATTTTTTATTTTTGATGCAAATTGACCCTAGGATTTGTAGGCGTTTTCATTGTTATTTTTGTAGAAAGTTTCAGTGTTGTCAGAGAGAATCTTCTGTACATCGGAGGGTGTGAGTTTGTCTGTGTTATTGTTATATTTTGTAATTAGATTTAGTTTTATAGTGCTGGTGTTTGAAAGATGGTATGTAAAAGGGCGGGAGAGTGTCGTTGTAGTGTGGCGTCTAGAGCAGCCACGTTAAAGAAAAAACAGAAATTCAACCAAACAGCAAACGCTGTTCCATGTGTGTAAAAAATATGCAAGAAAAACACGAGTGTTCTAAGGGTTCAACCAATGCAAACAACTGCATATGAAGACAAAACAGATTTTCCTGTAGGCACAGATTCTTGTCACAAAAAGACACCTGGCCAGTTATTAAACGCATTCAATGTAAAGACATCCCTTGATAATCAACAAAGAAATCTTCGAAATTATGATCTCTTCAAGAGCTGATAAATGGGAAAATATTGTCAGATCTGAACTGAGTAAACCTTACGAACACACGCGCGCGGGTGCACGCGGCCGCACTCGAACACATACTTTCTAGTATTGTTATAACATTCTATAAGCTTCTTCACTATTGTATACCTTTTGTTGAATAAATGTTATTGCTGTTGATCTATAAATACACTTCGTGTCCATTCATTTCTGGTTTATTTTTTATTAATGTGACCTCAACAATTAGTAATTAGATTCTTATAATTAGCAAACACGAACGTATCTTATTATTAAATAAGTAATTCCTCTAACATTTTTAGTAGCAATAAATATTTATATTCTAATAAGGATATTATTCTATAGGAGTTTAAGCATATATATATATATATATATATATATATATATATATATATATATATATATATATATATATATATAACAAGCTATGATTGTTGTCATGTCTAGTAAGTTTATATTGATATAGAACAAGCCTATTTTGCGTCTGTGTGTAAATATATATCACATATACGTGTGTCCGTGTGTAAATATATATCACATATACGTTTATTAAGATTTAATTTATTTTGGTATAGATCCCCAAATAAGGACTGAAATACAAGATATAACCAGAAAGAATGTAGTTATTTAAAATTACAAAAAAAACCCGGCATAACTAGGACAATATCACCGTAGTCCTCTTCAAAGTACTTCTCATTGGATGTTGCATACCTATCTCAGCGTATGTCCCATTTTTTAAAAATAGCTTGGATATTTTCTTTCGGGATTGCTATCAGTAACCTTGTAACCTTCTTTTCATTATTAATTATGTCCAAGAGAGAACATTTTTAACATCTTCTCTATTTAGCTCTGAAAAAAATGCAAAATCTGAACTCTATCAAAGTCTAATATACTTGGTAAATGCGTTGTTTTGACAAAATCACTGCGCGAAATGTCATTGAGAATGCAACAGTCACACAGTAAATAAACTCACTCAATGGTATCTCATGATTGATGCGTCTATTCACGCATGTGCGATGACCCTCTCTGACTGGTTGTCAAGTTATATCAAGACTGCGCGACCGTATTTAAAATGGCTGACCTCTTGCTATCGTCTGCGCTTTTAACTAGCCAGCCATTAAACTGTTTCCGTTGTTTGTTGATAGAATATTTGTGCTGATTTTATCAGTAAAGAGATAGTACCACCCAGTTTGTTTCTTATCTTTCTTTTTTTTTGCCTTTCATTTCTGTTATTTTATTGCGCATTTTTATTGTAATAAACTCTCGCAAAAGTAACATTATTAGAAGAAAAAAACCTTTGTGCATTGATTTTCTTGTAGAGTTACAATGTTAAATTCATATACGCGGCTTCTTTCATCTTACCGACTTTCTAGCATGGTTCTGTTCTTGATCATATACTACTCTCTCCCTCCCCCTCTCTCTCTCTCTCCCCCTCTCTCTCTCTCTCTCTCTCTCTCTCTCTCTCTCTCTCTCTCTCTCTCTCTCTCTCTCTCTCTTTCCACAAAGGATCTGTTATGTGTTATTTCGCTAGATTACCTCTAGAGATGACTGGTTTTATCTCTATATTCTCAACAACTGCTATTTTATTTATAGATAAGAATTCATCAATTGTTATTATCATTGATTTTGACTGATATTTTCTTTCTCATATATATTTCTTAAATTTGAATTTTTATTGCAAGTCATTTGTATCATTTCTACGATAGTGGGAAAGAAAATACTAGCCAAAATTAGTAATAATAATAATAATAATAATAATAATAATAATAATAATAATTTTAAAAAGATATCATCTATTTTTTCCCTCGTGGCCCTCTGTACTGTGTTCTTCCTATGAAGAATACCAGGTCTCATCTGAGACAGGGGCACAGATAATAATCAGCCTGTGGATTTGGTATTATTACAATATATTACCTATAAAATACATATTAAACCCAAATCAACATGGAGAGACAGGTAAGTCAAGAAAATTATGCTCAAGACTAACTCCCTAAATGAGATGAAACACAACATATTGAAAACCAAAACATCACGGAACCCAGCATCACAACATTAATATGAACACATGGGGAAAGAAACAATGTAAATAAAACAATTCAGGATCGAAAAAATTACATTGAATCAGAACTGCAAAAAGTTAAGGTAAAAACCAAAAAGGTAAAGTATTATATAACATACCAACAGAAATCACCGAACTAAACGACCTAAATCATGCATGAGCAAAACTAGTTAGAGATAAAATTGGTAATCACCCCCACCCAAGCGGAATCCGAATATAAACACAAAAGCTTGAGAAATTTCTTTATTTCTTCTTCTAGCTGCGAAACAGATAACCTACTATATATACAGATCAGTACATTCACCAAGAGGTTCAAACAAGACAGAAAAAATGTATCCATGGCATAGATAGACTACAGAAAAGCCTATGATATGGTTTCGAAAACTTGATGATTGAATGTCTATAAATGTACAAAATATCCGACAATTTCATAAGCCTCACCACGAAAGCCATGGAAAACTGGAAAGTGGAATTAATAGTAGGAGGACAAAGTCTAGCATGGGTGCAAATCTAAAGAAGTATCTTCCAGAGAGACTTCCTCGCGTCACTGCTATTTGATATAGCAATGACACCACTAAATTACATATTTAGGAAATGTACAGAGGGTTACAAATCTACAAAGTCAAAGGAAAATATAAATAATCTTATGTACAAATTTAGGATCAAAAAGTGGCCCATGCTCGTGGTGAAAAGGGGTAAAAGCGAAACAATACAAGGAATAGAACTACAAATCAGGAAAATATAAGAATACTTGAAGAAAAAGAGAATTACAAGTACTCATAAATATTGAAAGTAAACACCATCAAACAGAGATGAAATAAAATGTCAGAAATGAGTACGACAGAAGGACAAGAAAACTTTTTGAAACCAAATTCTGAAGCAGAAATCTCGTCAAGGGAATAAATACCTGGGCTGTACCCCTTGATACTCTGGACCATTCTTTAAATGGACATGGGAGGAACTTCAACAAATGAACCAAAGAACAAAGAAATTGGGAGATGACATTGACTATACGTATCGAGAAAAGAAGTAGGAAGAGGACTCACCAACATTGATGATTGCGTAGATGTGACAAATCGATGATTTGAAGAAAAAAAATAAAATAGCAAAGAAAGACTCATTACAATGACCAATAATGACAATTGGAACATATGGAAAAACAGAAACATGACAAAAACTCGAAAACTAATGGGAAGAAAAAGAACAAAATGGATACTTCAAATGAAAAACTGGAAATATTGCACAGTAGTATATCTGGACATGTCAATGAAAGGGATATCTCAAAAGAGAAACAATCTCATAAAATAATGCTATAGGGACCAATTAGAATAAAGCAAAAAGAGATAATACACAACTGAATAGAAAGTGTAGTATGTGTGGAGATGGAGACGGAGCTGTTAATCACATGATAAGCGAATGCAGCAAACTAGTACAAAGGAAGTACAACATTATTTTTAATCACATACCAAACTTCATGCGTTATATAATGCCAAGGGTGTTAGTCCAAAAATTCCCTTAATCGTGCGACTGGAGATCAAACCTGCTAATGATTTCGCAGTCAAACACATTAGCTATTACACCACAGGGCCTCCCCTTGCCATGACATATAAATGCCATTCGACCCTTTCCTCGGTTCAATACATTTGGTACATCGTTTCTCAAGTTTCTTTACACTGTATTAAATACATGTTTAAAGAAACATGTTTAAAGAAAAATGACATTCCCTTCTTGGTAGAACCTAATCAATTATATAACCTATGAATACATTTTTCTCTCATTAACCTCACAATTTATATCTATTAATCACTTTTTTGCTCATACGGTAGAGCGTCCGACTAGGAACCGTAAGGTTCCGGGTTCGATACCGGCCCTCGCAAACTCAGCGTATGAATAGCACAGGGATCTGTGCGGTAAAGTGAGGAGCTGACGCCAAAACGTCTCAGACGCCAAAAACAATCTCCTTGGTCTAGTGCTAGTGAAAAAGGGAAAGACTCCCGCGGTGTTTGGCAGATACCGACTTTAGGTCACCTCGACGACTTTACTTAATCACTCTCCTCTAATCTATTCTTTCTCTCATTCTTTTATTCCCCTTTCCATTTTTCTTTCTCCTTTTCTCATTCTCTTAGTCTTTCTCTTGTGCACTTTCTATTTCTCTTACTCATCTTTCTCATTTCCTCTATCGTTTCTTTTCGTCTTTTCCTTTTCATTTTTCTCGCATTCATCATTTCTCACTTTCTCTCTTCCCTCTCTCTCTCTCTCTCTCTCTCTCTCTCTCTCTCTATATATATATATATATATATATATATATATATATATATATATATATATGGTTCTTTTTGCTTGCTGGTTGTCATGCGGATACACACAACCATGAAAACTTGACATAAATAGGTTATAGTATTTATAGCATAGTCTGACACAAGGTCAGCGGAGTGAATTGCCGCGTGGGAACCGAATAAATTAGCTGGGAATTTGAAGACATTCTGGCTAAACACTCCTCCACATCAGACATTCAATCGTGACTAGAAATGTAATTTTAATTACTGTATAAACATACATTGCTATATCAGAAAATTCTTGAATCACTTCGTATTTTTTCGTAACGTTTTGGCTGATCCATTCTTCAGCATTTTTCAGGTGTATAATCTGAGTAAAAAAAAAACAGAGGACGCCTTGTTTGTTTATTTTGTCTGAAGAATAAATCGACCAAAGCTTTTGTGTTACTTATTATTTTACTTATTAACTAAGCTTAGCCAAATGAGGTAATAAGATTCTATTGTATCAATTCAACAAATGATGAGTCTATTTGATTTAAGAGGCAGTATTAAGATCCTAGTATCATAGTTAGAGGAATGAAAAAATGTAATCACAATAAAATTTACATTATTTATTTTTGCTTAAAATTGAATTTTTTATTGAAAAAAGAACCGAGAAAAATATATTATTTACTAATGTTTACGATTGTTGATGTATTAAAAAAATGAAAATAGAAATGTAATAATTTTCAATACGCTTTAATAAATATTTTTATACAATTTCGCCTTTTCCCTTTTTGCCTATCATTACATTACATTACATTAGGCGTAATTTACAATATACTATTTTTAGTGACGTCAGAATATTGTTATTTATTTATTTTAGTGAAATCACTATATTTTTAGTGATGTAACAAAAACTTAGCGTTCTATATCGTTAATAAAAAAGTATGTGACCTCACGAAAAAAGTATAGTGACGTCACTATGGTGATGTCAATATTTTTTTTTAAATTCTAGTTGTCGTTAATAACTTTCAAGTACATCATGAAAAAACTATATTTTTGAGTGACGTCACAATATTTCTGAGTGATGTCATTTTTTCTACGGATATCACTAACATATAATATTGTGACTTCACGTAAAAATATAAAAATATAGTGGTGACACAATATTTTTAGTCACTTTACTATTATTTAAGTAGCTTCAGAAAAATAGTGAAGTCACAATATTTTAGCGACGTCACTAAAATTGTGACGTCACAATATATTTTGTTTTTAATGTAATCACTATTTTTTGGTTTTCACTATTTTTTATTAACTATTTTTAGTGACAGTATTTTTAACGTCACTAAAAATATAGTGACGTCACTTTTTATAGTCAAATTTTTCACAATATTTTTTGCGTGACATCACTATATTTTTAATGTCCCCACAATCGTTTTTAGTAACGTTTAACTTTTTAGTGATATCACTATATTTTGACCACTATATTTTTATGATTAAAATCATTTTTGTATGATTAAAAAAATATTGTAGTCTATTTCTTAGTGACGTCAGTATAATTATTTTAGCGATATTACAATACTTTTAATGAAGTCAATTTTTTCGTGACGTCACTCTATTTTTGATGCTAATGAGTTTTTATTGACGTTTATACTTTTTGTGACATAACTTTTTGTAACGTCACTATACAAATAAATTTAAATAATCTCAGTTTTTAAAAATATACTTGCGCCCTCTTCATATTTACTGATGTTATTGTACATATACATATGCTTTTTCTCTTCTTAGTGACGTCATAATATATCTTAAAGGCGTCACGATATTTCAAGTGAGTCACTATGATTTTAGAGTCTATCCTTTCTAGTGATGTCACAATATTCTTAGTAACATCACTAAATAGAAAAACTGAAATTGTAACGCGGAAAAAAGTACGTTCTTAAATTTTAGCTTCTTTTTATTGTAAGGAAACATTTCTCATTCTTAACTTCTTTTTATTGTAAAGACACATTTTTAATTCTTAGCTTCTTTTTATTGTTAAATCTTTATAGGATAAAAAAGAAAATAAATTAAACGAATACATTTTATCACTGCAACTCAATTAAGAAGTAACCTTTAGAAAAATACCATTAGCTTTCAAACCACTCATGATTTTAGGGTTTCATCTTTTAAAATAATATTTTAAATGTAAACAATTCCTAAAATAAACTAATAAAATAAACTAATATTTTAATACGCGAATTCCTAACTTCTTTTATCGTTAGAATTAATTTTAACCTGTTTAACTCAAAAAACATTTTAAAGAAATAAACAATTCATAGAATAAAGGAATATTGGATTTTTCAACCTTAAATTAGGACACATTTTCAAGTTTTTGCAAAAACAAATACATTTTTTTTTCACTGTAGTCCTACAGGCAGTTAAGAACTGAATTTAAATTTTTGTTTTGTAAGGACTTATTTCGGAGAAAAGATATATTAATTTTTAATCAGAGTAACACTTCTTTAAGACAAAAAATAAACTATTCAAAAGAATGATTTGAATTTGAATTGATACTCGAAATTTTCCACCTACAATTAAGGATGCATGTTTAATTCTTAGCTATTTTATTGTTACATTTTTAGAGGTAAAAAAGAAAATAGATTAAGCGAATAGATTTTTATCACATTAACTCACTGAGAAATTAAGAACTGAATCTAATCTTTTGTCATGTGTAGAAAAAGTTTTAAAAGAAATTATGTTTCAGAATAATTACGAGTTTAGGATTTCTTTTTTTTAAAATGATATTTTAAATGTAAGCAAAAAAGAATTTCTAAAATAAACAAACATTGTAATGCGCGAATTCTCGGCATTTTTAAAAGTTTTATAAGGAATTAGCTGAATTATTTTCCACTTAACTCTTCTTTTCCCGTTTTCTCTCTCACTCCTTGGTGCTCCTAAAATCTTTTTTGCCAAGTCATAGACCGGGTACTTTTGCTAGAATATATATATATATATATATATATATATATATATATATATATAAAGGGGTATGTGTCTTTATATCTCTTAGCTAAAATCCATGCATAGGCCACATTGTCCATATTTTCCCGAAAGAGTTGACAAATGTTATAAATCATACATAATTCATTGAGAAGATTTGTTTTCAGAAAAAATAACATGATTTCTTTCTTTAGGGTATTTTTCAGTTTTTTTCTTTCCTTCAGACAAATGTGTACAGCCAAAATACTGGCACACTACAAATGACAATGACATTCTCAGTCGTTAACCTTTTACTTATCGCATGAATCGTCAGACAGTCTCCTTACTACAATTCGAGACTATATACCTCTCACAATGGATGGCAAGAAGAGGCGACAAAGAAAAGTCATGCGAAAAGATAAGATTTGAAAAACATATATTTTAACACATCACTCAATAAGTCCCGGGACTAACTAATAAAACAACAACTTTTAGGCAAAATTCGACTTTATTCATCAACATAGTCTCCTTTTATGATGTAACACCACCATAACAATGATGATAACAATAATAATTTTCATTCAATTAACACACACAAAACAAGCTCAATTCTCAAAATCAAATTAGGAGAAGGGAAAAAAAACAATAAAATAAAAAAAAATTTTAAAATATTCTACAGTCCGTTGTTGTATATAAAATAATAATAATAATAATAATAATAATAATAATTTTCATTTAATTAAAACGTACATTAAATTTTTCTAACGTTACTTCACAATATATACTTTAGTGGGACAACAGAGAAATTCAATAAATAGCAAATTCAAAAAAATAACTAAATAAACAAAACAATTACTTAAAATCCTTTTTTCTTTTACACAAACATTCTAACCAACTATATGAAAAACCGGAGGAAAAAAAAATCAATTAAATCGGCTGTATAAGACAAGAAACAACTAATCAACAGGTGTGGTGGGGAGGTGCTTCGCTCTTTCTCGGGGGGGGGGGGAGTCTCTCCTTTTTCTCAACATTTAATAAAAATTTAAAATTAAAAAATAAAAAAAAAACTTCGGTAATCTTCTCAACGATTTTTTTAAGTAAAGATCATTAGTAATCTTATCACATTAATTAAGAAAGTCTAATTAAATGCTTACTCTAATTAATAATAACTAAAAAACACAAAAAAAATACCAAAAGAAACAACTTTTTATTTCTTTACACACCTCTCTATCTATCTATCTATCTATCTATCACTGACTTTCCGTCCAAGTCGTAAAAAAAATGCAAGTCATCTTTATGACCTAGTAGTAAGGTCCATCTTCCCTTCCTTTCTTTGTTCCTAACATTAGTATATCAGATATCTTTCTATCTCTCTCTCTCTGTCTCCCTTTTCTTTCTCTACGTTAGGGGCCTTTACTTTCCTTTCTCCTCCCTATTCCTTCTTTGTCCTCATACACGTCGGAGATCCCTCTTATCTCTACTTCCCTTCCCTTTCTTTCTTTTTCCTTTCAATAGGGAGAAAACAAAATCTACAACCATCTTCCAAACAGAAATTTCTATCCACGATAAGTGGTTAAGAGGAAAAGAAAATATTTTAGCAGGGAATTTGATCATTCATTCATCTATTTTCTCTTTCGTTAACAACACAATCAACTACAGAAACCTGGAATCTATCCTTCCTTTAAAAGATTGTAACAAGAAAAACAATATTCCTTTCGAAATATAGTTATGAACGTAAAATAACTTTTTTTTCTTCTTTTTAAACAAAACCGATTACTGAGATCTATTTCTAATTCCTTTCAAAGAACAAAACACAAACCAAAGCAAAAACAATAAAAATGATCTACAAATTATAAAAAGAACAAACAAACAAAAAAAACAAACAATTTTTTTTTTTGAGCTTCTACGCATACATACTATTTTTTTTCCATGTGTGTGTGCGCGCGCGTCCCTTTGATTCTTTCTTTTCTTTCCGTTTTTTTTTTTGTCTTTCTTTCTTTCTTTTTTTTTTTATTCTTTCTTTCTTTCTTTCTTTCTTTCTTTCTCTTTTCCTTTTCTTTTTAAGTGTTTTCTTTTCAGTCTCTTTTTTTTTTTAAATATATATATACATATATATATATGTTTTTCTTTGTCTCCATCTCTGATTTTTTTTTCATCTGTCCGTTTGTCCACCTGTCTGACTGTCAGTCTATCTCTTTCTCTTTCCCTCTCTCTCCCTTTCGCCTCTGTCCTTCCTCCCACTCTCTCCGTGATTTCAGGTGATAATGATGATACACTGATTCAAAGGCTTCTCTAACAATTCAATGCCTTTTTTGTAGAACGATTTGACTTCAGCCTCAAAATACGCCTCTGTTTCCAATATCACTTCTTCATTGGAGCCAAATCTCTTTCCATTGAGCATTCTTTTGAGGTCTGCAAACAGCCAGTAGTCCATGGGGCTAGATCTGGAGAATAGGGTGGGTTCAGAAGCAATTCGAAGTGCAATTCATGTAGTTTTGCCATCGTTGCGATCGACTTGTGACGCGGTGCATTGTCTTGGTGAAAGAGCACTTTTTTCTTCTTCATTTGTGGCCGTTTTTTGCTGATTTCTTCCTTGAAACGCATCATCAATGCTATATGATATTTGCTATTGATGGTTCTTCCTTTCTCAAGGTAATCGATGAACAAAATACCTTGCGCATCCCAAAATACGGAGGCCAAAACCTTGCCTGCTGATGTTTGCGTCTTTTGTCGCTTTGGACGGCTTTCACCTGCTGCTGTCCACTCAAATGACTGTCGATTTGATCCGAAATGAAGTAGTGAATCTATGATTCATCCATTGTCACATATTTATGCAAAAATAACATTTTGTTGCGTTGAAACAGTTTCAAACAACGCTCTGAATAGTCGACGCGTTGTAGTTTTTGATCGACTGTAAGCAAATGCGGCACTCACTTGTCATTGACAAATGTTCATGCAAAATGGTGAATACACTGCCTTCTGATATCTTCGACTCCTCTGCTATCTCATGCCACTTCAATTTACGATCGGCCAAAACGAGTCTGTGAAGTTTTTTGGTGTTTTCCGGGACAACTGCCAAATTTGGGCGACCTGAGCGTTCAGCATCATTTGTGTCTGTATGAACGCATTTGAAGGCAGCATACCACCTCTTAATCATTGTCACTTATCAAGCCATTGCTTTGCTTGAACAGTATTTTTCCCATCAGAAAGCAAATGCTTTATCAACACACGAAATTTAGATTTTTCCATTGTTTTGAAAATTTGCAACAGTAGCTTCACTTAAAAATTGTAATTTGTAAACTAATAATCCGATTAGGCTCAAATTTTGACACGTGCCATTTGAATGTTAGTAATTTATAAAAAATATATGTTTATTTATTTATTAGTGATGCCATCTATATGTCAGGCCAGGGACTTGTTGAGTAAGGTGTTAATATTCATTAATTCTGGGCTACTTTTTCTATTCTTCTTATTTTTTGCTTTTAATGATCAATTGCCGTCCAGATCAGAAACAACGAATAAACTTCATTCGTAAGCGTTGCGATTTAAAAAAAAAGTTATATTCAATTTTGTAACCAATCCAGAAGACCGTTTTAAGACATGTGACTTGTATTCCTTTATATAGCAACGTAATTCTACCATGATATGATTAACTAAAGTTAACGGCTTAAAATAGGAATTCAATACTCGTGAAATGTCTAAACTTGCACAGAGTTTAGAGAAAGGGCTTGATTGATGAATAGTCTAAAGTTATATAACAGGTTGTATCAGTGCATTCATATTGAAACTAATATAAATAATTAATGGGAAGAATTTGTTTTGTATCTTCTCACAGATCCATTACAAATGTAAAGCTAGTTCGATCCTCGCTGGATGCCCTATAATTGCGATCTTGTGTCACATCCTACCCATGGCGAACAGATTGAATAAATACCACCAACCTCATCTCTTTATGCTGCAGTCCAAGGTCAAGTCAACATTCATGAAAGAAATTTGTGTTTGGTAGTGATCTATTGATAGATACAGACACAAGCACACAGACTTCAGCATGATATATATATATATATATATATATATATATATATATATATATATATATATATATATATATATATATATATATATATATATATATATATATATATATATATATATATATATATATAATGTGTATGTATGTGTGTATGTGTGAGTCTATGTTTGTGTACGGGTCTATCTCATAGACTTGTCTTTATTTTTTACATTTTTTATGATTTTGGTCCGATTATTCACCGACGTTTTCTATGTTGAATAAAGTTTTATACTCTCAAGAATACATAAATATATTGCTGAACACTTACATTTTATCAAAAGGCAAACTGTTTGGACACAAGATTCAGCATTCCTGCAAGGGAAATCTAGATTATTCACACAACAAACAAACATGTTTTATGACATTGAAGCATTGATAAAATAAAAGTTATTTCATTAAAGAATACCTTGGCAAGGACACATATAAACTTTTTACAGAACCATAAATTCTCGTCATAAATAACAGGATTATTTACGTGCGAATCTGCATGTCTGTTTTCTATTAATCTTAGATAAGAACATCAGTCGTATTAGCAAACTGAGAACGCATGGACATTGCTTGTCTGAAATCCTTTCAAACCTCTCGAGGGAAGAAAGAAAGAAATAAAGAAGAAAGAAAAGAATAGGTAAGAAAGAAAGAGAAATTGAAAAACAAAGAGAAAGAATATTGTCGGAGAAAAAAAGAAAAGACTGATAAATATATAATATAATATTATAATGAGAGAAAAAATAGGGAGATTGCAGAAAAGAAAGAGATTAAGTATTTAGTCTACTTAATTTCATAAAAGGTCATTTAAGGTCATTTAAGATCCTTCGGTGCGGTGGAATTGATAGGCAGACCATTTTGAAATTGAAGATTAAAATAAATAATTCTCATTAAAAAGCAATTACATTTGCATATTTTAATTTCATTAAGTATAAACGATTAAAAAAATCAACTAATATTTTGAGAGAAAATCGAAAGAAATTACAAGATTAACTACAGATACTTCTTAACATATTTGTTTGTTTAATTATTACATATTGCTTTCTGTTGCTGAATTCCACTCCTAAAACACCTGTTACAATTGACCTTACTACTGAAAAATCCATTGATGATTAAGTTGCGAGAGAACATATATATGCTATTCAATGATTGCAGATAAGATTTCAAGATATTATTTGTTTGGAATTTTACACTTAAAAAGAGATAAAATGAAGATCAAAAACAATATAAAGATTTTTGCAGTATATTGAAAGAGATTACTGCGACAAAAGTAGTTTAAAAAAATATTTTACCTAGTATGTTGTCTTGTTATTATTTCTTGTTGATTAAATTTAAAGAGTTTTTTTTCTTTTTTATATTGATTTTTACATGAGTTAGTTTTTCCTTGTAATAACTTAAAAAAACACAACCCCAGGAGTTATAAAAATGATTTTTTGAAAGATATCGTCTGATAGGTGGGAAAAAATTAGATGAATAAAATAAAACATTAAATATTTTTTAAGTCAATTACTTACCATATTCACTCAACTCCGCTGAAATGTTTGTTTTGTTTTACGACAAACGATAATGTTGCTGTTTTTTAAATTTTTTTTAGATAAACCCATTTTTACATAAATCTACAAAATTTTATTAAAACTAAATGAATATTTTAATTTTAGTGTAAAAATATTTACTTTTCTAAAATTTTTACCTCGATTTTATCGACGTCCAAAATTATGTAAGAGGGTGTTTTTACCGCGCTCTTTCGTAAAAAATGTAAACTGATCTTTGAAATCTTATGACGTTAACTTGTCAGTAAGATCGAACTTCCACATGACTGTTAATCTGTCTATGGCAGACCAGGTATTCCCACGTATCATCATCGTTTTCTGTGGATGAGATATTACGACCTAGGTACGTGAATTGTTCCACCGATTTTAGAGGCTTACTGTCAAGAGTGAAGATGCCTTCATTTTTAAAACACATGAACTCAGTTTTATCGGAATTCACATAAAGGCCAATGTTCTGTGCTGCCTTCTCCAGGCTATGTAGCAAGGATTCTGCTTGTGCAGGTATATTTGTAAGAAATTCCAGATCATCTGCGAAGTCTGCATCTGTAATAGCCTGTGTGGTATATTGTCCGCTTCTTGCCTTTTTTAGTCTAAGCCCTTTTCTTTTATGGGATCTAAGGATGTTCGAAGTATACAGTCTAGGCATATTATAAACATATATGGTGCTAACGTATCTCCTTGTAGGACTTCAGCAGCAATGTCAAAGAAATCTGTGTCGTCATCAGGTAAGCGGGCCACTGCTTTAGTGTATTTTGTAGAGCATCATTATAGTAGTAACTGTTTCTTTGGGGAGGTCGTATGCTAGTTGTATTTACTCCATTTTCACTCTGTGTATAGAGTGAAATGCCTTGGAGAAATCTACAAATAGCAGCGTTGCCTTAAGATTCTTTGCTCGAACCCCTTCTATTATTCGCCAAATAGTCAAGATTTGAGAGGCTGTGGATCGTTTTCTACGGAATCCATTTTGTTTTTTCCTAAAGATTTTTTTCTATATTACAGGTTAGATTCGATTAAGAAGGGAAATATATATCTTAGCAGCTATTGTAGTCAGAGTTATACCTCTGTAGTTTTTAGCAATACCGAGGTTGCCCTTTTTGAAGAATGGGAGGATACAACCTTTCATCCATTTTCTATAGTATTTTATTTATGTACTGCATTGCATAGTTTAAGTAGTAAGACATCAAATTTTCTTATTTTCCATACCTCAGGGGTTATTTCGTTGAGGCCTGCAGCTTTTCGTTTTTTTTAGGTTTTTTTTATTTTTATTTTTTTTTTTACTTCGTTAAGTTCTTCTATCGTAAAGTCTCCTAGTTTAATGTCTAGTTGGTTATTCATTATTTTGGGGTATTATTTTCTGTGATTTTAGGGGGAATTCTTGCAATGTCTAGAAGTGATCTTTCCACTTCTTGAGTCTATCGTTTTGGATGGTTGCCTTTAATTTTGCAGTCGAGGTACTTTTCTTACCACTAATTTCATTTACACTTTGCTAATCGCGATTGTCTGTCTTTTACTGAATGTCAGATTTTATTTATTAGCTCTTGGGTGTATTCCACTTGTTCTTTTTTGTATGTTTTGGTCAGTTCTACCTGGGCTTTCTTAAGTTTTCTATACTGATATTAGTTGGGTTAGTTTTATTATTTTGCGATACTTCTTTAACTCGTTTCTCTTTTCTCTACTTCTGTCTCCCAGGAAACTGTGTTTGGCTCTTAGTTTGGTCGGTATGTACTCATCTGCTGCTCCTAGGTGGGAACTGATAACATTTTCATATTTCTTATTTAGAGTGTACCCTGCTGATGTCTCCTAGAGGATATCAAAATTATTTCTTACCGTTACCGAATATCGATCGCTTATGTCGTCGTTGGCAAATGAGGATTAGTCGTATCGTGCAGATTTACTGGTTAGCCCTTTCTTTCTACGTAGTCTTAGGTGTAGTTTTGCTGTGACTATTCTGTGATCTGAGGATGCTCATTCAAAGGAGGAGTATGCTTCGCAGTTCATAGCGCTGTTTATCCACTTTTTATTTATTAGGATGTAGACTAGTTGTGCTTTTGTGTTATTTGGGTCGGCGTAGGTCCATAGTTTGCCCTTTTGTTTTGGGAATTTAGTATTTAAGCATACAAGCATGTTCTCAAGAGAGAACTCGGCTAGGAGTTCATCATTCCTATTTGGAGCGTTGTATAAGCAGAATATATTGTTTTCGTTTCAGTCTACCTTTGTATTCATGTCTCCCCCAATGATCAGGACATTGTGTTTAGGAATGTGTCTGCATAGGGAGGATAGTGCATTGTAAAATGTTGTGATGTCCGTTTCGTTGCTGACATTGGGGGGGGGCTATAGCATGAGACTACAGTCATGAAGGGATTGCCATTGAACGTTGCACTCATAATTCTCGGTTGGATTTTTCTATACTGTTTAGTGGTTTTAGAGCACAGGTACTGAGAAGCATTCCTACACACTCTATGGTTGCATTAGAGGAGTTTTATGTGGCAGATGCCGATAAAAAAAACCCAGCCATTGCCAGATTTGTGGTATTTTAATTCTAATTCGCTATGGTAAAAATTTTACCAAATTTAATGTAGAAGAACTTTATGTGACGATTTCTTGTTTGTAAATAATTTTCTCGTAAAACTCTATATGTTCGATAACTTTGAATATATATTTAAAAAAAATAAAACAAACTATATGGGTAATTCCATGTCAAATAATGCAGGCCATGGGAAAATATATTGTGTGTATATTATTTTAAATATGTCCAACCACCAACATAATCCTGATAATTTCTATCGAATTCTGAAAGTTATTTTGCTTCATATAATCCTTATTCAATGGCCGAACGGAAACATTCAAAACATAAAAGTGCAAAATTTTAACTGATGTAACTTCGCTTGTGAGCAAAGACCAATCTCTATTTTTGGTACAAATAATGTTCAATGTATGTAGAATAATAATCTAAAGAAAAAGAATTTTCACATGCAGTGCCACATTGCGATTTTTCCACTTATTGATCTTGCTATGAAAAAATAAGAAATCATTAATAACTTAAAAAAGGGTTAATTTTATGCCTATTTTGATAACATTTTTGGGGTCTTCAGGTCAAAAAGCTTTTATAAACCAATTTCTAGGATTAGGGAAGCTCTAGAACTCATTTTATTGACAAATAGATTACAAAATCTCATTTTATTGACAATAGATTACAAAATGTCACCATTTTTCTCACCCCTCTTCAAATTTTTCGAGCTTAAAATCGACATAACTCAGCCAATTTTTCGAATTGGACGCCCAAATTTGGGGGATTATCTAACTTTAACCTAGTCCACACCCGTACAAAATTTCAGAAAAATTGAAGCGGGTGGGTGACAATTTTACTTTTTTTCTGGATGATTTGACATGGAATTACCCATATAATAATACTGGGCATGCATTTAATAAAACTTATTTTAAGAAACAAATTTGGTGTGATAAAGAGGGTCGCTTATTGTGGCATTGGACTCTCGATATGAGCTATCTCTATAATGGTGAGGTATCACACACCTGCCAAGTGAATCGTAATACTCTCTAGGTCACAGTTCGGTTGGCAATTTCGCCTGAATGCATCCAGTGCGGTAAGTCGGTCGAATACGGTTTCTTTTACTGTGTGTTGTATAAGCTTCTTGAAACTTGATGGTTCGCATGAAACGTGGAAAGGCTTTTGTCAGGAGGAAACAGTGTGCTTCTCTGCATACTCGGCATTATATGAGTCATGATTTCGATTACCTGACAAATGTGATTTCAGGAAGGCGAGTTCTTTCCATCCCAGACGCTAGTTGCTTAAAATCAAAATTAGGTCTGAGAGACGGATACCCGCTTCATGAGAGTTCAGCGAAACGTTGATGTCGCGATAAGTGTCGTGAATTTATCGAATCAGAAAGAACTGACTTGAATTCTTTTTAGAACTTGCTGATACATAAATGATTTTGGATCCTTAAAAAAATAATGACAACCCATCTCTGGTAAGTAAGCCTAGTTTTTGTCTTAAAAAAGATTTAAATTAGGATAGTAAGCTCATAAGCCCCCCTTTTATTTATTTTAGTCTCCAGCACTTCCTTTCCCCATCAGATGACAGAGATTCAAGTTCACTAAAAGTGCGAAGGGATTTTTCGCATTATTTATCGACGGGTAAACTCGTTTTTCTGCCATATTACTCAGTGAGGTGTGGGGACGTACTAACGATCATTATATATATATATATATATATATATATATATATATATATATATATATATTTTTCTTTTTATTGTAGGCCTTGTACCAAAGTTGTATTTTTGTCCTCTTGTATAATTATCATCATCATCAGGTTGTGCTGACACCACGGTTATTCCTGACCCCCGATTCGCTCTCTCTCTCTCTCTCTATATATATATATATATATATATATATATCTCTCTCTCTCTCTCTCTCTCTCTCTCTCTCTCTCTCTCTCTCTCTCTCCCAACCATTCCAATTGGTCATTGGCCCTGGGAGGTCCTCGACACAGCATCCAGAATCGGCACCGTGCTGATTGATATAAGTTTTACTTGTCGGCATACACTGGTGTGTCCATAAAAGAAAACGTCTCTTACGAGTTCGTCC
>CM042143.1:101010976-101153476 GCA_023376005.1 Doryteuthis pealeii | reverse complement strand
TACGCCTTGCTACCTGTTTTCTACTTACTTTCCTCGCCCACCTTTCTAATTAGTGTTCAGCCGGCTTACCTACATACATACGTACATCCATACATACGCACTTGATTCACACACCAAGTGGACAGGGAGGTGTAAAGACTCTATTCGAAATGGTTCTTGCTCGAACGATTTCACGCGCGTGCGTAATACCGGTGTATATACGCACACACAGTTCTACCACAGGTCTATAGTGTACATGATGTGCTAGAAGTGTCTCCTATTCTGTTACCTGTAGTCGGGACGAGAAACACTTTTTTAGCTCATATGCCAGTTAATAAGGGATATCATCAACACCGTTCGTCCTCAACTATCTATCTTTTTAGATAGATAGTAAAATATCTGGCTTATAAAAGAAAATTACTAGCATCTGAGTGTAGACGTTGTTCCTAACACATTTAAAAAAAAAAGATGGGTAGCCGGATTCAACAATTACTTTTCTTGTTTCTTTTTTGTACAGGATTTTCATTTCTCTTTGTTAAGGGTTCAGACTTCCATAAAGAACCCAGCCCTTCGCGTTACACAATTGATGCATTCCAAAAACTCTTAGTAGCACTGAATATTACAAAAGGACCTTATATGTCTAAGGATCATCTCGAGCGCCTACTGGATAAAGTCACTTCTCGATATGTCTGTGAAACATCAACTACTTGCTCAAATGCTTTGGTAAGATACTTTACATATTTATATACTTTTTTGTACACTTTCTCAGTTCCTTTTCCACTAAACAAACAAAAAATTGTAAAAACATTTTAAATTAAATAATCGCCGGTTAAAATCTTTGCAAAGTGCCATTTGAAAATAAATATACCTTTTACTTCAAATTGTCTTTTGCCAGGCTTTTACCCCACATATTTAATGTCGGATGACACACCCTTAAATAAACCTATATGAAAGTAAAGGGTTTAAGGCCCGTTGAGATTGTGTATAACTCGGAATTTTGAATGAACAGCAACAAAAAAATATTTTATGATAAAAGAAAATATAATTTATCATATGCATTACTTTCTTTTAACCCAATACCCACTAGAATTATTGCCCCCCCCCCCGAATAATTCTAGTGGGTATAGGACTTTAAACTTTTCATCAATAATCAGTATGGTGAAGTTTCAAAAATAGTCGATGTACAATTTAATATCGGTACAAATATTTATTTTATACAAAGCTTCATCTTATTGATGGGATATTAGAGGTATCTAAAATATACCAGTCTTTATAAATGTCACATAAATAGGACAGTAGTGGCTATTGGGTTAACTGATTTTTTTTTTTAATATTTAAAAAAAAACGCAATTAGATTTAAAGATTAAGCCATCAACTTATTCACGCATCACGTAGTAAAATCTACTTTAAATTCAAATACTATTCTATTGTACTTAATGTTCTTAAATATCTGACACAAGACATAAACTTTATTTCTAACGTTTAATCACTTTTAAACCCTAAATTTATCATTATTCGACTGTTGGTTTCCGCAAAAAAAAGATTCTTAAAGATCTCAAACCTTCGTTTCCAACTTCTTTACAAATATCAATAGATGAGATTGTCAATGAAATATCACTCACTAATGTATAAAATAAGTATGTATGAAAAAAAACACAATCCATGTGGGTATTGTAAAAAAAATAACCAGATTTTATCCTGTCATAGGGGGTCAAGGCATAGTAACTCACCCTACTCCTTTGAGAACAATAACACTGTAAGGCATGTTAACCGAACAACTTTTAAAATAGCTTTTATATAAATACATGTAAGTCATGTGAATAAATGAGAATTTTACCACAGATTAATGCAAGAGTGATGATTATTAATAATAAAATTTCTGAGAGCCCAAAACAATTACTTAAATTTGAAAAAGGTTACTTTTTTGTACCGGTTTTCATATAGATGTTAACTCTGGTCAATATGACTCAACCTGTAAAGATTAAACTTTCAATGGTCTTATTGAAGCTTATGCCTAGATTTTTCTGTAGATGTTGAGATTTTCTTTTACCTCCAAAACTATTGTCAGTCTTTGCATAATAATCGCTATTTTACTAAAAGAATTATATGTATATATAATTATCCACGTGTGTGTACGGTATATCATACTGATATTTTTATTAGCATATTCACATCACCAGTATCCTTATGGACAGTTGTTACAAAGGGAACACAGCCGGTTCATGGGTCGTTCAGTACTATCCAGCATTCATCTGTCGATGCTGCATCAAATTAACATATATCTATAGATTGCCAAGGACTTAATGCTATTTGTGATGTAAAATGAATACTAATAGGGATTTTTTGTTTCTGAATTGGTTTAAGCTGACTTTGGCACAAAATTTATTCACAAAATACTTTGATTTGACTCTGATTCTTTCCTACTCACACTGGGTTAGAATATCAATTCTACAAAAAGATAAATCAAACTGAATAAACTTTTCTTAAATCTTTTGTTTTTTGTTATAATAATTGTATCTCTATTTTGTTTTCAAATGCCAGCATCAAATTGTTTAGGCCCCTTATCATACCACCTTTACTGAAAAAGTTGTGTACCTATTAAACTCTTACCACCCCTTCTGGTTTCAAGTACACCCTTTTTCACGCATTGACAAAAAGAATCCGTGGATAAAAGGTCTGATATACAAGTGCTCAATGAAACTTATGGTATTAATCATAATTTGAAGTACCTTGATGTTTTTTGTTGTCATTCAAAGAATACAAGGTAGAGTTTTCAACCTGTAGGCAGGGTTGTGTGCGTGTGTGGGTACATTAGACACTCCCGCACCTTGATTGATAAGGGTTAAATGATGTGTATGATATACAGAGCGCTTTCTGCAACACAATGATTAATGTGGTCGTTTCTACAACCGACTAGCCAGTGTAACTCGATTTTTACTGTGGCACCCGGAAGTCAATAATTGTTTTTAATATCCAAGTTTATATAATAAAATTAAAAATCTTTTTTTTTTCTTTTTAGCGGAACTTTGATTAAAACTGATCTCGATGCAATTCGATTTGAAATGTAATATTGCGTTCTTTCGGAATAAATTAAAACCGTTAATTATTCTAATATTCACCTAAGATATAATGTTTGTATTGTTCGGAGGAACTAAACGGATATATCAAGGTAGTAAAACTTTTTAATTGTGCAAGGTGGTCACTGAAACAATGCACAATTTTATTCCAATCATTTGATCGAGAAAACCCCAGTGAAAATTATTTTTTAAAAGATCAGACTGCCTAAATTTCTTTGCTGTTTATTTTGTCTTTATTACTTTTCTGGATCGTTATAGATTGTATATAATTTAAAACTTGGAAGAAATATCTTCCTCAGAAATGGTGATTAATTTGCATAAATAATGGGTATTTGTTATGTTTTATTCTTGATAAATAATTTTCCAATTTCATAAGACAATTTCTAGCACACATTGTCATCTCGAACTAATATTTTTTCTGTTTGTATTTTCGATACATAGTCATATTTACCTGGCTTCGCTCTCCGAGATAAAGAATAGAACGGCTAAAAATGTTTTGTTTTGTTTTGTTTGTTTTTCTCAAAATGTGCAATAAGTACTGATAGGTTTGACTTCGTCCACTTTGTCAAAGTGCTTCTTTGTCACTATTTCTTCCATAATTAAAGCCTTGTCCATACTATTCTTGAAATGTAACTTTGAAAACACTGTTACGGTACTAATAGTTTCCTGACTAGTTATTTGCACATTTAAATTAGTAAATATAAGTATAGCTATAGTTAAAGAGTATCTAAAATATGGGGTTATGGTTTGGTAATATTCGAATAAGTGTTAATATATCATGAGGGGGAGAGGCAAACTACATAAAAGTTTGAACTTATCCCTAGACTCTTGACAACGAGTCTCGTTAGTTCGTTATTAAAAATATAAAAGTATCCTGTATTAATAATGTAAAGTGAAATTAACAAAATTAGACACAATAGCTTGTGAGTAAATGCAGTAAACCAATGTAGATGGTTTCTTTTCGGATGAGTTGTTGACATTCATTTTTATTTAAGAAAATTTTATACGCGTGCGTAGTTCTTTTTATCAGACGTCTAGCATTTATATCGACTATATATAGTTCAATATTTATTGGCTAAGATAATCTTGACCCTCACCAAGTTAAGCTTAGTAGGGCGTCCCATCGTGGTGTAATGACTGACAAGCTAGTTTCGCTGATCCATTACAACTGAAAAGCGAGTTATATTCTCGTTGGGTGCCCTATACTTGCGTTCGTGTCATATCCTACCCTTGGAAAATGGGTTGAGCATATACCTACTAATTTTTAGCTTAGTATGTAACAATTTCAATTTATGCAGAGAGAGCCTGCCTACTACAAAAATTGATATTCTGGCTTCTACTTAAACTTGAATACCAAACTTGGTGCCAGTAAGAGACAAGCAAAGTTTTGTATTGAAATTGACAAATTGTTTATTTTTCATGAGTAAGTCTTACAAGACACCTGATGGTTCTTAATTCCTAGTATACAATCGTTTGTTTGTTTTTAATTCTTTAGAAAAATAGTTTCAAAGACTTGTTACAAATCAAAGCTTTCCGTAGCACCACGTGTATAATTGTCAGCCAGGATACCAAAGACTGTGTTGTTAAAAAAGTTTGTCTACTTGGATGAAATAAAATGAAAAATCCCTGCACAGTAGACAACCTATTTTTGATTGGTAAAAGAAATTTGACACAACAGGGTGTTTACGTTAAGGCAAAAGTACCGGGAGACCATTAATCTAAAATAAAGTTACTGATGTGTTTATGCTGGCTACACAGTCCAATGAAATCCGCAAAATTGGCATGTTATGAGTTAAATATTCCACTGTTTTGACTGTTCGGGAAAATATAAAGTAAATTGTAGTTATTGTAAAGTAAAAGTACACGTTGATTTTTTTTTTTTTTTTTTTTTTTTTGTACAGAAATACTGGCTCATTGAAAAAATGAATATTGGTTTATGGCGGTTGTGATGCGTCTACAGTAAGCTGAAGGAATTTTCCAGTTGCCTAGTGGTGAACGTACTGGGACGCGACATTGTATTAAACGAGTTCGAACTCCAGTCGCACTATTACGTTCCCTTTTGAACTAACATCATTGAGAAAAATATGAACCTTCTAATCCCTCCAGCAATTGATTAAATAGTACCACTACTGTTCTTCTACAAGGATTAATTTGGCATTAAATAACCCATGAAGGTTGATATGACATTAAACAAAGAAACCAACCAAACCATCTACTGTATGTTGCAGTAATAATAAACTTCGTGTTCTCTCCAAAGCTGTATATCGTAAATGCTTATATCTTAAATAATTTTAGATAATTTTTCTTTCATAAATTCTGGAATATTTGTAATAGTTTTTTTTTCTACACAAAGCTTTAGACTCAATACAATTGTCGGGAATGTAGGTTAAATTTCGTAAAAAGTTGATAAGAAATAGATGCCCCAAAATATTTCCTTTTGTTTTTTTTCTGTTTCAACATTAACGGTACATTGAACACGTCATTCTTAATACTATGGCAACATTTTTAACATAAAAAAGGATGTCTAAAAAAAAGATTAATTTAATTTGACCTTATGTCGTTTTAAGTTAAACTTAGTAAATACTAAGCCAACAGTTAACAATAACTAATTCTTTTCAATAAACATGAAAATTTTACGTTGTAGTCGTATCCCCTGTAAAAGAATTGATAGGAACAAAGTAAACAGCTTTTGGTTTGGTTTCTTTGTTTAATGGCATATACACATTCCATGCCAAAGTCATCCTTTTATAAAAATAGTAGCTGGAGAGATGAGGCGGTTCGTATCTTTTTAGTCCAAAAATGAATGTAATAGCATGACTTGATTTCGAACTCGCTTACAACGATGTTGTATTCCATCACGTTAGCAACTACGCCACAGAGACTCCCACAGTTTTTGGTTTATTATGATAGCATAATTGAACATAAGCTAATGCCAGGTTATTTAGATATGACCACTGGTATGTTTCATAAATGTCTTTTTTCCATATGTATCAGACAGGTCAAATGACAATATAATTTAGACAAAGCAACAATGAACTTAATCATCTAATTAAATAAACTTTTTGTGGGGGGAAAAGGCCATCAGAAAATCACGGGTCCGTCCATGACTCTTTGGACCAATGTACCAGATGAACCCTTATTACTGATCCTGCAGATAGAAGTATGAAAAAGTTTCATTTACAGCTAAAATTAGAAACCTAATTTATAACGTATTTAAAACACGCAATTGTTTATTTTTAAAAAATGAAAATTACTGTTGTTAACCATCAAGTTATTTTTCTTTTCTCTTCTATGAAACTTAAATTTTTATTTAATTAAAATGCCATTTAATACTTTTGTTAACTATCCTCACAAACCTTCTTTGCAAAATGGCATTTTTTCTTCTTCTTGTTAACTGATGATTATATATTCTATTGTTACTTTACAGAACACCTCACGTTTCTTGACATCTTGTTTCTAAGCTGTCGAAAAGTTGTTTCACGACTACGCCTTGGTCTTTTAATTTTACCTGCGAAGAAATCTTTGTCTACACTCATATAACTTTAAATCTTTTTGCTAAGTATTTTTTCATTACTGTTGCATTTAGGGATAAATTATGTCCACAATTGTTGCATTATGTGCAAATGAAGTTAACTCGATGAATTAGATAGATGCATATTTCTCCTAGAGTCAATATTTGGTGTTCGAACCCCTTCCTCTTGAAAACTAAACTTATCTTTATTTTTCTTTTGTGACTGCTTATACTTTATTATAGCATGGATTCCTGTTTTTATTCCCGTTCGTTCTAGCTTCTGACATGCACAGATACATAGATTAAATTCATTAGACGAAAGTCGCCAATTCCTCACTGAAATTTTTGTCATCAACATTGTAGAATACGTTAACTTAAAAGATAAGGCCAACTTCTGAGTTGAGTGATTCATATCAGTATCTCCGAATTGCATTTTGTTTGCAAAGTATTTATTGAATCTGACTGTTCGTAAACTGCAACAAAATTATTACTAGGAATGTAAATCTACACAAAAAGCAGTAAATCTAAAAGTATTTCGAAAATAAGTTTGTTTCCTTCGATTTACTTTCTTTAAAAAATCAAAATTTCAGCACTTTGACCATGTGCTAATTGGCAGTCCCTATGACGAAACACTATAATTGGCTCGTCTTCAAGAAGGACAGGCACAATTTACTCATGCTTGGTCCTTGGGGATCCACCTTCCTTTCTCGAAAGGAAGAGGCTTAGTAGATACGCTCTGAAACCGGCAGCAATATGAGGATATAACTGGGTACTTTTAACGTGTCTCTCACTAATGAGTTATGTTTTTTGCTACATTCCATCCGATGGGAGGATGGGTGAATGTCTTCATTGATTTCACTGTGCTTTAATCTAAGTAAATTTGTTAGAAAAGTTAAACTCTTCATCTTGATGCTATTAATAAAACGTTTGGTTGAACTGGTCTTTTTTAGAATTCGTAAGAAAAGAGAAATTAGTCCAGATTTAAAGCGCGGTAAGGGTAATCTGAAACCGAACTTTATTATTTTTCCGATGCAGGTATCATTGGGGAACGAGAAAATACAAATTCAATTAAAGAAATCAAATTATTTTCTCTGAATTTTTCAATTCTGGTTCAATCCTGACCAATGGCGAAAGTAACATAGAATAATTAATACAGCTTAACACTAGTACCCGATCATGGTTAACAGAATGAGAACAGTCTACCCCCGTGAATTGAATTAAGGGTTTGGTTCGAAGTTTCGTGAAGGCTCCCGATTACAGCATGAAGGCTCCAGAGTCCGACAAGAAACACCCGAAGAAGTCTGAAGGGCACAACGACCGAAACGTTATGTAGATAACAATAAAGACGGGGACAATAGTACGAATAAGACAAATTAAATAAGTTTACAAAACTTTTCTCATTCTCCATCAAAAAAATAAGTTTTAAAAAAATTCTGCCACGGGTTAACCTTCCCTCACTTTTAACCTCGACTTATATATCGAGGAAGTTCTGTTGTTTTTTTTTTCTATTCCTTATGGATTATTGACCTGGCTATAGTTGTAGAATTACTTCAACCGAAATATTAATATCAAGAACACAAAGAGGTTCAGTTGGTTGTTTGAACGTAACTTGGAATTTTTCAAATCTGATATTATAGACAGTTCTCTATGAAAGTCTAAAAATTCTGACCGCGTGATATTTTCTATTTTTAATTTATTTTTCCTCTGTTCATAACTTCTACGAGACTGGGTGTAGAGTCTGTGCTAAAAGCAGCTGTACAACTACTTACTACTTCCCACAAAAAACATCCAAGTAAGACGAATGACACCAGCTGGAAACAGCTGGAGAATTAAGCACGAACTCATAAGTGACGTTCTCCAGTGGACACCTATATATGAACACACCAATGTTGGCCGATTAGCAAAAACTTACATTGATCAGCTATGTGCGTATACTGGATGTTGTGCGGAGTACTTGATAGGGATGGGTGGCGAGTCATAAAAATCCGCGACTTGATATGTACCCGTCAAAATCTAGACTTGAAAAATAAAATCTGTATTTAAAAAGGTTTTAAAAAAGATTTAAATGAAAATAATCATATACGTTTTTTCTTATTTCTGAAGAAGTGTTAGTTTTTATACGTTTCAAAATAATTGTTTTATACTTTTCAGAATAACCGTAGAATTTCTACAGATGCATATACTACACTTTGACCCAACATTTAACACGATTAAAATGTGACGTATGCTCAGTTTAATAAAGGGATCTATTTGTAGGGGAAAGGAAAAAAATCCTCAACCCTCAAAGCCAGTGTCATGAAAGCGTCACACTATTCTGAACCTTTCTTTTACACAGTGGCGAGGTATTCCTTTTCAGTTGAGGTTCTCAGGGCAAGGTACTTTTCGTTTGCTGTCGCGTCTCGCTCGATTAAGATGGCACAACTGAAAAGAAAAACTAGTTCAACACACTGATCCTAAGTAGAAGTGACGATCGATGTATAAGTTATTTCTTCATTTTGACGAGATGTGTGCCTCTTTCGTTAATTCACACAAACGAAATTATTTTTTCTTAATAACTTTTCATCATATGATTAGTCAAAGTAGATATTTTACTTGCTTTGATTAGTCTGGCACAGACACAACAACGTAAGATCCAGTGTAGTTCAAAGGCGAGGTCCCCCCAACATTAAACTCCTTACCAGTGTTTCATAATTAGCCTCCTTCAAGGAAGCTTTATAGTTGATTCCCGTATTTCACCGGCGCCCATGATTCTTTTTCTAGCTCATGTAAATGCCAGTATAAAGGGCTGTAACTCTTTTTAAGATAAGTAACCCGTCTTTACTTGAATGATTGATCCAACATTCTTTCTGTCTATGCATCGGATTAAAACCAGATTGCGCGGCCGATAACCAATATACAATTTTCTCGTGCGTTCCATTTTGGTGTTAATGTTTCACAGCTAGTCTCGCAGATCCTTTTTTACTGAATAGCGAGTTTGATCCGCACTGTATGCACTATACTTGCGACCTTGTGTCACATTCTACCTGTGGCGAACAAGTTGGATAGATCTTTTTCTGTACTTTTATTTTATGCTGAGTGCTCAATATTTAAGAATAGAGCTATATCCTTAATATTTATACTTAATAAACAACTTTTTTTTTCATTTAATAGCCCGTGATAACTGTTTCTTGTTCAATACGGTCGAATGTGCATTTCATGTTCAACCCAATAATTCAAATTGAATAATTGTATTGAACATTAAACAGTTATTGTGGACTATTAAACAAAAGGACATTTATTCTAATTGATATATATATATATATATATATAATGTGTGTGTATAATGGCTGATGCAGCCATAATTAATAACTGTTTATATCTATGTCTTAAGTGGTTGTTAATTCCATCATTACTCAAGACGAACAACATCATTTTTTTTACACTATGAAAACAGTAAACTGGTTGCTTTGTTTATATTTCATTAAAACCTTTAACAGTTTTCCCGCAAGAACAATTTTACCCACGATATCTTAATTCCAGAAAACGATTATTTCCTGGCATGAGTAGATAGCTTTTTAAGCATATCAACACAACTATCTGTTAAAACGTAAAAGATTTAGGTCTCGCATCGCTTTGCAGACTATTTCCTGGCTGTACGTTCTCATTGCACTTAGAAGATAGTCAATATTAATCTCCAATGCCCAACATATCTCGAAAAGGAAATTTCCTACCAGACTGGAACACTTCTGAAAATACCTACCCATACACCTGAGGATACTACAATAAACTCAACCAAGGCAGATAAATAACAATCTGGGGTTCTACATGGCGCTAACTATACTGATAATTGAATTACAATAGTCATGCTGAAAGCACCGGTTCCTGCTAAATCACCGAAGTTAAGCATTTAAAAGCATGTTCAGTACTTGAGTGGGTGATCACTTAAACAATATGAGGCCTGTGTGCTATATTTGGTTTGGTATTTTGTTATATATAAAGAGAAAGAGTGAGATTATTGATACCTAATCGCAACTAAATATGGGAATGTAAAGAGTTAAACTACCTGTCATGATATTTTCTTTCATTTTTGCACTAATGCTTTGACTTTTACACGGGATATACTAGTGCAAATAAATTAGCCACTATCATAGTGCAAATTGAGTATTTTACTGTGGCGTAATGGTTATCTGACTAGTGAGTTCAAAGTGTCGTACACATAACTTTGTGCCATAGAAAGCGAACCAAATATCAAAGCGACAACCAGTGTTAGCATTAGTTGTTCTACCTGCTTAAACTTTTTCCACTCTTCTTAGCCATAGAAAATAATTTATGCAACATTATCTTGACACCTGATTGTATGATCATTCAATTTTAACTAAAATCTTTAAGCCTTTATTACTCGGCACGAGTCGCTTTTCTTAAGGTCTTCTAAAGTCACGTAATTATTCTCCACTAATCTGTCAGCTGTTTTCAAAGAACAACATTTAGGTAATAAAAACCTTACGACTCTCGTTTGCTCAAGATGAAGTTTTTTTTCAAAAACTGGTTTTTATAATCTTTAAGAAACAAATTCCACTCATTAGAATATTGATTGTTTTACATGTGAAGACCGTCCACTAAATATGATGGTTCTAAATTTCTAAATATCTTCTTTAACTAACCTTAAAATTAAGGTTATGAATAGATTATTTCAAGAAGTTTGTTTTATTTTTTACGGGGTGTAATTCTTTTAATAAACTCTTTAGAATATCACTAATTAACTCGTTTATAAAATAACTTTATTTTGTACCGAACCATAAGTGTTTTGGTATCCTTTTACACTTTAGCAAAAGGGCGAGTCTATCCTAAAGATTTTACGCCCGGCCAGACCAATTTTGCGATATTAGTTATAACAATCAGTGTTATAACTTGTAGCGAAATTGAAGGGCAGAACTGTGGACGAGCAGATTCCAACCCCCACGAACAAAGCGCGTCCGGATATGTTTGGCCTGTGCGATGAGGAGGAGTGTGGCGAGTGACCACGGAAATTGAACTCGCCACCTCCTCCTCGTCGCTGAAATGCTGTTGACATTCCGCACGAGCAGTGCAGAGTAACCCAGATGTAAACAGAATCGTCGTGAGGATTGACGCATACTTGAAGTGCTGATTAATGTCGAAGTTCTGCACAGGCAATGCAGAGTGAGTAACCCGGATGTACACAGTTACTGTGTATTTAAGGGCCTTCCCTCTCAGACCGGGAGAGAGACAACTGCAGTAGGATTTTGCTGTCGAGACGAGTGGAACAGAAAACCGTGTTTGGATCTTGCTGTTAAGAGCGTATTACTTTTGTGAGAGATTATTGCAGACTGAAGACTTTGTCAGTTGGGAGAGCATATGCGTCGGACTTGACTGTGCCCCCACCACGAGTTTACTTTCATTCTCGTTAGATAACTTTAAATCTTTCTTTAGCTCATATGTGATTTCTTTTTATTTAATGTTGTGAAGCAAATTAAATATTAACCACTTGCCAGCGAGGGTGTTGGGAATATAGCTTATATATTGTATATATACATGTTTCTATATGACAGCACTCTAACTTTATGAATGTCTACATTGTGCACATAGAGTAAATGAAGAAAATCATAATTCCGATATAATAATACTCAAAATTTATTAACTCTCTCTCCTCTCTCTCTCTCTCTCTCTCTCTCTCTCTCTCTCTCTCTCTCTCTCTCTCTCTCTCTCTCTCTCTCTCTCTCCCCAATTTTTTAGTGGTGCAAACATTATTTGAATCTTTTATTACCTATACAATGAATTAGGATTTTCATGTTGAACAGCCCTGTCGACATGGACTGTAGAATACGCTGACTGCACCTCTGTAAAGGGATAAGACACTCCCAATTAGGACACCTGTTGGTCGAGCAGTCCATGACCTGAAGTACTCCATTTTGGTCCTTAATCTGCTGGTTACGTCAAACCCTAGCACCTATATAATTGTCCCGACCCTATTGCTCTTATGACAATCTCCAACCCTTTTTTATCATATGGATAGAAGGCGGTGGCCAGGAATCTTAGTGTGCTGAGTATGACGTTAAACTGAATCTAGTGTGAGGCTCCAGTTCTGGGGCTTTTGGGAGTGTGAAGTACCCCTTCATAACCATTACGCTCAGGTCCATTCTGACCCGGAGTAGTAGTAAATATTAGGGTGCCATCTATGGGTTAAGTAGATTTAAAAGTTTGTTTATTTATATTATATATATATATATATATATATATACAGAGAGAGAGAGAACACGGGAGCATTGGCTAAGTGAAATACTTTAAAATCACAGGAGCAAACGAAACAAAAAATGAGTAAGGAATCTAATATGAGAATAAGTTGGAAAGAACGCAATTTAAAAACAAAATAGAACGCGAAGTGGTACTGTAAAATAGAGCAGTGCAGGATTTATATTACAGTTTTATTTTGATGTTTGAGGTCGATTTACTAATGACGATGCACTAGTGTCAATAACTTTATCACAAAGTTGACAAGAAAAAATGAGTTCATCTTAACATTTCCATGTGGTTTGATAATAATCTTGTTTTTGACAAAACTAGATGAAAATGACATAGAAAAACTTATGTGGTAATAACAATACATTTTTAATGTAGTTTCGAGAAATCTCAGTGAATTACTAAAATGTAAAAATAAAACAAGGGTGGCCCTGAAATTATCCAGCCATTTCCTATATCAATATAAAACGTGTTACACATCTTGCTTGTCAAATTACATAAAATCATAGGATATCTTACTACGTATGAATGAACATCACTCCCATGGGATTACTCGGTCAGCATTGAAACGCTGAGTGACCTTGGATACTGTATGACCGATACATTGATTCTGATAATGCTCCTGTTTATTCATAAAGTCTCAGGCGGTATTTCTAAAAGATATATGCATTTCCTCTCTCTACGTAGTAATGAGACTAGGTTGTTAATACATTGCAAAATAGCTTCAAACTTAACGGAATATCGACCCAATACAACAACTAGACAAATCTTATTTCAATATTTCATTTTTGTTGTTTTTTTCATATTATTAATCAAATTTTTTTTCAATATGAAACTGTATTTAAATTGTAATTTTATAAATTCATTTTCTGTGTATTTGATTTTATATGGGAATAAATATTACCATTGTTAAGCTTAGGATCTCTATTCTGATCATAGACAGAAGTGCTTAGGAGCAACCTTTTTATCCTAGGTATAGCGCATATGCTACACTCTGATCCTATGGAAAAGTGTCGATTCACACGTAGTTAACCATGTAACTTTGATAATCAATATACAAGGGTAGTTCCAAAAGTAAGGTTTCCAAAGCACCGGGAATGCAGGGAAACTGTTCCTCTGGCTAGTGGCAACATTTTGGTGTTTTTGTTTATTAGCCAGTGCCCAGGTTTCGCTGCCGCGTTCAGTCATGATTTGTCATTTGTTTCTGATTGGAGTTCTCGATTGATGCTACCACCGAGTGTAAAATTCGGGGAGTTATTCGGTTTTTGAAGGTAAAAGGCATTAAACCGATTGTAATCCATCGCCATTTAATGAAAGTGTATGGTGAGTCGTGCATTTATGTCAAAAATGTCTGCAGGTGATGTAGGGATTCTGCAATAACGACGAGGTTCAATGCTTCCTCGACGGGATGGCAGCGAATTGGTATGGCATGGGTATACAAAAACTGCCACAGCGCCTACAAAAATTCACCGACTGAAATTGAGATTAATAGAAAATATACATGTTCAAACTTTGAAATGATGTAAACATCATTGACAAACGTTTCTGTGATTTCTAAATATTTTTGGAGACCTTACATTTTGGGATTACCTTCGTATATATATATATATATATATATATATATATATATATATGTGAGTGAGTGTGTCTTTCACATACAGTCCTGTCTTGCTGTTTCACGGTACAACAGTGTGACAAGGCAGGCTGCTTCAGGTTGAGTTCGAACCTCGACTGAATTGTCATCATATATCTTACTAACGCGCCATCTACACACCCACTTTTTAGAAGTGGAATTTTACTCTTATAAACATACTTGGCAACTAGGGAGTGCTCTATCCATTTTAAGGAGAGCTATGTAATTTTTGCGTATATGCGGTCACCAGAAAAATCTATTTCCTCAGAGCTCACTTCACGTGTGTGTGTGAAGATATGGAGAACAAATGTTATAAAGCCACTGTTGTATAATTCCCACTTAGGAATGAACTTGATATCGCTAGCAAGAAGGGGTCGTTAACCATCATGCAATAGTTGAGAAATATATTTCTTTTTATCAGATGAACACTGGCGTTGATAGATTGGATACTTGTTGCAGATTTCTTGAGGTGACAAGTTGATTGATTATAGAGGGCACAATTTCCTTGACATAACGCAAATGATGACTTTATCCCTCAAACATTTTCCTTATGAAAAAAATAATTCAGACCTCTTCAAACCTAACCTCTTTCAAACCTTATTTAATTCACAAGTTGCTTTTTTGTAAAGTCATTGATTTTAATGCGAGAATGTATTCTGCCAGGTTTTATTCGATTCGATTCATAATTTGCAAGAACATATGATTGCATTCGGTCACATATACGAATTTTGTTCTGATAAGTTAAATCTGAATCTTATTGATTGAGGAAGTTACTTCAATAATCGACACACATTCGAAGATCAAGATCATTCGCTGTTAAAAAAAAACAAAACATAACGATAAATTGGAAGTCCCCAAAATGGGAGCACAACTACGGTACACTTTGTTTCCTTAAAAGGGTACCAGTTCAACACGTTGGTAAAAGTAGAATAGTTGGGGTTTTTTTTTTAAATAATAGTTTTTCATCAAAATCTCGAGGGGAAACGCTGGATATAACTGTCAAAACCTATGGTAGGGTGGATGTAGCCGGTGCATCACACCAAGGCCGGGTATTCTTGGTTGGATCAAGAATTTCTTTGGTAGAATATAACTGATTAGGAGTTAATAAATTTTCATAACATTTTTATCATTAAAAAACAAACAAATTAAAGACAAATGCATTCTTTTCCAATTTCTTAATAGACGTGAACGTAAAAAAAACATTAAAATTTAATGAAAAATCGTACAATATCAAAAACGATAATGGCTTTTATTTTTATTATACTTTGCCACATTTTAGTGATTTTCGTAGCATAATGGTTAACGAGCTAGGTTGCAAACTATTAGTCTATTTTTCACTGGGTGTTTCATATTTCTAGTCTTATGCTAAACTAAGCTTAGTAAATAACTAATTCACTGGGTTTTATCTTAAAGTTTCAAGTTTTGATTAAAAACTTGAAAGGATTAAAATAGCATTTCCATTATACTAAATCTATGAATTTGTACTGAATTCTGGAAATATTGTGATATTTAACTATTTCAAAGAAGTGCGCAACTTCAGTTTTGATTTTCAAACTATCATATACGTTAACCATCTTAAAAATAATCGAACATATATTTCATTTATCGAGCTGCGTGAAAAAGAAACTGGTCTCTTTTCACTAACACAGATGATATGTCCGTTAACTGTGCATCGACACTACACCTCTTGTACTTATACGAAGGATATCCGAAAAGTAAGATATCAATCTTTACTAATTCAGTATGTTTATTACAATCAAATACAATTTTGCGCGTATTTTACCGGCTCTATATTTGTGCACGAACGTATCAATTGAAGCGTTCGTACACGGATTATACAATTACATGGTACCAGAAGCAAGAAATGATCCTGACCTGACCTCTTATAATATTCACCAACCCCTCCATACCAGAAGGATGTGACACAAGGTCAGTTTTTAAGTTGAACTTAAGATGTTTGAATTCAGTTTTCTTACTCCTAGATTAATTGTCATACCAAGATTAAAGACCCTAGTCTGCCATACTATTTACCCATAGCTGGAGTGAGAATAGTTGGATTCATGCCTTTCCCAATGGTATACGCGCTATGCGAAATGAAAAAAGTTTTATCCAGAATTTGGACTCTTGGCACCATATCAATTCCCTATAATGATAAGCATTACACTAGATCAATTATTGAATGTCCAAGATTGATTAGCTTATATAAAGCTAAATGGTTCCAATTTCCCTAGAATGTTCTCATGGCTGAATAGATAGAAGGTGGATTGGTTTTTAATACATTTTGGGTTATTTGATACCGAAATCGGTCTGTAGAGAGAGAGAGGGGGGTAGAAAGACTATTTCATTACTAGATCCTGATGCACTTGAAGTCTAATAGTGAATTATAATTTACTATAGTTAATTCATAATTTTTATAAATCTCGATTTTTGGCTTTGAGAATAACTGACAGCCCTATTACTTCTTACTACCTTCAGTTTTTTTTTATATACTTAAGTAACCTCCAGATTAACCCATTCTCCTTCGTGTCAAAGAGAATATGCATAAAGGTCTCTACATGTGAATGGCTTTTACGCATTGTCCGACTGGTTAATTTAAGGCAATTAATTTAAGTAAAATTGTTTATATTTACTACACGCGAAGATTTTTTTGTCTGCTTCTGGGCCTTGACACCTGCAAGTAAGACTTTTTAGATTTATTTTGTTGCAAACACGTCATGATTTTTAAAAAATCCCTAGTCATTTGTCGTCTTCGGTCCCATCGACTGAATCAAAACCCAGTGCAGTTACTACTACTACTACTACTACTACATTAAAAAAACATGGCTTTCGGGTGTATTGATTCTTGCAAAGGATTCTCGAGCAATTACTTTTAGTGTATGCAAATGCATTCATTATTTTTAGGATTGTTGACTTTATTTGTTTAAGGTATTTTTAAACCGACTGGATTTATAGACTTCGCACCTTTTCGGTATTTCTTTCTATCTCTCTTCTTCTATCTTATAACTTTGTATATTTTTTTCTGCTTAGTGAGCATCAACAATTATTTTTCTAGTCTAAACTAATTTTGCTTTTGACATTATGCTTCCACAAATGACAACTCTAACACCTCATTACACAACAGTAGTTGATATTATTACTAACAAGTTTCTGAAGTGGATGCTAATAATATTGATTCTAGTAGGTCTGAGTTTATTGGAAATAATTATGTGTGCATTTAAAGCATTTTTACTCTTTTTAAAAAGACTTGTATGTTTAGCAATGCTGAATCAAAAAATCATTTTTCTGTTAAAAAGATACTTGGAAAGATTTTTACGGGGGGGGGTATACATGTAAAAGGAAACTTCTGATGAGAAAGATCTGTATAATCCGTGAGTTGTTAAGCAGTGTTCTAATCCTTAATTGTAAATATACAATGGTAACTCCCATAATCTTACTATAGTATAATGTTTAAAAGACTGGTTGATGAACTTCTCTAAGTAACAGGCTGCAAAAAAAGAAAAAAAAATCAATTCTAACTGTATAAGATAATTAAAATTTAACCCTAAATTCATACGCTTCTTATTCCTTCTACGTCATGTATTGCTCATCATTTTTCATGGCTAAAGTCCCGTGTCACCAATGGGGCCACCTGTTGCCTGTGAGTGGTTACCCGTAATGCTTAAGGACGAAATTTAGGTAGCTGTACAATCCATGACATGCTACACTCTAGCCCTTACTCATGCTAGTCGGGTGGTTGTAGAGGTCCACTTTGATCGGCTGGTCACGTTAAGCCCTAGTGTGACTGATTATAGGATTGTAGACACGACGACAGAGGGTTCTAGAAAATACTTCCTATTTCTAAGCATAAACTACTTCTAAACATTGAGTTGACCTAAAAAAAAGTGGGGGTGACTCAAAATATCTTCATTGACAAAAGGTGACGCCAGTGAGTTACAGTGATCGGACTGAAAGCTGATCGATGTGGGGGGGGGGGCGTCCTTGAAATGAGGAATAGACCAATTAGAAATGAACATCTATCCTAATAAGCTGGGAAGGTTCTGGAAACGTAGAAAAATTACTTTTTCTTTGAGAAATGGGAGAGTAGTTCCAGACACAACACAGAGAGGTCCTGTGACAGAAATTACGCTATAAGGAAGGTCTGATGTCACATGACCGAGATAATCCTGAGGGAACACGGCCAGTTAAGGACGATTTTTGTGGAAGACCTCGCTTTCATCTTCGAAGAACCGGTGACAAATAAATTTATATAAAAAAAAAATTTCGAGTATTTGTTTCATTTTCTATCTACGAGACAAAAATCACCACCCATATAATAACAGTAAATTGATCTTGACTGACAGACAAATAAAAGGAAGTTTTGTTTTGGATAAACAAAAACCCAAAAGTCGCTGCTGTTGCTGCCTTATAGCCATCTACAATTCTGAAAGGCGTACTTTTAAAACGTATATTTTGTACTGTAACACGGTGCATGATACGGACAGCTCCACGTGTATTATCCTTCGTAGTACCGTTAAGTTATACTAGAACTTATATGATTTTCCCGACCCTATTGGTCTTATGGCAACCACAATTCTTTTTATCATATGTGCTAGAAGGCAGTGGTTGAGGGTCTTAGTGTTCTTGATATGACGTTAAACTGCATCTAATGGTGAAGTTTCAATTTTGGAACTTTGAGGAGGGTGGAGTACCTCTTCATTGCAATTACTCCTAAGTTCACTCTAAAAAATAATGTTTAAAAAAATTGAGTTTGAAAAAGATGTAATACCCATCAAAAATGAATAAAATAAACGTCTTTGGTATAAAATAACCCAAGAGTTGATGTGCCATAAAATTCAACCAACCAACCAAATAAAGTCCCGTTATTTACCGATACACATAAAACGAATGACCAAAGTTGTTTCACTTTCTGGAGTCTCTAAATGGTGTACTGGTTAATAAGTTAGTCTCACAAAACCAATTAGTAATGAACTCACTGTTACATACTTGTACCAAATCTAAGAAATACTTTGTTTAATGTTTACAGTCAAGTCATGTTGAAAGTACCGATTTCCGTCAGATCACTGGAGTTGAGCAGCGATGATTAGATATAATTTGAGAAGGCTCATCGCTGCTTGACTTAGGTTGCTTAAAGTACCTGCATTTACTAAGGCCTATTTACAAGACTGGGTAAAGTTTGTAAATTCCTAGTTGTTTCCCTTTCATTGGAAAAGATCTAACTTTAACATGTAAGATGCAGTATTGAATAAATTAACCTACGCAATAAATACATCAGGAATATATCATAAACAAAAAGTGTCAGATAATATTTGCTGTCGAATTAGCAGACTATGTAGTAAAATTAATATTGAAAAGTTAACTTGGTGTCAAGATCGTGTCCGGAAATTGACAAAAAATGTAAAATAAACGTGATGAGTGTATCGGTAATTATTTCAACGATGGAAACTACCTTAAAAAGCTTGGCATAAAATGTAACAAGTATTAGGAATTTAAAGATGACATGAAGCCATTTTAACAAAGCACTTCGAATTAAAATCTCATGAATACTTTTTAGAGTCTTGGAATATTGAGTTAGAACTTTACAGCATAGTCTTTTATCCTATGTCCAACCAAGATAAAACCCTGAAACCATTTATTCAGGAAATATACATGCTATTTTACATTGATCTGACCTCACAGTTCATCACACTTTGCCCATCGTTTATGAGGTTTCTTTAATCCTTCCAAATATGTTCCAGCTTAGTCGGCTAGGGCTTTAGAATACGTTGCCTTCACATTTGCAAAGAGTAAATATACCCTCCTCAAATGAGGTTACCTGTTCATCGTGGGTGATGAACTGTAATGCCTAAATAAGCGATCCTGGTGGCTAAGCGGTCCATGAACCAGGTACTAAGTGACCACGTCCTGCAACACTCTTCTCACTTGGGATAGACGAGCGCGCGGAGAGGCCCGATCAATCAAGCTCTAGCACCTATATGGTTGTCCCGGCCGTATTATTCAAATTGCTCTTATAGCAAACAAACACTCAACCCTTTTTATTTTAAATATATTAGTAGGCAGTGGGCGAGGGTCAACCATGTCAAGAGAAACAGTTAATGAAAATTATTTCTACCAGTTTATTAAAGCACATGAAGTTGATAAAAAAATCCGGACCATGCGATCTTTAGGCACCTCTTTTGCGATCTCGATTCGTGGGGACACTTTTCTCATTTACACCGTCAAAATCCGGTTGTTAGAGTTAGGGGTTAGTTTTATAATCTAAAAAAAAACTAAAAATCGTGTTAACAATTAACCGGATTTTGACGGTGTAAATGGAAAAAATGTCCACACGAATCGAGATCGCAAAAGGGGTGCCTAAAAGTCATATGGTCCAAAAATCCTAACAAAGTATATTTCTAACAAAGGATTAATGCGCACAATGTTAGAGAATTATTTCTAGCAATTTATTGATACATATGTACTTAATGAAAATTACTTAAATACACATGAAATCATATTTACAAAACACAAGATTTAGCATTAAATAATCCACAAGGTTTGATATGCAATTTAAAAAAAAAATAACCAACCAAAAATATTTACATTTAACTTTTTAGCAGATATGTTATGTGTGTGTATATATATATATATAGGTTTGGCATTAAATAGCCCACAAGGGTTGATATGCCGGTAGATACCAACGAAACAACCATGTTCAATAATTTTTTAAAAATCATCCCTTTCTTGGTTAGGCCTAGAACTTGGCAGCATTCATTCATAGATTGTCGTCAATCCTTAGCTCTTTGTGTTCAAACATTACAAAAACCTTGTCCAAAATACATTTAAACTTTGATCTATGATACAGAAATCTTTGTTTAAAGTTATTCCATTAGAAGAAGATTGCGATTTGTCACTTATGCTAAAACTTATAAGAACTGAGGTGATCTTCCTGAAAATGAAATATCAAACTTGTGGTATATAATAATAAAGTAGTGATTAACACGAAATATTGGACTTATGGCGAATAATAATAGCGTTCACAGCCAGGTTTACGAGTTCAAAGGGTTAAAACCCAATGAGTACAAATATGAATTTGCGTTTTTTGAAACTGGACCTCTTTCACTAATCTCTCTATACTATCTTCAGAGACATAACTTGGATATATCGTCTTTCTAATACCTTAAATCTTTTCTCAGTGCTTTAAGATAAATAATCACCTTTTTCTAGCTATATATATACATATTGTACTCTTATCCCAATGCAGTCTAGGAATATTATAGTGTTCTAAAGAAATATGATGTTCGACCCTGCTAGCTCCTCTTTTGTACTCTACCCTCGGGCAGCTCATAAAAGCCACGGATCACTAATCCTAAAAACCTTGAACTACTAAAGCACTTTTATTTCTTTTAGATTTTTTGTGGAGGGGGGGGTGGAAGTATTTTGACATCTCGAGTGGGGACGAGTACAACACCTGTGATTTCTTTTCCATCATGTTTAGCTTTTGAATCTCATAAATTTTCAGTTGACAAGTGTGTCTGCGCTGGAAAACTTTTATTCAAAGGTTTCTGTGCACTTTTAATCTCTTAAGAAAGTCTTAAGAATGGATTTTGTACCTGACTTCATCGTTTATTTACCTCGTGGTCTTATGCTTTATTTTTTACAAGGGAGTACTAATTTGGAAATTAGTTGGAGTCCAGCTACTGTCTTCCTACATTGGTTAAATTTTGACTAGCGCAACTGTAACTTTTCCAATGTTATTTGAAAGTCCTTAATAAACTCTAAACCCTTTTGTTAGTTTATACTACCTTTTGGCCTATTTGATATCTGAGATAATTGCGTAGATTCTACGGCCACTATAGTTATGTATTTGAGTCTAGCTAAAAGACAGTATTTCAAATGCTATTGAAAGACTAATAAAATACAATCTCCTCCAGACAATGTGGTCCCATATCTAACTAATAAACATCTAGATTACTTGTAAATGCTAGTAATATTAATAGAAAAAGCACTGAGAAATTATCATTATGATCATCATTATTATTATTAATTTTGACTAGTATTATCTTTCTAATTTTAGTTGCTTTTCATTGTAAATCCCACAGGTTGTTACTTCTTAGACAGCAAAGAACAAGCCATCTAAAAAATTATGTGTGTAAATAAAATACTCGCACAAACATGTTGACGGTAAATATCACCGAAGTTGAGCGTTGAAGAGCCTAAACAATACTTAGATGGGTGACCAATAATAAGTAGGGGCTGTAAGCAAACTACGGCTGAAAAGTTCATATCTGACAAAGATACTCTTATGGAATGTGACCAATAATATTTTTCAAACGGCAGATATAACTCCATCATATGAACTTTTGAGCCCAACCTCATAAGGCCTGGGTGCCAGATTATTTAAGGCTTAGTAACATTAACAAACCTGGCGTTGACACCTGAGAGGCGATGGATTAGATGGTTTTACTGGTGTGACTTGGACTACAATATAAATTGTTCTCGTTGCTTAATTTTGTATCTTAGCTGGTACGAATAATCAGAGTTGACTTGAATTTCTCTGGAAGCTTGTCCTTTATCATCTTTGGTATGCGCCGATGTATGAATAACAATCCGAGTAAGTTGCAAATGAAAAAAAAAAGTAAAAGGATGAAAAAGTACTAGCTAGTACTGATAAAAATTAATAATAATAATCTTCATTAGGTTTTAAATAATTTGACATTAAAAGTGCAGCCCATAACAAAATCCTTGGTCTTGAAAGGACATAAATACATAGGTCAGCTTTAGAGGACCGTTCTTCAAGAACCCCATCTACCCCTAAAAGAGTCCTAAAGAGAAATACCGGCGAAACTGAGCAATTATTTGTCCTGCTTTTATCTACCCTTTTAAGGAGACAGTAAAATACCTAGATATATACCGCCTTGCTTTTCTGATGTATGCTAAAATATTTTTTTTTTAATTTGTGTTTTGTTTTAATTTTTACACTAAATTAATGCAGTAATAATTTCTTTATTTTCTCCTGATCAGTGTCTTTCCACGGATAATCTCATACGAATATCAACTGGCCATGTAACGCAGAAATTATCCAGAGAACAATTTTACAATTTCGCATTAGTCTTACTCTATCGACTACAAAAAAAGGATGAACTATGCAAAACACCTCCAGATCTCCCGTTTTTGGAACTTGAAAAACAAACCTTAGCTTTGCTAACTGATGAACATCAGATTATTTCGCCAATCAAATTGGATGAAGTTCTTCACAGATTAACTGGTACGATTCATCATGAAGACCACGACCACGACCATAATCACGACCATGAGGGTCACAACCACGACCGTCACAGAAGATCGTCGAAATCAGGGGAAAAAATTAAGCAGCGACAAATACATGATCCCCATTTTTCTGCTTTCAAGGCTGATCACCATGAACACGATCACCATGAACACGATGGCCATGAACACGATGACCATGAAGATGAGATTGAATTACCTGCACTTTACAAAGATGAGGTAAGTTTTAGCTTTCTTTTCTACCATTCTCTCGTTCTCTTTCTCTCTCCCCGCCGTTTTTCAGTATTAATTTCATGTTCCGTTGCTTTTGATATATATATGACTAAAGTATTCATTCCTAATGCAGAATTCACATTAATTAAAAAATTAAGCTTGTTGTCAATGATATATAAGCTCTATCCTAATATCAATTACTTTACAACTACTGGAATCTTTAGAAGTGACAAATTATTTCTGTAAAATACAAAGCTATTTTGCGTCATGAAGATTTTTGACGTTCGCGCTTAACGTGCGAGATTGATCCTAGGTATTAAGACTTCGGCGCAGTGCCTCCTTATTTCCCTAACGAATAGAATCTGACTAGTTTTATGCTTTGATGATCCTTATCATGGAGATGACCATTTTTGTCCTTACCACAGATATATATGTGGTTCTTCACGTTAAACTCTTTCAAATTCTATCTATGCAAGGAAGAAAACAGCAGTTGCAGTACTTGTAGGAATCCAGTTGAATACCTTACAAAAAATGAAATTAGAATTAAAATAATCATCTATATATTTATACTTGTTTTCCGTATTTCATATTTCTTTTTGAGAGAGTATTACCATCAACTCCTACTTTACCGCACAGATCCAAGCTGCATTACTCATACGCTGAGTTTGTGATGGCTAGTATCGAATCAGGAACCTTTTGATTCCTAGTTAGGTGCTAAACCGGCCCCTTTAAGAAACTTGTTTTGAACGGAACCAAATAGAGGACGTAAATGAATATAGACATTCCAAAAATATTTTTATTGATATTCTCTACTGAATTGAAAGGGGTCATATATGCCATTTAATATGAAAATTCATTTAGATACATTAAAAACGTTTTTAGCACTTTTTAAAATCTAACAATTCTTGTTATTCTGTAAAAAGATTATCTATACTATTTTCATATGTTCTATTTCAATCTAAATCGTTTAGATCTACAAAGATGACCATAACGCAGTTTTAATCTTTTTGTCTTTGTAGATCAAATTCTTAATCTTTTAAAAAATATCTTTAGAACTATTGAAATAATTTAGACTCTACAGACTCTAAAAAGAATTACTTATTTTAGTATTATTATTGTTTCTTTTATGTATTATTGTTTTATTCTTTTCAAACGTATTGATGGGGTCAAATGGAAATTAGAATTAATTTTACATATCTAATTTTGACTTCAGTGCTTCAATGCAGAATTGGCTATCGATCAATCAAACATTGAAAATGAGGGGAATCATTCACATGATGTCAAGAAACTTGCTTCAGTCATAGTGTATCACTTATACAAAGGTAAGTAATAATCCTTATTAACCTTATATGAAATTTTTTGCTAAAAGACTGAGACATATGGGCGCAAGAATTCTTTCTCTTTCTTTCCTTTTTATTTTATTTTATTTTTTTATTTTTTTTTTACTACTACTTCAAATATGCATTCTTAGAATCTGATTTTCAATATTTCAGGGACCGTTTTTGATGATTCCTGCAGGATCCTCCCGACAAGAACAGCATTTTTGAATAGTCTCTTTCAAAGTTTTCACGCTGTAAACGGCTCCTTAACCCTTGATAGTAAGTATAAGATTTCAGTATTTGTTCACTAAGAATGGTTCATATTTACTTGACTTATTAAGTTTAAATAAACAATAAATAGATATCCATTTTATCATTCTTACCTCCAGTTTGGTTTTAGCTTCTTTTTATTTTTAACGCCACCCGAAGATTGGTTTTACGGCATTTCGACCTTCTTGGGTTATTTAATGCCAATCCCTACTTGATAATAATAATTTGTTTGCACACTGTAATAGTTCCAAGTATTCCTATTTAATACTAATAATTTGCACACAATTATATGGTTTCAAGTATACTAATCTAATACTAATAATTTCCATAAATATCTATTGAACTTGTAGATGGAACCCTAACAGACACTAACACTCTTGGTCATCAACTGTTGTAGTTGTCATGAATATAAACAGGTGAGCGTACATTCAGAACGCTCTTCTTGCGTAATATTTTCTAATTCGTATCTATACTCAGCAATATAAGTACATCTAATACTCTTATATTGTTAACACCCATTTGGTGAAACTTAGAAACGTTCACTGTGCCCCTGGGAGAAGGTTATAAAACTAAACTATATACTGTGGCGAGGCTGCAGTTCTGGGAAGTGTGGAGTGCTCCTTTGCTGTCATTACCCCAGCGTCCACTCTAACCAATTTCTTCTCTCCGTAATGGCTTTATCGTGACACCTCTCCCACCTAACCGCTATCCACTATTAACTGTCGCTTTCGTTGAAATACTACCGCAGTATTGTAATTGTAATTAATGATTGCTTTATTAATTCCATAAAATTTAACTTCATTTAAAAATAAAGAGAACATTAATTTATCAGATGTTAGTGAAGATACAGAATGCAGTGACCAACACTTACAAACACGTCCTCAAAATTATCAATTTTTAAAATAGATTTTTTAAATTTAAAAGTGAGTGTTGAACAATTCAATGTTCAGACGCTAAACAAGGATTTACTTTTACAAACACTATCCTCATAAGTAAAATTATTTTCAGTGGTTGAGTTTATCTGTTTGATTTTCTTAATTTTGTGTGTGGGCGTGCACATAAAATTGTGTATTTACCACACGGTCAGCTGATTAATCATAAATAATCTATAAAGTTAATTATTCAATGCCGCCTTCTAAATAAGAAATTTCAGAGGCATGACTAGAGAACATACTTTTAATTCTTCGTCCCTCGCGTAAGAATTTATAACAAGTTCACTCATTGGTGTATTGGTTCTGGAAAAAATGTTAATTTTACAATTCATTTTATGTAATTATTACTTTATCCAATGTATTTCTATGAATGAAAACACCATAATGATTTAATAGGAATTTGATGATTAAACACAGAATCTTTCAATTTCTTATGTAAATTGGTATGGCTTCATTACTCGATCTAAATGCTTGTTTTTTATGCTTTGAAATTAATACAACCGTTATCTATTCAGAATCTTAATGTTAATCAAGACTCTTTGATTCAGTTATACAAGTCATTTGTTTTCACAGTAAAATTGGTATTAACCAATCGATGTTGGCTGCATATCAATCTTTTTGATATGGATAACTTTATTTACAAAACAAACATGCTATTGAAATAATATGTGGGAGAAAAAGTATTACAAATGTATTTATTCTAACTTTAAGAAGATATTTAATAGGCTGAATTCTGATTTACTCTAGGTCTTAAAGAAATTATCAAGAAACTAGGTATTGGTTCTTCATCGAATGCGAAACACGAAGCTCATGATCATGATCACGCTCATAAAAGACGCTCCTTAGACAGACTATCAAAACGGGCTGCTATTCAATCAACAGAGAATACACGACAGGTAAAACAAATCTTATTGTAATTTGAATTTTTATTTGAAACCTTAGGCATTTCGTCGAATGAAAATGGCCTGCCAGAAATTTCTAAACTGTACTTATCATTTTTCTTTTAATTTTTTTTTTATATCCGTTTAATTGATTTTTTCCCTGTGTCTACATGATCTGATAACTAAAATTGACGACACACACACACACACATATATATTATACTCCTTAGTCCAAGATAATCAAAAAAAGCAAGTCACCAAAAATGTTGTTACTTTGCAAACGACTTTAGACAATATTATCAAATTGAGAGCTGCCATAGATAATTAATGATCCCCTCTAGCTCTTAATAAAACTTCGTGTTGACCATGGAAAACTTTCTCCAATTTATTTATTTGAAATTATCATACTACTCTGCATAAAACGTAACGCGACATAGTTAATGACAATCAAAGTTTACTGAGTTATATATAAAAGTATGTTGTCTTGGCCAAACATTATGTAAGCCTTTTTAATATATTATTGAATACTATATTTTCTAAATTAAAATCCCTGGAATATTTACCAGGGGTAAATGTTATTTTTAGTTTAGGTTTCATTCCAGTATTGTGTTTGAATATTTCCAGATTGATAAATGCTTTAGTGACATGGAACTTCTGTCTGTGTTCACTAATCAACCAAAGTCCACAATCGGATCAGAAGTTTTTACTAACCTTTGTCCAGCACTCATTCAACAACATGTATCCGGAGTGTGTCAAGTTAAACCAAAGGTCACTCGAAAGGTTTCAACTGCGGAAAGTGAGTTTATTTTGCTTGTAACGCTATTAGAATTTCATATTTTCATTTGTCCAGTTGTCTTAAATTTCCGTTCCAGTTTCAATGCACAAAAAGGTTATTCACACCATTTTTTTTACAATAATTTATACTCCATGAACTAAGACCACTTATATATGGTCTGATGAATCGTATTTTTCTCCTGATAGTTTGCCGCTATTGTTTTCTGATAGCCGTCTGGGTCGCTTACTATCGATGGTTGATACCACAGAATTTAAATTCTCTTTTTAAAGGTGTTTTTTATCAATCCTTTTGCATCTCTCCTCTGACACAATGACCATTCCACAACTCTCCAAAAAGTGCAATCTTCGATTCTGGCAACGTGACCTGCTCTTTATTAACTATATCAGAGGAAATTTTGCTTTCATAGTTCCGGCGGTCTCGATGAATTTGAGGTTTGTGATTAAGTCGCTCAAATTGATATCAAGGATGACGCGGAGACAACGTGGATGTATTTGTTTGAGGTGGATGAGTCGCAGATAGGGCTCAAAGGACTCCGTCTATTGAGAAAGTGATCGGAACTACAACTTCATAGACTTTTACTTTGACGTTCTACCTGGCGTTAATGCAATTTCAGGGCACTATTTTCAAGTCAATTGTCTACCTCTTTGTTAATATCTATGTCAAAAATATATCACGTAACCCATATAAGTAAACTGTTGAACTGACATCAGTTGTCTGCACGATGGAGATATTTAGCTGTTTCGTAATGCCGGATGGTAGAAGACCCCAGTTGTCTTTAGGCTAAAAGTTTCATTCCTGTGCTGAGCAGGATTGTGTGTAATGCTGTATAAGATCTGTATGTGCTACAAGGACTGCATATTCAGTGAACAGCAGTTCCCTGATAAGTTGTTCCGACGTCTTGAGTGGGTTGTCTTATGTTAAATAAGCTACAATCTATAGAGAAATTGCTATATATACGTTGTCTTCTTCGTCCGTATCTCTAGTTACTTTCCTCAACATTCTGCCAAAACACCGAGAACATGGCAAAGCACTGACGCAGCTCTGTATCATCGCGTTTAAAAAGAGAATTATCTTACACATTATTTCATGTATTCACATTGTTAACCATTCATATCCATTCAAATATGTGTATCTCAACGAGAGTAAGTCTCTGCATATTTTTAAAGATGCGAAAAGCATCTTAGTTTTTTTTATCTTGCATAAGAAACTCTTTATCAACTACGATGAATAATTATTTAACAATAAATATTAGCCAACTTAAGATTAATTTGTTTAAAAGTAAATTATACTTCATTACTTATCTAATGAGAATTTTCCCTTTTTTTGTATTTATAGGCTACGGATATGGCACTCTTTGCGTTCTGATTATTTGCTTCTGTTCTGTGATTGGAGCTTTAGTTGTCGTCTGCAAAAATCGTGTTGCGTTTATGTACACAATGGCACTGTTTGAAGGACTGGCCGTTGGCACTCTGACCAGTGATGCACTGATCCATCTTATACCAGAGGTAAGTATTATTTTTATATAAAGATCATATATTCCCTCCGTTAATACAGAGTAGGAATGGCAGTGACGTGGAACACTTGGCGAAAAGGTTATTGGCCTCTTAACCGATTCCGAGTGACTATTTATTCTATATAAATATATACAATCTTAATCAGCCTTTTGGTTTCTGAAATTTGGTGTGTTTATTTCAGTGCTATGGAGTACCGTTACGAACATATCCCATGGAGTATATTAATTAAACAGAAATGTGTAGTATTAAAATATTTAGCTATAATAAATTGATTCATTTGAAACCACATAAAAAAATATACTCTTATTTTTTTGGGTCTCTTGGTATTTTGAGTCCTCAAACACTACAAGATTATCCGACTGCTCCTTCATCTTTTGCGTTGATACGTGTTTGTGTGTAAACGAGCATAAACTAATAGTTATCAGCAATGGAATTTAGAAAAAAATCAACGTGTTTGTGTAATACTGACAGACATCAGTGAAGCGTTTATTCATCTCAAGTGACTGACCATACTATGGATACTTTAGAAAAGAACTGATGTAAAATATTGTAAATAAAATTATCAGTTGGATTTAAGAGAAGCTGCAATAAACACTATGAAATATATATATATATATATATATATATATATATATATATTGATTACTGCTTTTTGATAAAAACAAAGATGTGAATAGAAATGTATATACAAAAGACAGTAAACGTCCACAAAGATTATTCTAACAGTGTATATAGTAATTCTAGTATTAAATTTTACTCCAATAAGCGGTAAGTGATAATGGTAAATAACGTATTGGATAACGCAAAGCTTGTCATGTAGAATAAGATATTAAAATGTAATTAATATCTTTAAAAACTTATTGAATCATACATTAACGTTTTTTTCCTGTTTTTTTTTTGGGGGGGGGTTCTTGGTTATATTCTTCCAGGTAATTCTATCCTTCCATTACTTTGTTTCTAAACAAGGAATTGTTCTATGCCTTTTTGCAGTCTTCTCGGATTTTTTTTCTTAAGAGATTTTTGTGAAAAAAAAAAATAAAAAAAATAAATAAGGAATCCAAAAGTTTAATATCTACTGAATGTGGCTGATTAAGCAAAACTCTCTAGCTAATCTGTTGCAATTTTCGTTTGCTCACCAAAGAAACCTATAATCTAGCGTTATCCTGATTAAATATTATACTCTTTTTCTTAAACTTTGGACAATTTACGTTGATATCCATCTTTTAATTATTTAAGTATTTGAGAGCACAGTTGTTTGAATCCTTCATTTGCTTCCCTAAAAAGCATGTATAATAGAATCCTTTCTCATCTCCTCATCATCTTTTTTGCATAAAGACTGTCGGTTGGTGTGATTATTGATGGTTCATTTTATTTTACTCATGAGCATTTGCATTTCATGTTGTAAAATATTGATTTTATCGCCCATGAAAATTTATTTAAAAAATGTAATATTTAAATACGGTCTAGTAGTGTTTGTTTTGTTTTTTTATTTCATCACTTAATACACAAACGCAATGGAAATTAATTTTTACTTAGTTGTTACATTTGTAAATTAGAAGAATAATGTCAGTATATATTTAATCTACTAAATATCACTGAGTAGACAGAGGTAATATATTAACTCTTGCCCAATGCTGTTAAGCTCCGGCATGTTTTATCCAAATCCTCATGGATATGTTATTTCAAAGTTACCAAATGCCTCCACAGTAAATGAAGTAGCATCGTGTTCTTTTAACACTTTGAGAATTAAAGATTCAGAAATTCGTTTCCATAACACTGAAGATTGTAAAACCTAAAAAGACTTAATCTTTGCACGAAGGACGTAATTTTTCATTTGCCCCTATTTTTCTTTTAAAAGGCTTTGGGGCTTCATAAACACGGAGATGAACAACATGGACCTGAAGAAAATAGTGGCCCAGGCTATCTCTGGTTTTGTCTAGCCTGTTTAGGAGGTGAGAACTAATTAAATTTTATATTCTATAGGCTCATCTTATCTTATTGTCTCTTCAAGTCTCTTAATTACTTGGGATTAGCTTTCTATTAATATCTTTATTTTTGTATTACAGGAGTGTATATTTTCTATTTATTGGAGCTGCTACTCACTTTTTTCCATGAGGTAAGACTTTATTTTTTATGAACTCACTTAAACACTTTTCGTGGCTATTAAGCTCAATGTCACACTGTTCATAGGATGTATAGTATAATTACTTACAAAGAAAGGGTGAGTATTATATAATTAACATTCAATTGTTATCTCGTTCGAGAAATCATGATAATCACGATGACCCCGAATGCAAACCTGCACATCATCATCATATTATAATGGAGATTGTATGTTTGTCTGTAACCGAAACTATATCACTACTCAAGAAACAATTCCCTTAGTTATTTACGTCACAATTTCAATGATTTTATTTTTATTTAAACCTCAATTATTAATAAAATTGTTTTACATTATTAGCACTGTTGGCCTATTCTATATGGTATTTACCTCGTACTCCACTTTTACGGGTTATGCACCAGGCCCTATAAACGTGGGACCACCCACAAACCGCTCATGGGTGGCGGATAAAAATTGCATCGGTTCCGTCGGCATTCCCCCTTAAGGGGGCGCCTCAGGCACTGGGCAACAAACCCGGCTATGTCCCTTTAAATCGAGGGGGCAGGTGTTGCCTGGGGGGGATAGCCCCCTGGGTTCGACGCTATTGTAAAGATCCAGGGCCAAAGCCACTGGACCCCACTACAAGGCGCGGGCTTATCTACATATTAATAACATGCAATTATATTTATATATACAACAAAATAGCGGTTCAGTGTAAATGGGAAGGCTGATTTGCATATTGATATTTAAAAAATTGATTTTAATAAATATGTGCTAGGTATTATTGATTTCTAATTTATTGGTTTTATCTTAATGATTATGAGCAAAAATTTCGGGTATAAATCTTAAAAGAAATCATTTACAAGAAATAATAGTAATTTTATTCTTTATTTCCTATTTTAACTAAATAGTTAAATTAGGAAAATTTAACAATGAAAGACGGGAGTGATGAAAGTAAAAGTTTCAGTTATATTTTTGGTTATACTCCCCTCTTTGTGCATTGTCATTAATCTTGTCTTTTGGTCAAATTGTCGGAGTTTCTCCTTTGTCCATTTTAAGAATAGTCCAGAGTATCTTATAATGGGAAAGGCCCAGGTATTTATTCCCTTGATGAGATTTTTGCTGCAGAGATTGGTTTCCAGGAGTTTTCTTGTTCTCCTGGGGTATTCTTTTTTTAACTTTTCTTTCATCTCTACTTGATGGTGTCCGTTTCTAAAATTCCTAAGTATTTGTAGATTTATTTTTCTCCAAGTTTTCTTATATTATCCCGATTTGGTAGCACAGTTTTTCAATTCCGAATTTCATTCCTATATCCTGGCAGTATATTCTTATGGTTTGTACAAGGGTTTCCCCATTCTTTTTCATTTTTTTGCAAAAATATTTAACATCCATGTACATAAGGTGGTTTGTAAGTAGAAATGAATCCGAAAATATGTTAAAAGGATAAAGAGAAGAAAATGTTGAATGGATAAAAATGGTTTTATGAAATGCCAACAAGTGTTTCGGCCGAAAGTTTGTCCATTTACTCATTGTATTCTATTTACTATTATTTTAAATATGAATAATAATAATAATAATAATAATAATAATAGAAAAATAAAATATTTAAGTATACAAAGAAAACGGCCTTCTTCAGGGCAAAATGTTTGATATTTAAAGTTAAAACTGTCAAAACACAGAAAATTTAGTATTCGAAAAAATAATTTTTTGAATAATTTTGTGAGACGCTTACGGTTGGAGAAATAGTAATATTTGGTGACACTTATGGTTTGAGAATAAAGAATATTCAGTGGTGAGTGATATTTGAAAAGGGAATTTTAAATATTCGTAAATATTATGGACTTGTGCAAGAAAAGTGAAGTAGGAAGTTATGATGTTAATATATAATTAAATTTGTTTATTAATTTAATGAATACGTGTATTTATATTGATTATTTATTTGTTTTTCATATAATCTTAGTGAGCATTGTTAGAATTTACTGTCTTACTAAATTAAGTGTGTTTGTATTTTTCCGTTAGGGGGTAAAAAGAAATCTGGAAATATAGACTTGCTGTCATATGTTCTTCAGTGAGCCAATAGCTTAGGCAGGTGTAGAAAAATTTTAGTGGGGTGAATTTGATTATAATGATGATGGTAAAACAATAGAATGAAATAAAATGAAGTAGTCAAATTTAATTTGTATAAGTTGGAGATGTTTACAGCCATGGAGAAAAGGAAACTAGAGGTATAAAATCACATGAAAGTGTTTTGTTTTAATGTAGCTAAGAGGTAATTTGGATTTTAAATTTTAGTTTAATTTTTCTGAATTCTAATATTGAAGTCTTTTAATATAATTTTAGCAGGAAAAGGTGTTGAGGAGAGAAATGGTAGACTACTCGACAATACAACGTTCGTTTCGATCATGGATAAAAGCGATCATCGAAGATTTCTGCCGATTGAAATTGTGATTTGTTAATAAGTTGTGTGTTACTATAGAATTAGATGTATTTCCGAATTTTAGGTCTTTAAAATGTTCATACATGCGTTTTTTTTATTTCTGGAAGTTTCGCCGATGTAAACATTTTCACATTAACATATTTTGTAAACCACATCATAAGGTGGTTTATTTTTTCCTGTGAGTTGGTGAATTTGTATGCCCCTGTACATTTTTAAGTATATAATTGAGAGGCATCATTGCTATAATAAATAGTAGTGGTGATAACTAGTCTCCTTGGAATATGCCTCTCTGGGTTTTTACTTCTGCCAGGGATTGTCCTTTTGCTTTTAATTGAACTTTCCAGTTTTCAGTAACTTTTTTGATGAAATTTACTATCTGGTCGGATATTTTGTACATTTTTAAATCCTAGATAATCCAAGTATGTTGACCCATGTCATAGATCTTTTTGTAGTCGATCTATGCCATTGCCATATTTTTGCGCCTAGTTATACCTTCGTTAAGGATTTTTTTTATCTATATAAAGTAAGTTGTGTGTTCCTCTTTTCTTTTGCTGCATCCTTTCTTTTCTTCTTAAAATAGTTTGCAGTCAGAATTTTCCACATCATGAGTAGACAAGTTTTTTGTCTATGATTACTAGGAATGGTTCTTTTTGGGTCTTTCTGGATTTGGGGTATTATTCCTTTTGTCATCCATTCGGGTATGTTTGATTTTTGTAGGCATTTATTCAGTTGTTGAGCCAATTTTTTAAAACTGGAATCCATGTATGCCACCATGGCCTGGTGTTTTTCAGTTTGCTACTTTCTTGAGAGCAGCTATGAGTGGAATTTTGTGTATGGTTACTACAGGTCCTTCCTCGATTCCTTTCACTTCATTTTTAAGTTCACTTACCCTTTGGATGTTTTGTGTTCTTTTTTCTCTCTCATATTTTGCTCCAAAATAGTTTGGTTCCTATTGCATCTGGGTGTCCGTTTGTTTCTGTTTTTCTCCACCAATTTGTTCGTACAATTTATTTTCGTTGTTACGGAAGGTCCTATTTTGTATTGCTTGGTTCTATCTCCGAATCTTTTGAGTCTTCCATCTATGACTAACGTCTTTAGATTTATTTCTTCCATCTTAATATGCTGTTGTCTTTTCAAAAGTTGTTTTACTTGAATGTGTATTTGCGTTTTTTCCCTTTAATGTTTTTGTTTGTTGCAGTTTTTTTTATTCTCAGTCTGAACTTCAAGCCAGCTTTTGTGTTTCTGTTCGTGTTCTGTAAGGGTACTCCAATTCTATTACAAAATTGTTGTTGTTGTTGTTATAATAATGATGATAATAATGATACAGAAAATTACTCTACTCTCTTTTGTACTAACAAAAACCTGTTCAACATTGATATACACGTAGCACTTGTGGTAGCTCAGATTTTAAACAATCTTCTAGGCACTCTTGGTTGCAGGTTTTTAAAAGTATATAAAATAATGTATTTCTATATAATTATAAATTGATAGTTTGGCTTAATTGAAGATTATATTCTTAATGTGAATGTATCTAATATCCTATATTTTTCAACTAATTTTTCCTGGTACTGTTCTTGGTAAAAATCTCAACTTTTCCAAACAATGAATGTTGTATACTATACCAGCAAAAAGTATTTGATGAATATCCCTTTTAAATAATTCGTATTACTCTAAACAGAAGACAATTGAAACCTGTTTTATATCCTTGATCTTCTAATATCTTTTCAACTGTCAAATTCAGATTAAGCTTCAGATTTAATTTAATCTCCTGCTTTATCTTTTATAACAAATTATTTTCTGTAAAGTGGAAATGTTTAAACTTTTTGTCCATTCTGACAATAACTAAACACTCACAGAGCTAAGCTATTTGTAAGAAACTTCTCTGTAAACACTAAATCAATATTTATTATAGGGATTAACCCCTATATTTTTACGTGCATGTGGAATTGAATAAATTAAAATAATTAAGTTTTCTTAAACAACTAGTTTTACAATTGTATGTCGTGAATTAAGTTTTGAATTATGTAAACAAAAGAGAATATAAAGAAAATTAGTTTGGAAATATTTTAGCAACAATAGAAACAATTGTTTAAATTCCGATGACAATATCTACGTCAATATAAAATTGCATTGTCATTGGAATGCAACGGGTAACAAAATCATCCGTTATCTACGTCAATACAAAATTAGCTGATATTTGATGAATAATTAATTTTAACTTAATGATCACGTAGGCATTACAAAACAAAATTATATAAAAGGCCCATTAGCTGAAAAGCTTCAGTTGGAGAGAATACTCTCAAAGCTCGACACAGTTGGAGCGGACGCTCTCCCCAACGCGACAAAGTGGGGAGCGGACGCTGTCCGGAGATACAAAATACTACTCAGCAGGTCCATCTATTTTACGTTTCATATTTTCTGTCTCTCTCCTTCTCAATACGACACGAGTTCAATCACAGACTTTGTTTTAACAAAACTGCTAGAATATTGACACATCAAAACGGCCACTCGCAGTAACAAAATATAAACAATACATACGCACTTTTCACACTACTTACAGACACATACAGTCCGCAACATCGCTAAAATAACAATTGAATATACCAATTGTAATTTATGTATATAAAGTGGTTTCGTGTATCAATTTTGTCTTTTGTTTTCTACACAAACTATATTTCAGAAGTCTCATACATTTAAATTGTGGGATACAACACTCGGATTTTCTTCATCCACTCAAACACCGAGTAAACAAGGCCACCACACTATATACTATTAAAATTATGTTTGTATGCAACCATAACATGGCGAGATTTTATTAGAACAATATACTTAGAATGCTCTTATAAAATTAAACAATTTCCTGACAATTTGCAACTGAATGTAAATTGTGTGTGGGCATAGGTTTGCGCTAAATATTTTTTTAAATAATCCAAACGTTCGATATAACATAACTAAATGCTAATTAGAATTTTTCACTTTCTAAATATAAACATCAATATGGTGGACCACTGTTACACGAGTCGTTTAATTGACAACAAAATTTCAGTTATAGAATAATCCTCACTTTGTATGAATCATTTAGGGCATATGATTAATAGTTTGCTATTTTTACAAATAAAGAAATGTTATACTACGAAAATAATGGTGCTGTGTATCTAACTGATTTTAAATCTTTATCTTTTTGTTTATTTTAGGGTCATGGTCACTCGCATGATTTCACAGAAAGTCAAAGCAAGGTAACCAATTATATTTTACTTATCATTAATCTTGTAAATATCAAATCATTTTTTGAGTTATGCATTACATCTTTTACAGATTGAAAATCAACACAATCTCCTTGAACAAGTTTTCTTATGACAGTTTTTGAGATGGTATGATGTGGCTATTGTTCATAGGTTCATTCAGACTTATAAAAAAACGCTAGATAATTATGTTTATATGTAGCAACATGCGTGTTATTCTCAAATCAGCAAGCTTCACAAATTTTGGGGTCACTAATTTAAAAGTAAGACAATAAATTTGAGGTTCCCAAATCACTATCTAAATATGCTTTGAAATATCTCTTGAGAAAATTAGTGCTGATGAAACTTATGTGTTTCTCTTGAAAGGTTATGAATTCAACTCACTTGCAGAGGCTCTGTAGGAGGATATATAAACGATGTAGAGAACACAATTCTAAGAATAAGATGTACCAAGTGTTATGTGTGTTGGAGAGAAATGTTTCCAAAAAATCATAGTTTGACATTAAAATACAACCGAGACTCATGCGAGGCTGTTGATAAAAAAGACAAAGCTATAAGAATATTACAAAGAAGCAATATACATTAACAAGGGATTCTATACAATATTAAACCGTTTAACTTATTTATAAAGCAAACTACATAACACTATCAATTTAGATTTGCTTTAAAATCCAAGCATAATGACAAGAAGTAAAGAAGTTTCAAATTCCATGCTTATCTGATTGTTCATTCATTCTAACAGCGAAAATTTTACTTGCAACTGTTTTATATAGATATCTCGATGAATTAGTATCATAGATTTCACAGCTACTTGGACTGACTATACTGAGCGGATCAACAGATTTACAATCTCAAACGGCTCTTTAAGCCATTCTTCACTTTATTTATGTAGAGAGGAATACATTTTGGTTCTTACAGTGTTATTAAATGCCAGTGTGCCATAAAAAAACAGTAGTGGTGATAATTGACCCATAGCTGTGGGTAAGACTTTGTTTGCTCAACAATGTATATCTATGGTCCGATGGGACACAACATATCTATAGCCTAAGTATTCATATTTGTACAGGTGTAAGGTGATGTCGGCTACATATTAAAGTTTTTTTAATTATTTTTTAAATTTTAATTCCATTGTATGACTGGCTGAACGGATATAATATTACAAATAGTAATAATTGGATAACTATTTGACACAGGTTAAACTAGTCGAATAGCATCAAGTTTCAAATATTGGAGGGGAAATGATTTGGCTATTACTTGACAATTCATACTGTCGCGTTACCAAAAGAGCTACTAAAACTACAGTTATCATAATTATTGATTTATTTCTTTATTTCACATTTATTAAAAAAATGTTATTGAAATATTTATAATTTTTATATCCGAATATTCCTCTTTCTAATATAAAGTTTATGAAAATCCTAATAAGTTTTTAAACTATTTCGGTTGATTTGGGTTAACTATAATGTGACTTTAAACTGTAAAGATGCCTGACAATGAATCTTGTGACTATAGAGCTTATAAATTTAATCGAATTTCCATATTAAAAACATATTTAAGCATGGATCTGAATTTGAACCGGTTTCTCGTCTGAATCTTTAACTAATTCTCGCCACAATTCATTTCATTCGGTAAATGAGAAAATATTTTATGAATCAAAACTGGTGTGCGACTGTAAACAGGTAAACGGCCTCTTTATTCCTCGAATCTGAGCAGTCATTAGGGAACTGACTAAATTATGTCTCACTAGGTGTTTTAGGTAATATATAACGACGTATTTTCAAACATATACCATATCCAAATATTAAAATGCGTCCAATGTAATGCAGAATACCGAAGGTTACAGCTTTGTAATAATTTTAAAAAAACAACACTTTTTTAAAGTTCTTTTAAAGAATGTCCTTATAAAACAAGATTCTTATACCGTTTATATTCTATTTATGGCGTTATCAACATTTTTCTTATGTTGTTATTTATGAGTTAGTTTGCCACACGAACCTCTCAGTTTTTTTTATAGTACCGGCTGCTTTTTAGTCACGCATTAACGATCAATAAGCTCATCGATTAACTATCTAAAATCTGTGTGTTCAGATTGACTTTATTCATTCATTTGTTTGACTTTTTAGGTCTCTCTTCCTTTTCCTGTCTTCTTATATCAACCTTTAACAAAAAACAAACAAATATTTGCACAGAACATCTACACTGTTAATATAATATCTATCTACAAGTATTGTTAAGTAATTTACCCGATAGTTCCCAAAAATGCCCATTAAATTATTCTTACCATTTTTTTTTCTGAAATCCTTCACAATAATCTTAAATTTGTTTACGCTATTACTATTTTTATCTGATTAGGCAATTTGTTCCAAAACATATCACTCTGTTAGCAAAAAATCCAATTTGTTAATAGATTTTTTAAAAAATCTGCCTCGACAGTTGAGAAATATTAAAATGCCTACCATAATTAGTAATTCCATTTATTCATTTGAATTTTCAGTTAGATCACCGCTTTCTTCTTTCCAATAAAGTAATTAATCCTAATTTCTCTAATCGCTCCTTTTAATTGTTATCTTCTACTCTTAATACTTTTGTCACTCTTCTTACACTCCATTTTCCATGTCTTAAGACCGGAGACCAGGCCTAAATATAATATTCTATATGAGGTCTTATTCGGTTGTCGTATGTTTTTAAAACATTTGCCCCCCTTTATTGAAATATTGCTTATCATATATTATTGACCCAATTTAGAGCAAGTTTTAGGGATGCTTTGTTGCTATCTGCTGATGTTCGTTTAACCCGTTAATTCACCATTCATTTTTCTTTGTTCGTTTTCCATTCAATATTTTCTTTTTTAACTAGATTAGTGTCAGTACAGTTTCCTGTTACATTTTTGTATTTTATTAGTGAAACATCCGGTTGTGTTCTACGAGTAAGTGTCTGTCCAACCTGACAGGTTGATCAGCAAATGCTTCCTTTAATTGGCGAAAAAAAGGTGCATTTTTATTTTCTGGACAAAGTCATAATTAAAAATCTTAATGGTACGACCATGAGATCACTCGTGCTATTAAAGAACGTCTGGATCTCTATCTAATAATATTTTGTTTTGTTTTAGAGCCCTGAAGTCTACACAGTATCAGAAAATAGTAAAGCAGTTGAAGAAAAAACTAATTCAGAGATGAACATTGGTGAGGTGAAGACAGAAATAAAACAAAGTAAATTGGCTTTTCTACTTTTTCTTTATTTTTCTTATCTACAAATGACTAACATATTTTTTTATAGTTATATCGGTTTCACGATTAATTTTGATTGGATTATTTTTTTATTTTTATTAAGCAATCATTTCTGGAAAACAAATCTTATTAGACTAAAATCAAGTCTATATTACAAGAAAAGAAAAACTGGATTACCTATTGTAATAGTTTATGGTACTAGCTTCCTGTCCATTACTCGATCTTATGTTGTGACGATCTATAATGAAAACGGTTCTAAATTATTTGATAATAGAGATTAGGCCTATCCATGACAAGTTAAAGGATGTTTCTCGCTATTTTAAAGAATTCCTCCGTTTTTTTCTGGAGGTATGACACCTACAACTGTGTAGTAATTAATACTTTTAATCAACGTAATTTAATATAACTAAGTGGTACTATGTACTCAATAGCTGAGGCTGAGGGGGTTTCATACCTTTCCCAATGGTATTTATCCGGAAGAGAACGTAAAAACGTGACTGGAAAAATAGTAAAGATTGAAACTCCGTATCAAATCAGCAATTTTGGAACTGAAAAATAAAGTACATTTCTGTCACCTTTCCTAGCTTTTGATTTTTTTTAAATCATGTTTAAATACTACAGTAATGGGCTTTCCTTTTGTAAAAGGTTTCAACCCCATTTTTTTTTCAAAGGTAACTAAATAATCGTGCTAAACGCCCACAACAAATCGGTGACCTCAAATAGTCCAATTCTATAATTAATTTGTTTATTTATTTGGGTTTTTTTCTTCTTTCAAACTTGTAATACTTCATGCAATAAATTTGTACCTTTCTATATTTTTAAAGAACGCTTTGAAAGTCACATATACATGATTCAAAATAATTTCAATGCTCTATATATTTTTTATTTCTAGCACACAGTATCCCTCCTTTGGCTTTAATGGTTGTTATTGGTGACGCTTTACACAATTTTGCTGACGGCCTCGCTATTGGAGCTGCATTCAATCAAAGTTTGATGGTTGGATTTGCAACAAGTTTGGCTGTTTTGTGCCACGAACTCCCTCATGAGTTAGGTTCGTATTTATTTATAAAACCTCAATTTTTTGTGTATTAATTGTCTAGCGCATTCTCTCAGAGAAAAACGCAAAGCATGAAAGAATTATATATTGCTACCGCTTCTAAAAGAAAATTAACATATTTTTAAGAAAATTATTGCATTAAGATTTCATATTAAATTGATATATAAAATGTCAGATCGCTTGAAGAGTTCTACTGGTACTACCTGCCGCCAGGTCAGTGACTAAGCCGACCCAGACCAGGCTTAGTTGAGCGCACAACATAACTTAAAAATGAGATTTGTCAAATTGTAGCGTCAATGACCATCTAGCACACGCATTTCTGTAAAGTTCAAGACTAGATATCCTTCGAATCTTTATCTGGTCATTCATTGCAACTCTCTACTCTATCTTGGACTCCCACTTTGTTACTGGATCCAAGAGATGTCAAGAGGGTGGGTCTATGTAACCACTTACATAAAATCCACTGGATTCTAAAGAAAATACATTATGGATATCATAGGTCACCATTCATAAGTCGTTCCCCCTTTTCTAAGTAAGTATTTTAACAGATTTTGCCAGATGGATACTTGCGGCTAAAATTTAATTTGACCTGATAAAAATACTTTTATACAACTTTTACTGTTAAAAAGAGGAGGAATTGTTAAACATTTTATAAAAGATACTTTCGCTCACTATATAGAAAGGAATGTATTTTACCAGGTATTAAATTTCACTTCATGTAATTTCGATAAAATGTAAGTGGATCATAAATCTGTATTATACTCCGACTCTTCTGATTGCATGTTATCTCAGAGCAGAAAAAATGGCACATAGTAGCGAGCTTTATTTTTTTATTTTTTTTATTTTTTATTCATTCAATAGTGTTAAACTATTTTTACATAATTAATAAATTTCCAATATAATTTAAAGCTTTAAATGGTGTTGGAGTCATTATATGCGAATACTTCGATCAGATAAGGTTTCAAGAGATAACTATTAAAGGCTAATTATAAAGTAATCCCCTTATTTATATAAAATTCATTTAAAAATATAAATTGGATTGGATATTAATTGAGAGTGCCATCATAACGAACAAGATTTATTTCAAGCTTATTAATTAAGAAGACTCTTTCGTTTTCTCTTTTTTCCAGAATTGTGTTACTTTAGGTGTTATTTCAAGGATTTACTAAATTCTTTAGGTAACACATTGGCATATTCCTATACTCTCGCCTCAAACTAACCACCGACAGTAGTATTGCGAGAATATAAGAATAAATTGTTACTAAATAGTCCCGTTAGAACTAGAGTTTACAGTAGTCGATTTTTCGTTTTGTGTTTTTTTAACTGAAATATATTTTACTTTTATTTCTCAGGTGACTTTGGTGTTCTTTTAGGGAGTGGTATTGGCTTTAAACGTGCCATTTTCTTCAATCTGTTTTCATCCCTCACGGCTCTAATTGGTTTATATATTGGACTTATTATTGCCACAGACATTATTATTCGTCAATGGATTTTTGCGATAACTTCCGGAATGTTTCTCTACATTTCTCTCGTCGACCTGGTAAGTTTTCAGCGCAACTATTTTTGACATCTTGAATTCGCTACCAACTGAATCACCTACCACAGACCAATTCAGTTTGCCTATTTTATCTTAAACTTAATTTTCGCAATCGTGAGACTTTACTCTCTAAAGGTTTGAAAATGCACACATACGATCCATATATGTATCGCTGCTTTTTTTTAAAGTTACTATTATTAAATAATCTTGAAAAGATCTATTTACTGTTTGTCTATATACTGTTTCCAATGCGAAGTGAGATCAAACGCATCGACATCTAAGTTTAATGTTTTAAATTCTGAAATTTAATGGAAGGCTTGTGCACAGCTGAACTTATATAGTCGGTGGGGTGGCATATTTTCAGTATCATCCACACTAGGAGTCTGTCCTTTTCACTTGCACTAGACCAGGGATATTGTTTTGGCGTCTGAGGTGGAGCACCACACCTATCATAAGCTCCCCACTTTACCACACAGATCCAAGTTATTCTATTCATATGCTGAGTTGGCGCGGGCCGATATTGAACCCGGAACTTTTGTTTCCTAGGCTGTGATTATATCAAGACCAGTCAGTACGAATTCTCGATACGCTTCAATCATGTCTGTACTTTTTTAAAACGAAATGTATTTGTTTTGCGAAACATACTCACCAGACTTTACTCTGTGCAACGTTTTCTTGTTTCTTGAAATTTCATCTTAACGGTATTAAATAAGGACGTGGAAAAGACTGTTTTGAAAAAATTAGAAGTTTCATTTATTGTTCATTTCGTCCTTGGTAAGTATGGCTTCAGTCTCGACACTTTTTGGACACCTCGTATAGGTTTCAACTTTAATTAGAATTCGCCCGTGGTGTTATGGTTATCGTCATAGAAAATGGATAGGGCGACCCGAGTTCAATCTTGAACGAAGCTCTCTTCCCCCATCTCTGGGTTAAATACTACTACTACTATTCTTTTACCGGGAAGACTTTAGCATTAAACAAAGAAAGCAAATAAAAGGAAAATCCTGAACGAGGCTGATACCCTTGGGAAATGTATGAATCCAACTATTCTCTCCAGCTACGGTAGATAGTAGGATAGACTGGGCTCTTTAACATTGATATGATTTAAATATAATTACTTGATTTTATTTATTTTCAAATGTAGATTTGAATATTTTATCAGACATATATTCGAGGATTTATCGGTTGTTTTATCAATGTGCTAGTCTGATATAGCTATCATTGCCGTGTACGATAAAAATATTTCAAAATCTAATGCAAAAAAAAATAACAGCATTTTGTTTTAGATTATTGTTCTCATTGGGCATAACTGAAGTTTCCTATTATCCACAAAGGGATATATTCCAAAACCTAAAGCAGATTGTTGCAACTGCAATAGTTGCCAAATCATGTGTATATATTAGTTTTTGGTATGCATAGATACCAACGATTTAACTTCGTTTTACGGTATGTCAGCACGGGATATTTAATGTCGAAGAAAAGTTTTTGTTTGTTTTTTTTTTTTCTTGCAAGCAATTATTTTTCAAGTAACAAATAATAATTTGTAAGCGGTTATATAAATAATTGTCACGTGGTTATATGGTTTCAAGTATTAAAAGCTAGATGGAAACTACACAAGAATATTGCGTGCTGTCTTGAATAGATCTTAGAAGCAGTACTCCACAAGAAAGCAGTTGTTAGCTACTTTTCCCCTATCACACAAACTATCCAAATAAGACGAACAAGACGCCTGGACCTACATCAATCAGCTCTGTACGGATTCTTGACGCCGCATGGAGAAGCTGCCAGTGGCGACAACTAGTGCGACCTGGTGATGATGAATGTGAAAGCAGTGAAATGGTTTTAATTATTTATTTGCACATTTATAAGGTTTCAAGTATTCCTATCTAATACTAATTATTTTTAAACGTATCTGTTTGATCCATAGATGGGGCCCTAAGACTTGTTCTTGTTTTGGATCTTAGCAAATTTTTTTTTTTTTTTTTTTTACTTTAAATCAAAAAAGTATACCTTTTGCCCTCAAAAGAAGAACTTTATGGTCTTTCATAGCATGTCCAAACTGCCAGCATCCATAAAGTTAAACTTTGAGATCATTATTAATCATTAACCACTTTGTTCTAGAATGCTCAGTAGCTGATCTCACAGAATTAGCAAAATAATCTTGCACATAACGCTTTAAAACTAAATTTCATGGAGCATGCATATTTGTTTAAAGAAATACTATGAATGGCCGCAATATTAAGACGTACTATTGGTATATGATAGGTATGTACAAAATATAGGCATCAATATTTTAAAACGTTAATAAAAAAAAATGAAATTATCTTTTTACTAATTTCTTTTACGTTTAATATAAAGAACAATTCTAAGTTTGTGTTTAAAAAAAAGAAAAAAACATGTTACATATAACGTATGTTTTTATTGCTTTAAATAAATGTTTGATGAATTGTTTATTTTTCATATATTTCCCGCCAAAATATAATGGTCATATTTGATATTTTTATCACATTACCATCAGCAGCAGCAGCTGTTGTCAGCACTAAAGATACTAATGTGATTAACGGCTTCCGTATTAAAAAAAAAAAAATAAGACAGCAATTTTTACTTTAAAAAATTTTCAATATTTTTTTCATAAAGACTATCAAAATTTAATTTCCTTATTTTTAGCTATATATTTTTAACAGTCCTTTCTTTAATTAAATAAATACACTTTTGTCATCCAGTGAATGGGAGAATTTATATTACATTTATAAATTTTAAAACCTCTCTAAAATAAATTTAAAAAATACAAAAATAGAGAAATTGAACTTTTAATGTCACATTCCTTAGAAAATAAGTAAACGATAAAAAAATTATTTACCAGACTTAAGTTTCACAATTGTATCAGAGAGCACTTGGACGAGTGGCGGATGTGGGGCCCATGGAGTTGAGAATTCCTGCCCCCAAGGGCTAAGCGTGTCCGTGTGGCCTGCGCAAGTTGGTGGGTATAGCGAGTGACTCGAGATTGAACTCGCGCTGTCACCCCCTGTTAGCTGAAGTGGTTCGACCACTGAAAGAAATGAATTCCGAGGCGAGTTCTCTCTGGCAGAACGTCTTTTTCAGTGGATAGGACGGTGTGTCGTGTTTCGATCTTAAAGTGAAGTAAACATTTGATGGATTGTGTAAGAACTACTGGGAGTGTTGCCGCAGAATACTTTTTGCAGTTGAATCTAACTAAAACAATGTAAGACGTCCTACTACCGACTTTACCAAAATATCGATTTTTGTTTTGCTTCACATATGTTTCGTCATTGAATCATCTTTCCAAAAATGTAAAAAATCATTTTCAGAAACCAAAAGATTACGGAGAAACTTATTGTTCACTATATGGGGATCGATGCGTGAAACAAAAACGAACGAAAAAATAATTAGACCTTTTTAATTTAGAGTAAATATTTATTTAGAATAAAAGATCTTTCATTACTTAATATACCGAAAATTTTATTAAGACCGGATTATTGATTTATTTTTAATTAAAAAAAAAATTTCCTGTGATCCCCGGTTTTTGTAAGGCGCATGAATTGTGCATCTCTAGTATCTGGCGTAATATTTCTGATTCTAAACTTTTGGGGCTCGTGGTACATAGTAAAATAACGCTCAGATCTAAATATCAGATTCAAAGTAAACTAATCAATTGTTTATTTCTGATTTAACAATGACTGCAACGGAAATAATTACTGCATCTTAATGACATTTATTAAGTAGTCATTTACAGAAGTATGGGATACCTAGTAAGAATCGAACTCCCTAACAGTGATCATATGGCTAAACTCATTAACGACGCGAGGGGCTTTAAAATTTACTAAACATTGCTTTGTGTAGCCTCAGTGATATTAAGTAAAGCTTAATCCAATATAGGGCTAAAAAAGAGGAATTCAGAAGACGCTAACTTGAAAAGCAGCGTTTTGTGTTTTTATTTGGGCAAGAACTCTTACTGCCACTGATGGAAAATATGAATTTAATAAATTATGAAAGTTTCAAACAACAGCTGGAAAGTTTGTAGTGTCTAAAGTTTTACTCTGCTCTTTATTGCTTGTGTAATCGGTTAACTATCGTAGTAACTTACAAACTCGGAGAATTTTAGAATCTATAAAAATGAGTCCGCACAAAATTAGAGGAAAAACAGTCTACTTGCCTAGCACAGAAAAACAAGTCAGCTATAAATAATACAGACATAGGCGATAACTTACGGTTGAAAATACTGGTTCCCGTTGGTTCAGCGAAGTCAAGCAGCGATGAGATTGCTCAGTACTTAGATGGGTAACCTCTTAGCAACAACAGGTACTATAAAATACGTAATGTCTGTGTACTAGGCTAAGAAAATTTTAGTGAATAACAACGTAGTCATTGGCGATGAAAAATGGATTTATTGCTGGAGCCAGATTAAATCTCCATGCGCGGAGGCTACAATGAGAAATTGACTTGTTTGAATGACACCTTGGAAGAGGAAATTTCCTTTTCTGGACAAGGAAATGAGCGAGCTTTTGTTTTATCCGACTTGGTTTGTTCTGTTGCATTTGTAACATAGTCCTAAGAGAGGACGTTCTGTATGTGACATATTCTCTTGACCTATCACTATCACCTGCACCCCTACACAGAACGCTCCTTGTTTAATCAATAGTTCCAGTAATTTCAGATATCAAAAAATTACCAAAATTGTTCTTTTATGAGAAGTATATAATTCAACAGAAAGTTGCGTAAGATCATAGAAATATTCTATGAATAATGATGATGCTAATGATTTTCATAAAAACATATTCTAGAAGCTTTTGTATCGACGTAATATCTCAACTGCAAAGCAAACCTTTACGGTATATTTTATATGCAGCATGAATTTCTATTTTCAAATAATATATTAACTTAAGACCGACAGCTGTACATATCGATTTCATAAATATCTGGTGAATTTAAGGAAAATTAAATTTCATTCATACGAATGTGCATAATTCAATTTTGATAAACTGCTAACAATAGTTCACTATGATGTGTTATATTAGTGGGCACCTCATGTAGTGTAATGGTTAGCAAACTAGATTCGCAAACCATTGTTAGTGAGTTCGATTCTCATTAGGAACATTATACTTCTGGCCTTGTGCCGCACCCAGGCTTAGTAAATAACTGATTAGTAATAAAAAGAAACTAATTTCCGAAGAATTTTAAAATACTTAATCCTTTCTATTTCGTGTGTGACTACATTCGACGTATGGCACCGTGTTATGAACACATTGTTGAATTTTATGGTGGGTCTTTTTGCTGATCTGTATTTTCAACCCACTCTGGAATTTTGCTGAGAAGTTTCTCATTATTCTGACACCAAGTTCGATTATCCTTGCCCTATTTTCAATTCAGATTATTTCTCTTGAAACTCGTAAAGATAAACTGTATCAGTCCTTTTGTACTAAACAAAATTGTTCTTACAAAAAAACAAAACCTGCGTGATTCACTCAGAATCTTTGCTTATGTCATCCGGGCTTTTTTTATTTCTTTTTGTTTTAATACCAGTTCATATTATTTACAGTGATTATAACACTTTATAGGGATTCACAGTAATTACTTTTGACAAATTGTTTTATTATTGGAAGATGTAGTACTTAGTTATCAAAATTATAAAATACGATACCAAAACAGTTAAGCTACTCCAACTCACAAAAGGGTGTATATAAAAACCTGGAAATTGTCAGATCATAACCTTATACCCCCTTCCTTGTATAATGATTTCTGTAATCTGGAGTTTTGCATTATTTTAAATTACTGCAATTTTATAATTTACTTTTTTCTTTTATCTTTTCAGCTTCCGCTTCTTAAATCTAATGAGCTAAGGAACAACAAAGGACTTTTGATATTCAGTAATTTCGGCATTTTATGCGGTGTTGGACTTATGTTGATTATCGGAATCTATGAGGAAGACATAAAGTTCTCAGTGTAATTGGTAAGTTCCTTTCTTCGATGCAAAATTCATTATAATTAATTATGAATCTTGAGAACTTATATTAATAAGTGTGAAGTTTTTGTTTGTACTCTATAGACGTCCGAATGGTTTCATGTGAAATTAACAAATTTGATATGTATACTTATTAGACACTGAGGAAGGTTTTGATGTAAAACAAACCTTCTTCCCCATATGGAAAGAATGGTTCTTATCGAGAGGAGTTTTCTAACTATAATAAATAGGGAGCTATGTTACTTGAAGATGTAACTAATCGCACAAAATAAAAATTTCCAAAGTTCAGTATTATTTAGCTGACTAAAACGAATATTCTCATTTAATTAAATATTATAGATGCAGTTTGCATGTACTTCTTACAACTGGAAATGTTAAATAATTACATAATTATTGCTTAGTTAGGACTAAAAATCCGAGAAAAAAAAACAAATTTTAAAATCAATAAATCACTTAAGCATCACTTAAGGTTTAAAAACTATTCCTCAACAAAAACTGCATGCAATTTTTCACGAAATTATATTAACTTTACAAAACTTTATGAAAAATAAAAGTTGTAAATCTTTTTTTCTGTAATGGGAATTTCTTTAATTGCAATGATTAGTTTTTAACCGCTTGGTGTAATTTTTTATTGACAGTAAAGATTGTAAAGTGAATTAAATAAGTAGAAGTGATTTTTACACTTGTCTGATAGTTTTACAATGTCTGTGATCCAAGTCTTGACCTCTTACCCAGCAGAGTACTTCAGCTCCTTTACTCTATAAAACTTATTGAATATGAATTAAAATTTCCAAAATTCAGAATTATTTAGCTTACTAAAATGAATATTCTCATTTAGTTAAATATCATAGATGTATTTTACATGTACTTTTTAATTCGTTTTATTTTTTAAGCTTGACATCTATGTTTTTTTAAGTTACATTTTATTTTATAAATTTTAGAATATAATCTATTTCCTAAAAATTTAATAACATTAATTCTATTTTACTTTTTGTCTTTAAGAAAAAATTGTAAAGTTTTACACCTTCTTGGGTTTTATTTGTACACGTACCGTAGAAATTGACTAATATATATATATGAGAGAGCGGGGAGCTCAATGTGTAATGGACACGATAAAAAGTTCAAATTCTTGAGTGCTAATACCTTTGGGAAAAGCATGAATCCAACTATTCTCCCTCTCAGCTATGAGTAAATAGTGTGGCAGATTGGGCTCATTAACCTTGTAAAGCAACTGGTCTAAGAGATGGAAAACTATGAATTCAGACCTATGAAACTTATTAGGTTTTAATGTTCGAGTCTTTAAACATTTTTAATTGGCCCAATTTTATTACACTGCTTACTCAATTTTTGCTATTTGTCTGTTGGATATATATTTATATTTAGTACACTCTTCTCTTAAATGTCGGTATATATTGATAGCTTATTAAGTCCTTAACTATTATAGGGTTTCAAAATGCGAGTTTTTAAATATCTTTTTTTATTAAACCAACTTTAATTGTACTGATTTTTTTAGTATCCTAAGATATGAAAAATAACTTTATTTAAAAAAGCGGAAATGTTTAAAATCTCTCTAGACAACATCTTAGTGTAACAAATGGCATCAATATCATTCGATTTTACATTACAGCCAGAAAATATTCGTCGAATACCTTTTGGTAATCATTTTTTTTTAATTAAGAATCAATCACCTGGCCATTATGAATAATGAACCATTGAGTCACATTTTTAATTGGTTTATGCACAGATGATATGTGTGTGTGTGCAATCAACGAATAGAACTAAAACCACTTAATAAATTGGTTCGAACTCTACGAAGATACCATCTCTAATTCTGCTGTATTTGTCAAAGTTGGTGATAGCATATGTTAGTCTCACTAAAAGCACAGATTTGCGCTTGAATCTGGACGCAGTCGTTGGAAAATATCTATTGAAACCGGTACTTGTCTATGAACCAAGTCTCTTCTCTTCATGCCATTTTATTGAGGGGAAAAGGCAATGGTCGATACAGCTTGATATCAGTGTTGTTGCAGTTGTTAGACTGGGGTTGAAGACAATATGAAACTGCTTTAGAGATTCCAGTTCTTGGTTTTGAGTTCAGTTATCCTTCTCCTAGACTGGTTATCCATCAGAGCTAAATAACACCGCATATTCTAGTATTTTACTCATAGCCGTGTGCTTTCTAAATAAAATTACTTTTTACTTTATCGTTTATGGATACGAGTCAGTGTCTTTGACTATATGTTGAATATTGTATTGGTGTTCGTTACTACACAATGAAATGGAAAGTGACATATCTATTGAGGACTTGAACAATTATGGCTCTCCACTGCTTTCATTATCTGTAAACTGTGCATTGTCATGGAAGGAATGGTTCACCATTTCCTACTGCACTGTTTGAATCCAAAGTTGTTAGTATCTTAGTGTAGTTATCCACCACGACTGCTAGGAAGTGCCAACGGACTAACTGATACTCACAATTCCGCCTTTCACACTAATAACTATTACGGCAACCCACACAACATAGTTACAGAAAAAATGGATGTTTTGATGTTTTTATCATTTAATTTTTATCTTATCATTAATGTACTTGTTTTTTATCTTTTTATTTTTATAGGGATTGAGGCTTTCCTGAATCTTCCATGAAAGGCGATACCATATCTGGAATTATATAATGTGTGTGAGTGTGTTTGTATGTATGCATGTACACGTGTGTGTGTGTGATGTATATCAGTTCGTCCATGTTATATAACCAATTTTTTTACTTTTTCCAAAGAAAAACTAAAGCCGACTTGTAATATAAGAGTGTAATTGTGGGATTTCACTGAAATATCTTGCCTTCAAATCATGATACAATTAATAAAAAGTAAAACGGAAACTAACACTAACGCGACTGAAAAGTTATATCATACTGCTGTGGTAAACAAAACAAAAATAGTGCCTTTGTGTGTGTGTGTGTGTGTGTATATATATATATATATATATATATATATATATATATTAATTAGTGTGTGAATGAATGAAACAGTTGCAGATTTTTTAATGTCTGTCAGAACTGTGACAAAATTGTAGCTAGTGTTAACAAAACCTCGTAAAAATAAGTCTTCATCATTTATACTTGTTACTTATATTATGATTATTTTTATAGGCGTTTTGTTAGCACTTTTACTACATTAAACAAAAATGTTTTTGATAATGTGGCAGATTTTGGGAGTTTAAAATTTCTAAAAAGCTCCAATTGGTTGAATCATCTAAACTCTTCAATGAATGAAAAACACAACTGGCATAAAAATATATTTTGGTACAAATTTTTTGTATAAATTCTTTATACATAAATTTAAAAAAAGATTGATTGGACTGGGGAGGGATATCATTTTTATCAAAAACATGATCATTTGATATTACAATCTTGTAAATTTCACTTTTTTAATTTCTAATGCGTCCTTTTGCTTTTTTTTTATAACCTTTGAAATAGTGTAATGTTTGATGTTACAGGTTTTACTTCAGATTGGAAGAATGTAAGATTTTTTATTACACATGAACGACCGGACCTTAGCTTGTTTACTTAACGCTATAGAGTTACAAGGTCATGTGTGTCTGATTGTATCTATGTAAAACAGCTCTGATTTATGTGTACAAAATATACTGATGGATAATAAAATGCAACATTCTGAAGGATACCGATTTCGACTTTGGTACAGTATATGCATGGGGTCTAATTAATATTCCCTTTTTTAATTTTTTAGAACCTGTGATTGTATTGTTCTGTGAATGTGATTATTTATTGTAATCAACTTTTATTACATGAATAAATTGAAACTCATAATCAGGATTTTGTCATTTTATTTTTCGACAGTATGTATATACACAAATAATTTTAGTTTTAGCCTTAGAACAAAGGATCAGTTGCTAAGAGTATTACAAGAATTACATTTCCAAACAAAGACTCTTATTACTTATTCATTCCAAAATCCTGAATCCGCAATAGCTATTTCTTAAAAAAATAAATAATAAAAACAAACTTTATAACCTTCTATTAGTTATTTCCCACCTGGATAATTTCAAAGCCATTTGCGATCAGTCTAGATGCTAGTAAAATCTCTAATAATCCATTGGCATCAATCCTTAAAACTAGATATTCTATTTTACTATATAAAAATAATCCTGATTTAAAAAAAATAAGAAATAAAAAATACATTTTTTTTTCAAATTTCTGATAAAAATTTTCACTAATATTTCTCACACACACACACATTTAATGGGTGTGAGAGAGAGAATGACAATTAACCACTGGGTGTGCGGCTTTCAAAGACGCTCTAAGGTGTGCTTATTAACAATTATACACTGCATCTTTTAGATACCAGAGTTGTAGAAACAATTAAATGATCCCTGAAATTATTATAAAAGCGACCCACGATGATATTCATGCAACAGAAAAGTAAATTTGGTTCCCATTTTTGTATATCATATAAGTTTACAGTTTTGAGTATTTTCTGTTGAAAAAATGTTAATAGGAAATTAACATCATTTCTCTTGATAATTTCTTATTGATTATGTATATAGATTTTCTTCCCACTTCCCAAAATAGCCACTTTGCAAAAGTGTAAAATTTATATTTTCAAAGATGATTTTTTTTTTTTTTTTTTTTTTTTTTTTTTTTCATTCAAATTGAATATTCCTGTTTGCCTTTCTTTTCCTAATACACGTAAAAGTTAACCTAAGAGACACCGTTTATAAAAAAATTCTATATTTACATATAATCGTACCAAGTTTATTAAGTAAAAGTTATTTCTCCCTCAAATAATTCTGGCGAGTATTTAGTTAATCAGTTTTATGCGAGGTCGCCCTATCCGAAGCCAAGTTTATTTTCTTACAAAGTCTAAGGGAGACAATTGATAATAGTAAAAAAAAGTGTTTTCTGTTGAACTGAAAGCCATTATCCTCTACGAAAATAGCTTAGTGTAAACGTTGGTCTCACGTGAAAAATATCTTCAACGAGATGATTCAATTTTCTTAGAATCTTGTGAGACTGCCCATAACTTCTGCTAGGATGGGAGTGTAGTATCTGTGTGCACTGTATATGATCAGTGTTTTATCTTTGGTTAAAATTAGTGTAGTACATATATTCGTGGAAATCTAATCAAATACGAGAAATTGCTGAAAAGTTCAACCAATGATCATTTTATTATTTGCTTTGTCTTATTTGAAGGGCTAAATAAACTCGAGAAACGATATGCTGAATACCTTGATGAATGTGTGGAATGGATATTATAATATTGGTTTCCTGAGTCTTTGTTATTCCCTTCTTAATAAGGCCAGGGAACTCTTCAGTACTCTTCGTGTGTCATAGAATTTTTAATTACCTTAAGTCTTTAAGTCTATCAAAATATTATACATTTAGTTAAATATGATACAAAAAATAAACTGATAATGTTCTTTTGCAAAAGTAATTCCTCTTTTAGTACTTCATTGTTGCGTTGCACAAATTTCACCATTAAATATGAAAATATCTTTTAGAATTTAGATACTAAATGTTGACGATTATTGATTGGCATTGCATTGTACTATTTTCTTTTTTACTACATCTGGTCATATATATTTGATGCGTGCGTGCGTGTTAACTCTCAAGTATTAGTTAAATATTATGTAATTAAAAAAAAAATAAAACGATTGTTAGTTATAACTCCAATTCAGCTGCAGTATTTCGATAAGAGATGGTCATTACATGATTTAAGATACCGTTTAAACTAAGTATAGCTTAAATTTAGAAACTGCAAGCATGAGACATCTAGTTAGGATCAAACTCACTAATCGGTATTAACTAATCTACGATACTAAGAGTATTTACAGGGATTCGTTGGAGCCCTTATTCTCCGTAGTTGTTTCTTTCTTTCGTCCGAAATAGCCAAGTACAATATAAAATGCAGACACTTGTATTATCAAAACGTACAGAAATGTTGTTGCAAATTTTAATGGTATTTGCTACAAGACTTATCTGTGAGGTTAAATACCGTTCGTTGGAGAAGTGGTGATAACAGGGGTATTCTGGTCGCTGGTTGGAATGTAGATAAGACGCTTCGACAGGTCGTTTCTCGTTCTTCAGCCTTCTGTTAGTATGCTATTGTATCCGCCTTAGAACGTTTGCTGATACAATGCCTAGAAAGTTTGCTGGTGGTAGAGTTCTGTAGAGACGCTTTTCACGTCCTTCCCTGGTAACTGTTCTGTGATAAGGAAATTTGATTTTGGCGCCAACCTCGTATGTTGGCTATTCGCCCCCTAGCGACAAGGGGAGATAATTCTCTATCAGATTTCCGATATTCTCCCAACGACGAAGAAAACATGCAATGAGTATCAGTGCATGTTACCTGGCTACTTCTACTTTAATTCTCAGTGATAAGATTGGCGGGTAACAAAAGAGAGAGAATGGGAATCCTTACCCATTCTAATATCCGCAGTTAATTTTTTAAAAATATCTATTTATCAATAGTATAAAAAGTCTTCATGTTTATTCTTCCTTTTTTCCCTTTTAGGCCTTACTTGGGCTTTTTCTTGAGGTTGTGCTGTATCGGCCGGAGGCTCGTTTGCATCATGACTGTAAGTCAAGGACCGTTCTAGCGGGTATAGGTGCTTGATGCTATGTAGTTCAACCGACCCATCTCCTTTTCTGATGCCAACCGAACGAACCTTTCCATCGCTTCCGGGATGTAGTTCAACAACCCGTCCCAGTTGCCAAAATGGCCTAGGTTTAGCTGGATTCTTGATCAGCACTACCTCGTCCACATGGATTCTATTATGGTAGTCCATCTCGTGCAAATCTGTGCCAGCTTCTCTTAGGTTGAGTAGATATTCATCATACCAACTGTCCTTGAATTTCTCCAACAGCTCATCTCTATTCCTCAGAGACTCTAACAATTGGTTTCTTGTTGGCTCAATGTAGTTGGATGATATGTCCTGTCGCACCAATATTTCCCCATTAACATTGGGGTGTATAAAAGAATTTGGAGTTAAGGGTATGAGCCCGATATCCGAAGAACATCTATATGTCAGGGGCCTAGAATTGATTGCCCTCTGTATTCCTGATAACAGGGTTAGGAGTTCGTCATACTCAATCTTAGATCTCCCGACTGTTTTAAAGAGGCTGATCTTTATAGTTTTGATAATGCGCTCCCACACACTTCCCATCCATGGAGAATAAAGTGGCAATTTAACATGCTTTATAGATGCACTTATAAATGTGTCCTTAAATGATTTGCGGTTCAGGTGAACATCCATAATGTTTTTTTCCAGCGCTGCCTTGAAGGACTTAGCATTATCACTGTATATGTGGCTTGGTGTGCCATAAATGTTGGTGAAGCGTGTTAGTGCCTGGATAAAGGATGTAGTGCCCATGTTAGGCACAATTTCAATGTGCACAGCTCTTATGCTTAAGCAGGTGAAAATGAGCAGGTACATCTTTGTAGTTTTCCTTTCCTTTCCCACCCATATGTGGCCGGTGTAGTCAATACCAGTGTGTTGAAATGGGTTTACCAAGTTTACTCGGTGTTTTGGTAGGTTGGTAAGCCTTGGATATCTAAATGCCAAACTGTTGTAACGCTTACAGATATGACATTCAGACAATACTGACTTGACAGCTTGTCTTGCTTGGGTGATCCAGTAACCTGCTAGTCTCAGCTTTTGGCGGTTGCGCCAACACCCAAGTGCTTACACTGATGATGGGCATCTCGGATGATCAATTTAGTCAAGTGGTGACCCTTCGCTAGCAAAATGGGGTATTTTACTTCCCGTTCAAATCTAGCTACCTTATCTATCCGTCCATCCACGCGCAGAATTTAATCTCTATCCAGAAAGATATTCAAGTTCCTGACCAGCCTGGGAACTTCACTTTTATGGGGATCCTCCAAATATTTAATCTCCCCCTCAAACGCCTCCTTCTGTATGGATTTTATCAGATGCAGCTTTGATTCCAATGCACCTATGCATAAATTCAAACACTAATGCAGTTGAATTACACACTTTTGTAAAGGTGGAGAATCTCTGAACATCTACTATTGGGGTTATGCTCACTCTCTGATGTGGTAAAATATAATTCTGACCCCACAGCGTCTTTAGCCTCTGAATTCAAACACTCCAGATTACTGCTAGGTCAGAATCTATTGTCCTTAGTTAACCACGATATGCCCTGTTGCCAGAACTCCAGTTTGTTTACAAACAGGTTGATGTCAACTCCTCTGGAAATCATGTCAGCTGAGTTCTCAGATGAGGGTATGTATTTAAATCTTATCCCCTTTTTATAGTCATTCTCAAGCTGGTCCTTCATGACCTTTATATCCTTCAGGCGGTTTCTCACGATTATGTTCTTGGTTTTAGGCGCATTGCTCATCAACCAGGATAATACGACTTGCGCGTCTACCATTATGCATATGTTTTTTTTATCTTAGCATCTGGATAGGATTTCAAAATCGTGGGCAGCGCTTTAACAGCTATAAAAACTGCCATCAGCCCCATAGTAGGGATAGATTTTGGTTTTAAGGGAGCCACTTTCGCCTTGGCGAACAAAATGTGTGACCTCCTTCCTTGCACAGCGTAGACAACAAAGCCATAGGCATACGGTGATGTGTCACAAAATATACAAATATTCAAGGGTTCCTCTGTATTGATAGTTTCACGTGTAAATGAGACGTTAGACAGTGCAGTCAAATCCTCCGCCAGGGCAGACCAGTCCTTTATGGTATCCTTGGGTGCTTCTTGGTCCCAGGTTGATTTCATAAGTCAAAGCTTCCTTAAAATTAGCTTTGAACTTATGGTACAACAACGGATCAAAAATTCTTGCCGATTATGCTAACATCTGTCTCTTGGTTCTCACATCTTTGTTTATCACCACCCTCGCCACTGCCATCATATCATTATTAGGACTGTAATTATATCCCAATATCCTTTCACAATCTTCATCATGTTGAGAGATGGTATCTTGCTTAACCATAATTGATTTAAGGTCCTCACTGTTTGTACTACATGAGCGAATGTTGAAATTGCCTTAAGTCTGCCTACAGCAATGTTATAGAATTTAATTAATTCCTCAGAATGATAGCTGGTTTGATGTAGATTATCTACATAAAAATTATTTTTTAGAATTTCTGTATATTCATCAGGCTGATACTGTTCAATGTGGTATTTTAGGATGTAGTTGAGGATAAATGGGCTGGTAGTAAAGCCAAATATCAGGGTATTATACCTGTAGCACAAAAGTTAATCTCCATCTTTCACAAAGAAGCAGAATCTATTCTTGTCTTCTTCCTTCTTCAACTTGATCATCAAGAAGGCTTTCCTTATGTCTCCCAACATGACATACCTGTTGGTTCTAAATCTCAATAATATTTCTATCATGTTGTTGATAAGATTCACACCTGTATAGGCACCTTCACTGAGTATTTGCCTTGTTTTCAATGAGCAGTTGAATACTGGCCATATCTTTGTGGTTGCTTGTGATTCTGTTTTAAACACCGGTCTATGAGGAATCCAAATATATTTTTCATACTCCTCTGGGGGTACATAAATTATTTCAATGATGCCTTCACGTTGTTGTTGTGAGAATATCTCGTTGTATTTCTTGTGCAGATTCTTACGCTCTAGAGACAGCATCGTTCTGTGCAACACGGCAAGGGCCACTTTGCAATTAGAAGGGACAGAGCCAGTGTTGTCCACATACCACGGTAAATTCATGTAGTACTCGTTGTTCCTGAATTCTATAGAGCTTCTAAATTCTTCAATCTTATTTTTGTTGTACTGACTCGCGTCTACTTCGGATACAGCAGTATTCACTTCCAGCATACGCCCAACGTTCCTTTCTACTAGGGACATAACAAATGAGTCAGGTATGTTATCAGGGTATGTTTCTTTAGGGTTCCCTACAAATTCCATTTGTCGCTCCGGACATTTGGCCAACCTCCTTACAATGGTATGGTAATTACTTCGACTAACGGTAGTCTTAGAATTCACTGTTTTCCGTTGGTGACTATACAAAAAATGATCAACATTCCCAAAGAGGGCCAATCCATTGTCTAATTCCCATGCCGATCCGTTCATACATTTGACTAATTTCGCAGAATGCATAAACTAGAATATGTCGACACCTATTAATCCTAAAATGTCTATTTTACCCTGTTTATTTCTTGAAAGGGATAACCTTTTATTCAACTGGTTTATATTTCCTCAATTAAATACAATTCCTTTATCCTTAGTTTGATATCAAATTCCGCATCCAATAGTACGGGTAGAGGAAGTTGCCTCCCTTTCTCCGTCACAAAATCCAGGATGACTTGTTCAAATTGTCTATTAGCCAACCCGAGATAGGTATTAATTTCGTGGTTAACCTTTGTTAAAACCTTGCCAGGACATTTTAGCTGTTTAAATATTTTGCTCGAAATATAGGAACGTTGGCTACCAGTATCTATCACGCAGTTAATTACCGTTTCCTCGTCACCCCATCGAATGGGCAAACTTATTATGGGTAGTAAAATGTTTTCCCCACTGGTGTTGGCCCACACATGCGTCTTTAGTCAAGTACTTTCAGATATTTCACACAATGCAGTCACATGTTTTCTCGGGAACACTTATTACAACGGTAAGATAGTCTACCCTGGTGTCCTGGGCATCTATCTGTATTATGCCCACTGCTTGTGCGTTTCGAACACAAATTCATTAAATTACACTGTTCCCTCCTAGCTCGAACTGTGGGGAACTTGTTACACTTTGTCATACGATGTCCCTGTCTGGTACATAGTCTGCAATAGGGACCATTCGACCTCGTGGAGAAATTCTGCTTTTCATTAACAACATTTCTAGGTTTGGAATTTCCGAAGGAATTATTCTTTTTTGTGGGTGTGATGGTTTTTATAGCTTCATTGCTATGTTCAAAAACATCGTTGAGAGTGGGATAATTATTTCCCACACGATGAATTATTTCACGCTGAAAATCCGTAGGAAGATGCTTGAACACAATATGGCTGACCAGCGTCGATCCTGCGGAGTCATCCTTGAAAAAATCTAAGCCGTATGACGTTTTATGTTCGGCTAAGTCCACACGGATTTCTGCCAAATATTGCTTGACATCAATAAATTCGTCTAGTTTCGGCTGCGTCTTCAGAATCTGCCTAAATATCTCCTTTATAATATATGGCACGTCCAGGAATTTATTGGTTAGCAGCTCTATTGCGACGTCATAATTCTCTTCTTCCAGGGTCAAATGGGACACCAGCTGCAGCGCGTATCCACTCAAATAGCTGTTCAAGACAGCTAATTTAGTTTTTCCCGAATGTATGTGGTGCACGCAATTATTAAATTGCGCCAAAATATTTTAAAACTCGAATTTAGTGGGTTCTATACCAGTAAAGACACCACACTGTATTCTTGGCACAGATATAAAGTCTCCATGATTGGGGTTATTACCACTCTTATATATCCTGGTGTATTTCTTTCGGCTGTCGCGCGAGGTACTACATGAGCTGTCCGAAATCTTCTTTTTTTTTTTTTTTTCATTACTGACAAGCGCTTTCCTAATGCTTTCTTCATACGCGCTGTCTCTTTGAAATCCTCTATTAGTGTGGGTTCGTCATGTCCATATCGCTGTCAAAACATAGTTCAGTGATTCTGTCGTTCTATTACTTTAAGATAAGTCATTATAGTAGACTCCACTCCAAGGAAAGTATCTTCGTCTAAATCAGGATTAGACTTGAGTGACTCCAATTTAATTTTAGCATTGAACTTAGCTGTGTTTTTAGCTTTAATCAGCGCTTTGACGCCCTTCAAACCCTTGTAAGTCATAATGTTGGTCATTCTGGTCCGTTGCAAATATTACTAACAAATAGTATTAACAATACCAAAAAAAATGACATTAAAAGTCCAGTAACACAAACAATATCCTTCGAACAGAGAGCAACAATATTAAACAAATAATATTGAACAAATATCAAATGGCAAAAAACAGCTCTCAATAATGACAATGCAATTTTTTAAAGGTACGACTAATTGCTTCTTCCTCTTTTTTTTTTTTTTTTTTTTTTTTTTTGTGTGTGTGTGAAGACTACTACTTTGACCTCTGAGTGACCGCTTTTTTTACTTGTGATCGTAAATTAATTTTTCCTTTTAGGTGAGAAGAATTTTTTTTTCTTTATAACACGCTGAAATAAAGGGTTGAATTTTTTTGTTTGACGAAATTAATTTCTGTGTGAAGAAAATTAATTTATGTGTGAAGAAAAAAAAATTTTTTTGACAGATAGGTAATACACTCTTTGTTTAAGGAAATGTATTAGTTCAATTTTCAACAGTTCGTAAACTTGTTGCTGGTGAAGAATTTTTTCGTGTCGAAGATACACAAGTAATTTCTTTACGTTTACGTTTCAATTACTTCTTACGTCCGATAGCCAGTTAAAATTGCACAATAAGAGGAATTTACGTTTTTTCAATTACCTCTTACGGACGAACCAATTAAAATTTGCAAAATAAGAGTATCTTAAATTTGCAAAATAAAAGCAATAAAATTTGCAAAATAAGAGTATTTACGGGGATTCGTTGGAGCCCTTATTCTCTGTAGTTGGCTAATCTTGTGAGACTGCCCATAACTTCTGCTAGGATGGGAGTGTAGTATCTGTGTGCACTGTATATGATCAGTGTTTTATCTTTGGTTAAAATTAGTGTAGTATATATATTCGTGGAAATCTAATCAAATACGAGAAATTGCTGAAAAGGTCAACCAATGATCATTTTATTATTTGCTTTGTCTTATTTGAAGGGCTAAATAAACTCGAGAAACGATATGCTGAATACCTTGATGAATGTGTAGAATGGATATTATAATATTGGTTTCCTGATTTTGTTATTCCCTTTTTAATAAGGCCAGGGAACTCTTCAGCACTCTTCGTGTGTCATAGAATTTTTAATTACCTTAAGTCTTTAAGTCTATCAAAATATTATACATTTAGTTAAATATGATACAAAAAATAAACTGATAAAATACAGAAAATATTTCAATCATTTAAAATTCTATGATAATGTTCTTTTGCAAAAGTAATTCCTCTTTTAGTACTTCATTGTTGCGTTGCACAAATTTCACCATTAAATATAAAAATATCTTTTAGAATTTAGATACTAAATGTTGACGATTATTGATTGGCATTGCATTGTACTATTTTCTTTTTTTACTACATCTGGTCATATATATTTGATGCGTGCGTGTGTGTTAACTCTCAGGTATTAGTTAAATATTATGGAATTAAAAAAAATAAAACGATTGTTAGTTATAATTCCAATTCTGCTGCAGTATTTCGATAAGAGATGGTCATTACATGATTTAAGATACCGTTTAAACTAAGTATAGCTTAAATTTAGAAACTGCAAGCATGAGACATCTAGTTAGGATCAAACTCACTAATCGGTATTAACTAATCTACGATACTAAGAGTATTTACGGGGATTCGTTGGAGCCCTTATTCTCCGTAGTTGTTTCTTTCTTTCGTCCGAAATCGCCAAGTATAATATAAAATGCAGACACTTGTATTATCAAAAGGTACAGAAATGTTGTTGCAAATTTAATGGTATTTGCTACTAGACTTATCTGTGAGGTTAAATACCGTTCAATGGAGAAGTGGTGATAACAGGGGTATTCTGGTCGCTGGTTGGAATGTAGATAAGATGTTTCGACAGGTCGTTTCTCGTTCTTCAGCCTTCTGTTAGTATGCTATTGTATCCGCCTTAGAACGTTTGCTGATACAATGCCTAGAAAGTTTGCTGGTGGTAGAGTTCTGTAGAGACGCTTATTTTCACGTCCTTCCCTGGTAACTGTTCTGTGATAAGTAAGGAAATTTGATTTTGGCGCCAACCTCGTATGTTTGATATTTGCTCACTAGCGACAGGGGAGATAATTCTCTATCAGATCTTCGATAATACTAATTTTCTAACCATTATACAATGATGAGATGCTTATCATTTCACGCTTGTTTAATTTCAATGTTAACAGACAATAAAACACATTAACCTCACAGAAGTTTGTTCCAAATTTCTTCTGTTCTTGTGTAGAGGCTTTTTTTTTTAACATGGTATAGCAAGAAAGCATAAATGCGATTTTCTAGACTTAAAGAACAGTGTTTCGACTGAAGACTTCCGAAACGGGGGTATTAGGGAGTAGAGCTCGTCTGAAAAACCTTCCTTGACAGTAATATATAATAGTTAAGAAACTAGCAAGAAATTTAGACATTAAAAAAAACAATAGATTAGCATAATAAAGATAAGCAGTAGGGTTGGTGATTGGTCTTCATCGTTATAGGACCTTATGATCATAGGTTTGGTCAGATTGTTATAAACCGGAAAGCGGTGTACTCAAATTCCGATACTTATACAAGCACTAATGCCTAGATGCATTAGTGCTAAAGGAAGTTTCTTACATGAGACCGTTAGTATTCTATGAACTTTCAATAGTTCATTAAATCACTTGCTTTAATAATGGGACAAACTGTCTTTCTTCCCCATTTTCTGTTGTATTTAATTGTTGGGTTGACAGAATTGCTGATATAATTACATAGACCCTTTGTTGGAAAGAAAAGAACCGATATATTCTCTTTTAATGCAAATATAATTGCGTAAGAACAATGAATTTATAAGGATATGAGAAGTTAAGTTTAAAACGGGTGTGTGTGCCCAATACGCGAGTATTAAGTTGACGGATTCAATTTAATTGATAGAAGCCATTTACTAAGCCTAGCTTGGTTTAGTACAAGGCCAAAAATATGGATCACTCGGTGATACTCGAACTCACTAATAATGGTATGCTAGTCTCACATGCTGAACATTTACACCAAACGACACCCCATTGGATAATTAGTAATAATTCAACAAATTGTCATCTTTTCTCTAAGAGGTGCTGAAAAGTTCTCAACCTGACTAAGGAGAATGACCAACATCCATGAAGAATACATGCTATTTTACATATTCATCTCGTATTTCAACTCATTTGGCACACCATTTCTGAAGTTTCTTAAACCATTAAATTTATTTAACTAAAAAAAAGTTAATTCTCCTTTTATTTTTCATTTATTTATTTTTTTGTTGGTCAGAGAACATTTCAACTGCCATTCTTACATAGTGATGAAAACTTAAATTAGGAACACCTTGAATATTTGATATATATGTACAATAGAGTGCTTGGCCAAACCAAGAATGGAATGACCTAATAGCCATGATATGTACATACATTTTGACATATTTATCCTTCTGTTCAACACACTTGACCCACCGTTTCTCAAATTTATTTAGCCGTTAAAAAATCAATCAATAGAATAAAAAAAATAAATTCCCGTCTTGGTCGGACTTGTTTATGTATGGATTAGCACATTTGTTTCTGTCTTTTGAGTAAATGAACGAAAATAAAGCATATGAAGAAAAATAAGCTGAAATGAAAAGGAGAGAAAAAATAGGAAATGATGCAGAAATGATCTGAATATATAAAGTAATAGTGAGATAGGGAAGTAAGATAAAAAGGAATAAATATTTTCAGTGGGGAAAAATATTACGAATACATTTGAATTTCTAAAATGGCTCCTCTTACCATGATATCGTAAATTTTCATTAATGTGTTGTGAAATCAGGGTATATATAATATATATATATATATATATATATATATATATATATGTGTATATGTATATATGGTACTATCCAGAAGTTTGGCTAATTTAAATAGAGTGCAAATTCAATGTAACGCGGATTTTTGACGTTTAATTTTATGAGATATATCAAGAAGATTACGGACTACTTTAAATGAGACTGAACGCTATTAGGCATTCCAGGAAAGGAAAGATATATGGCTAGATTTAAATTATTTCATTGGAATTCGATAAAGTGGCTTCCCTTGACGAGAAGACTTTTACGAATAAGAATTCTTTCTATAGACTTATTTACAATCCACCATGCTTATTAATGAATGGAATGATGACCTGGGTGTTGTGATACAAAATGTATAAACTGTATTTCAGGAGATATATTAGTTAAAAATCAAAATGTACGTTCATATTTCTTCACACAGTAATTTAATTAAATACAAAAATGGTTTCCATATATGTCGATCATCATTCGAAGCTGAAATACGTAATTCTTGAAAATAATGTTACTTAGCAGAGCACCAAACTGTTCTAAAGTCAAAAAATAGATTGCTTTGATGCTATGAAAATCATTCACATAAAAATGTGGACGTTTATTTGAAGATGGATACTGGTTTATGGTAGAAAATAATTAATTCTAAAAGGAACATATTGGATTATACAACAATGTTTTTTTTATGACAGGTTAATGCAGTGATTTAGATTAATTCTATAATACAGGGTGTCTAGAAAAGAAACAAAAGTTTTGTTTTCAATTATTTATTAAAAAAAACTAATTAACATTCACGATACACATTTCTTTATAGAGAAACACTTGGGGTTTATTATTAAAGTTTTCAGTAATAATATCTCCTCTTCCTATTGATTTAGATGATCTAAAAAAACTTACCAGAACTGTTACTGCTAGTGTTGATGAAGATATGTTTGGTATTAAATTACATACTGCATTGTTATATGCTGTGAGACTTGCGGTTCACAAATGAAACAACTAAGTTGCAGTAATAAATTTAAATATTTCTCTATAAAACAGTATATCGGTTGGTAATGTTTTTTTAATGTATTGGACGTTTACAAAAATGTTTCTTTAGAGAGAGAAATAGATTTTCAAACGAAATCTAAGGTCTGTTGAATGACTATCATATCATATCTATTATGTTTTTAAATATTATGTATATTCACGTGTTTTTGTTTTTTTTAATATTTGGTAAAAGGATGATGAATTGAATTCGTATGTTACATTTTAAAAAGAAAAATCTGTTGTTTTTTGTTGTTTGTTTTTAATAAAATACTTGTCAAATGTTAAAAATGTTTTGTTTTTATTTTGTTTTACTTTCTAGTTGCATAAGTCACCATGGGATTTGAAAAACTTTATCTAATTCTCAAAGTTAAGTCACTTTGTAGGAAGAAATCCTGACTTTTATATGGCCAAGAACCCCAGCGCTGATTTTGTTCAGTACTGATGGTCGGGTTTTCCTCAACAAATATAATAATCGACAAGTGATAGTCGTTCACAGTTGGCCTTTATTTCAGTACGGTTAAATGTTCTTTCATTCCCTTCTAGTTCTCTAAATCTGTGAGTAGATTCAGTGGCTTTAAGGCCGAGTTTAAAAGAACGCCTTAAAGTAATCAGAAACAAAACCTACAGTTGACCAGAATTGAATTGATTATATATATATATATATATATATATATATATATATGTGTGTGTGTGTCATAGATAGTCGTCAAAGGAAATAAAAGCTTGTAAAAGCGAAAATATTTTTGGTACACAAAAAAATTGCATAATTTTTGCCTACCAACTTAAAATTCCAATTCAGGATCGCACGCATTTTCAAAATATGCAACGAATGAAAATTTAGAAAAACACGATTCTTTCAAATGTACATAAAATACGCATATTTGCTACAAAATGAGGTTACATTTTAAAATCAAAATCGGATCAAAAATATCTATCTCAACAAGACAGAATCAGCTATATTATCTTTTTCATTACAAAATCTATCGTACATCAATGATTTGAGAAAAGTTAATACTAAAGACTAGAGTGGTTATCCCCCTTTGCATCTTAATTGTTCTCGAACATTTTAGGTGCATAAATGAACTAATTTTAAATAATGTGCATTGTGCTAACTCTTAATTTGATAGATACATTTAAAGAAAAGTTTTGTGTTAAAACTGCAAGGTTTTTTCTGCAGTTAAATTAAAATGGTTGAAACGAAACCTCATTCAAAAATAGAAGGCACTGAGTATTAAGATATTTATTCATTTTTTTTTATACAAATATGAGCAAATTATCTTATATACAAAGTGGAATGTATCGATATTAACATATTATAAATTAGATTATGATTATTCACTTGGTACAAAAATATATTGATTAAATAGGACTCAGAATCGGATTAACCGTGTTCACAATCAATGACAGAATAAAGCATTTTTCTTATTCAATTAGAAACTAAATCGCAAAGGGTAACTCTAAATAACTTGCATTAATTATCTCCCTTTGAGTGTCGCCCTATTATAGATAACTCAACTGATAAATAGTTGGTGAATTAGTAACGTTTTAGAATTTCATTTTCTATGCATCACTTATATCACTTCAAATTTGATACAGTGATAATAGTGACACACCCAGCTTGAACTTAATAATATCACTCTGTTGCAACGCGTCCGCTTGTAATACTATATATAAATATATATGTTGGAAAAATAAATAATAAAGAAGAGAAAATTTTGAATGGATAAAAATGTTTAATGAAATGCCGAAACATGTTTACGTGTGCCAATTGAAATATGAATTTAATTTTTTGTATGTATATCATTAATCTACAATCTTGAAAACAAAAGTTATGTATTATTCTTATTGTAATTTATTATATTTCAATATAAATTCTTGTCATTGTAAAGCGTATGTTTATTTGATATTTCATTTACTTGTTCATTGGTGTAATAAATTTTAAATTATTAAGCATAATTTTTATAGGAGATGGTGTATTTAAATATGTGTATAGTTAATTTCATATTTAACACACACACACACACACACACACACACGTGTGTGTGTGTGTATGAAGTACTAACCAAACATTGGTGGGATTCGAACAATATTCATATAAAAGTAGTTGGTAATTTGCTTGAAGCATTTGCTTGAAGTATGTTATTATATATTAATGATTTAAAGGCAATTACAATGCACATAAAAAATAAAAACAAAAATATTTTATGTGCATTGTAATTGCCTTTAAATCATTAATATATATATGAAGAAAATTTAGAAAACAAATACAGGATGTTATGATGGATGAAAATTTTATTGTCGATACTCGAGTATTTCAGTTTTACGATGGAAACCTTCATCAGAACTAAGGATTTGTGTGGATAGAAGTTGAAGGATGTTTTGTATGCGTTGAATTAGAAATTAGAATTGACATCAACTTTCAACGACAAACGCCACGCATCTAACGGTAAATAACTTTTTCCACACATTTTCTAATTCAAAGCATACAAAACATCCTTCATCTTCTATCCACACAAATCCTTAGTCCTGAAGAAGGTTTCCATTGTAAAACCGAAATACTCGAGTATCGACAATAAATTTTCCATTTATCATAATATCCTGTGTTTGTTTTCTAAATTTTCTCCACATACTGTCGGATTAATTTTATCATCTTACTTCCATATATATATATATATATATATATATGTAAACACGGTGTGTTTGGAATGGCTTTTTGCCGACAATTTTTGGGAGAATATGTGCTTAATTGGAGTCGTACCTAATTTTGAAAATTAATTAATTAATAATGAATTAGGCGGGAATGCCTATTTAAATGTATGGCTAAACAAATCGAGAAAAATCAATCTCTGTATGTACATTTCGGCCTATTAGGCCTCATCAGCAAAGCTATAGATAGGAAGGCCGCCCTGTGCGTGATTTGAAACCGGACTGCCAAGCTGGCAGGCTGATACCATAACCCCTACACCAAACGGACTTCCTGGCAGGGGTTATGGTATCGGCCTGTCAGCTTGGCAGTCCGGTTTCAAATCACGCACAGGGCGGCCTTCCTATCTATAGCTCTGCTGATGAGGCCTAATAGGCCGAAATGTACATACAGAGATTGATTTTTCTCGATTTGTTTAGCCATACATTTAAATAGGCATTCCCGCCTAATTCATTATTAATTAATTAATTTTCAAAATTAGGTACGACTCCAATTAAGCACATATGTGTGTGTGTGTGTGTGTCTATAATGTGTATAAATATGTGTGTTATGTGTATATACATAAATGTGTGTATGTGCATATATATATATATGTGTCTGTGTGTATCTCCCTGGTCTAGCTTCATTGAAAAGGAGATATACTCCCTCACTGTCTGGCTGATAACGATAATATTTAATAATGATAACCATACGCTGTTGTTACACACACACACACACACACACACACACACATATATATATATATATATATATATATATATATATATATATATATATATATATCAACAGCGTATGGTTATCACTAACTCGTCAATAATTGCCTTATTATTAGAAGACTGCTCAATATCTGAGACATAATAATAATAATAATAATAGATAGGTAGGTAGGTAGGTAGATAGATTGACCAAAGGACACGAAAATTAATGACAATACACAAGGCTTCACACCCTAGAGACGAAAGAGAATGACTATATGTATCAAGAAAGGAAGATGGAAGAGGTTTTGCCAATATAGAAGATTGCGTTGATGCCATAACCCAAGGACTCAAAGAATACACAAAACAGAGCAAAGAAAGATTACTTATAGCAGACAACAACAGCAGATGTAATGTATGGACAAACAGAAAAACAACAAAAACTAGAAAACAAAGATGAGAAGAAAAACAATTATATAGATACTTCAAACGTCAAATTGGTGAGGTTGCTCATGAAAAGACTTGGACATGGTTAAGAAGAGGAAAACCCAAAAGAGAAACTGAATCACTAATAATTGCTGCACAAAACAATCTCATAAGAACAAATCATATCAAAGCAAAAATTGATAAGACACAACAAAACAGTAAATGTAGACTGTGTGGTGACAGAGATCAGACCATAAACCATGTATTAAGCGAATGTAGTAAACTAGCACAGCAGGAATACAAAGCTAGGCATGACTGGGTTGGAAAGGTGATCCACTGGGAATTATGCAAAAAATAAAGTTTGACCATACAAAGAAATGATATATGCATAAACCAGAATCTGTTCTTGAGAATTAAATACATAGAATTCTCTGGGACTTCGAGATAAAGACGGATCCCTAGTATTGATTTTAAAAAGAAGAGAAATTGTCAACTGGTAAACTTCACAGTTCCAGCAGATCACAGGGTAAGAAGAAGGAAAACGAAAAGATAGACAGATACCTGGACCTTGCCAGAGAATTGAAAAAGCTGTGGAATATGAGGATCAAAGGGATACCAATTGTAGTTGGTGCACTCGGAACGGTCCAAAAAGCTTGGGGAAAAAGACTTGATGAACTGGAGACCATCCAGACAACTGCATCGTTGTAATCGGCTAGAATACTCAGAAGAGTCCTAGAGACCTGAGAAGACTTGTTATCACTCAGACTCCAGTGAAAGACCATCAGCTTACGCTGGTCTGAAAATCTCAAAAGGAGTGAAATAAGTAAATAAATATTAGTTTTTGTATATATATTTGATTACATGGATATTTATCTGCCATCTCATGTTTCATGCTCGTCTTTCTGGGCAATCATCAGGCAGAAAGATTTTGAGAAATGGAATAAATGAGAGAAATATGGTAGGAAAAAAAAAAGAAATTTCAAATTGGTGTGTTGAAATTGTGTTTCAGCACGCTTTGAGTTTTAATCATATGTAAATATGTAAATATATTCATGTAGATCTTTTGTGATACTCTCTCTCTCTCTCTCTCTCTCTCTCTCTCTCTCTCTCTCTCTCTCTCTCTCTCTATATATAATATATATATATATATATATATATATATATATATCCATCAAACATGGAAAGTAATTCAAATGAATATGCTCATAAATTATCTATATCAGTTATTATTCTTTGACTGGTACAAACAAACATGAAAATATTACGAAAACTACTCATACTTTTGTAAGGTATGTAAATATTTATTGATCTGTTCTGCTAGTTTTTAAACCAATTTCTATGAGTATAATGAACTTTCTGATAGTAATGCTTCCTATTTATTTTCCCAAAACCTACATTAGATGCCATGAGCAAAATAACAGATAAGTGTATAACTCGTGGGGTTGATTGTGAAAACTTCCTCTATCCAAATGAGTTATTGTGTTCCATGTTGCCTTTATGATTAATGTATAAATAAATAAATATGCTTTATTTTTCATTGCTCTTCGTATTGTAATAATATAATGACAGACATGTATCTCATACACAAGATTACAGTCAAATTACACAGTACCGGTGTCTCACAGATCACCGCAGTTAAGCAGTGATGAATGAAGCTGAGTAAACAATTTCGCAGGCGATCTAAACAAGTGAAATAACTCTTTAGTAACTTTTGATTACCTCCCTTGTATAACAATCTTTTAATGATAATGTTCATGGGGATTTTTAACATTTTTCTGACATGGAAAACCATTATGTCGTATAGTGAAAATGAAGCTATTTGAAGATGGAAGCTGTTGAAAATTATCAAGAATGTGTATGTATCGATAGCAGCCTACAGTTTTGCCATGAGAATGAGGATTGTGAAGGAGCAATTGTTGAATGAATTCCTGCAAAACTTTAAAAAATCAAAAGACCAGTAAGACGATAAAGGGCAAATGTACATATTAATATTAACAAGAGACGAATCAGAAAGATATAAAATAGGTAGATAGAATATATATATATATATATATATATATATATATATATATATATATGGATGGGCACTCTCTGTAAGGGGGATAATTTTAAAAAATGAATTCTTTAAATTTTGAAACTATTACCAAAAATCAGGGAATTGTTCGATTTTTATGAAATTTTCACTATTTTATCCATTGATGACTTAATTTTATAACGAATAGCTTATTTTGTTAAAAGAACTTGAAAAAAGTTTTTATCAATCCAGAATTTAGGGGGTTGACCTTTGGTCATTTGAAGAAAAAAATTCCGGTTCCTAATTTTTACATTTCTAGAAAGATCAAACCCTCAATAACATAAAAAATAAAAAGATAAAAATTCAATACCCGAAAAGTGATTTGAAACTTAAAAGTTATTTTCTTAAAACTCAAATAATAATTTATATCACATTGTTTTTTTTTGTTTTTTTTTAGGGTTTTTTGGTTGTTTTTTTTTTTGTTTTTTTTCCGTAGTTTTAAAAACAATATTTTTCTTTGAGTTGATGAAAAAATATAGTATTTCCTCTGATTCAATTGGTCTATTTTTATTCCCTTAAACATTTAATTGGGAATTTTAAAAGTTGGAAGTAGCCATGTTGAAGTCAATATTTACACCATAGATAAAGCTCTATTTAATCTATCTAAAGATGTAAGTTTAAAAATGCACAATTTTGCGCAACATATTTTCTGAGATTTTTATATATTTAAAAAAATAATTACTAGCGATAGTACTTTTTCTTAACGGAAGACTAAAGGGACATAAGTTTTTCCCCTTTTTTACAAAATATCCGGATTTTTACCCTGAAGCCTGTTAAGTGTGCGTATCATTGTTGTGTTGTTATTTTTTCTTACGTGTTTTGACTACGCCGTGTAACTTTTTATGGAACTTTTTACGCATATAGGCATTCATAACTTTGTCTAAATCGTAAATTAATTTGTATTGATATATTTTGAAAAAATAACCTTTTAAAAATGTTCAGTTTTCCCCCTATTTGTCCATGCATATATATATATATATATGTGTGTGTGTGTGTGTGTGTGTGTATTTGGGCAGCATTCTTTCATTTATACAAGTAGAATTAAACAAAAGGCACATCTCCTGTTTAACAATTTTATTTTTTATCTTTTCTAATTTTCTGGCCAGCTTTTTAATGTTTGAGTGGAATTGGTGGATAAGTCCACCAAAGTTCAGTTCCCGAGTGCTTTCGGCACTTCGAAGTGCCATCATCATCATATATATATATATATATATATATATATATATATAGGTATATGTAAAAACAAAATTTTTTTTGCGATGAAACAAAGAAAATACAGTGCTCAATCACAGTTTGTAAGAGCTAATATTTATTTATTTTACAATGTTTTCATAGATCAATGTTCATTACCGCGGTCGCTGATAATGAACATTGATCTATGAAAACATTGTAAAATAAATATATATATATATATATATATATATATATATATGTATGTGTGTGTGTGTGTGTGTGTGTGTGTGTGTGTGTGTGTGTGGATGGATGGATTATATATATATATATATATATATATATATATATATATATATATATATTACTCTGAAGAAGATTAGATACGCATGTTAAATTCATTATTTATCTCAAATATGTTTTAATACTCTGGATCCATTAATTGATTAATCAAATCACTCAGAATCGGCACATTTTACTAAACATCAATAAATCATCCTTATTTTCTTGTATTTCACTCTCACTCACTTTTCAACATACTGTAGGATTCATTTCCATTGTTCTTGCCTACACACTTGATCGGGTACAAGTGTTAAGCTATGTTTAATATTCTAAGTTATTATCGCCTTTGGCCAAGATTAAACCTGTAACCTACATATGATTGCCACTTAGAACTGTATTAAACCAATCCCTATATCCACTGCACCATGTGTCCAACTGAACAATTCAGAGTGAATTTTTCGAACTTATAAACCTAATGTTCTTTTTACCAAGAATATTTACTTTTATACTTATGTATGATTTTTAAATTGACTCATATTGCGTTTTTTTTTTATTCAATCTAATCTAACTTTTTTAATTATTGGTTCCCATATTGTATTAATCACTATACTTGGTCTACTTAAGAGGTTACTATAGCCTAGTATATGAGCTGATTCTTTGAAACGTCCTTTTCTTCAACGTTCTTCCAAATCTATTATCCTAATTTCATCCCACAAGGGATGGTAGTTACCCTTTTCGTTCCATATATGGTTAGCAATACTTGATTTTTATATTTCCCCTCGTACCACTTCTTTCCGGTGTTTCTCTAGTCTTACTTTCAGACATGTTTCGCCTTTGTATGCTTTTCCACGGCTGCATAAGGTGGAATATACACAATTTTTGGTCATGAAGTATTCTGTTGGGAGCTTGCCTCGGAGGAGATCTTTACGAAGAGTCGAGTCACACCTAAATGGTGTCCTGATGTCATATGGATTACATATTCTTTAATCTTTTCAGCCAAACCTTTCACATAGGACAGACAGACTGTGGTAAGTTTTTTGGTATTGTCCTCTGTCCACTTACAGTTCTAAGTGACAATAGAGTTAATACAGTTCTAAGTAGATTGCAGGTTTAATCCTAGCCAAGGTTGATAATAACATAGAATACTTAACATAGCTTAACGCTTGTACCCGGTCATGGCTGGCGGAATTAGAACAGTCTACCCTGGTGGATTGAATAAAGGGTTCGGTTCGAAGTTCCGTGAGGGCTACCGATTACGACATGAAGGTTCCCGAGTTCGAGAAGAAGGTTGTCGAATTTGACAAGAAGGTTCCCGAGTTCGATGAGGTTCCAGAGTTCAAGAAGAAACACCTGAAGAAGGCTGAAGGGCACATCAAACGAAACGTTGTGTATATAATAATAAAGATGAGGACAGCAATCCGAAAAATTCAAATAATAAATCTTTTAGCATATTAGCATATTAGGGTTTTTTGTTTAAATCACAAAAATTTCGTTTCTGTTATTTAGAGATTGGTTCAATTTACTGTGTACTTATCATGCTAAACTGACCCCTTACTTTGTATCAGTCAAATTGGCTAAACCAAATCATTATCTTTTTGCTAAGACATATAAGATAAACATATAACTGAAACTTTCCTAATCAGAAACCATGATTTTTTCCGGTGCTTTCCCAAAATATTTGAAGTTACCACAATTTGAGATTTATGTATATTATATAAAACATAAAACATAAAGTTTTTAAAAATAGGTGTTCAAAATTGGACTAGGGATCTTTTATTTTCTTAGATACATTCGAATTAAATAAATTAGAGATTCAAATTAAATGTTGGTGACGATTTTCAATTAAATTATGGTTCAATAGATGTAGTTAAAATCTGACCCCTTACTTGGACCAAAGATTCCAATATATCTTTCCAGAGGAAGTAGCTTAAAATTTTACCAGTAGGGTGAGATTTCAGCAAGAAATAATAAAACTAAGTATAGAATCATATGCAAATGAGATTGACTATAAAAGTGGTCTGCCTCAGTAGCAAGGCAGTCGGTTAATAACTGTACCTACAGATAAACGTATGTTCCCGAGATTGATTGACTTCACATTAATATGGCGTCGCTGATAAGATCTTTAAGTTCCTTAGAAGACCCTGATTTTGTCGAAACTTGGATTACATGTTTCGCGGCATTGGCTAGAGTGAAGAAATTCAAAAGATCAGAAATCCTCAGGAGGAGAGAACGAAATTACAGATTTATTTTTGGCTTCAGTGGGATGTGAAGTCGAACAAAAAATATCAACAATCACAAACCCCAAAATACTGGAAGATTTAACGTAGGAAGAAATCTCAAATATCATAAAGAGGAACATAAGCCAGAAGAAAAAAAACTTGTAATTGCAGAAAGATCCAAGTTTCTGAAAACCAGACAGGACCAAGTGAAACCGTGAGACAATATTTGCATAGGTTGAAAGAAGAAGCGAGATATTGCGAGTTTGAAAAACTGGGTTCAAAAGACATGGTAATAGAAGATGAACTAATTCTTCAAAGATTAATTGAAGGCATGGAGAACATTGCATATAAGCATAACATCTTAGAGAGGCTTCAAATAAATTAAATGACACTTGAAGCAAGCGTTGAATTTTTTGCAACAACTAGAATTAATTGACGAATTCAATAATTCTAAAAATGATGTCCAAGCTTACAGCGCAACTAATAGCCAAATAAAATGCAAATATTGCGACCGAGAACACGAGAACGGCATAAACAAATGCCCGGTCAGAGGAAAATTATGCTTGAATTGTAAAAAATGAAACCACTTACAGACTGTATGTAGGTACAAAAAGAATATAAGGGTCGTGTTGTAAATTAAATAGTTATTTCCTTTTTAATAACCTTAACCTGTGATTAACCTTAATTTTTGATTTCCCTTAACCTTAACTCCTGATTATCTCTCCTGTCCGCTAGGGAATATTGTATATATATATGTACGAACACGGGCATTTTGTTGAACTGTTATAACTGGTGTAATTGTTCTGATATCATCAGTCTCCTCGTTCTACTCTTTACTTTTCAATATGAGAAGATTACTGCGCCCAGAGAGATTTGATATCGAGCCAACAACTCCTAACTTGGAAAAATTATTCAAGCATTAGAAACTAACTTTCAGCTTCTACCCGAGCACAGTTAACGAAAATAATGAGATTGAAAATGACCAAAAGATTTTTGCCCTGATAAACAATGTATCAGCGGGAGTTTACAAAATGATCAGTGCAACCAGCCCAATCAATAGACGAATTCGCACAGCAGTTGGAAATTCAGGCAAAAAACGTGCAATTGTCAGGCTGTAACTGCCAAAGAACACAAACGGCAATACATACGAGATACTTTCATTCATGGAATAATCTCTACAACAATACCACAAAGACTGTTAGAAAAACCCTCATTATCACTTCAAGGGGCATATGACATGGCCAGGTCACGAGCAAGCAGGGAAACAGACTGAATATTACGAACAAAGTAAAATAATTTCCGCCACCATAATTTCTCCTACCAAGAAGAAAATACCAACATTGCTACCATAGAAAAATACTTGGTCTAAGGAAATTTGTTTCTTTTGTGGAAACCCACTTCATCCGCGCTACTTATGTCCAGCCCATGATGCTGACTGCAAAAAATGCAATAAAAAGGACATTGAACCAAAGTGTGTAGATCTTCAGTATCGGCTGCACTTCACGATACTGCCCCTCCCCCCCAAAAAAACTTCTCGCTTGACTAAGAACGAAAACAAAAGATATAACTCTAACCAAGTGCAAAATTAATGGAAACATTATAAATACCATGATAGACTCTGGTAGTGTGGGTACTTTCATTAATAAAAGTACCGCAAAAAAATTAAACATCTTCATTATACCAAAACAAAAAACGATAGTTCTAGCAGACCCTAATAAATACGCAAAAATTGTTAGCGAAACAATAGTTGATATCTCTCTAAACAATAAGACACATTCTGGCATGATAGTGGAAGTGATAAAAGACTTATTTATTGATATTATCATAGGAAAGGACATTCTTAAAAAGTACGGCAAAGTGACATTAAAATTTAATGGACCCGGATACGAACTTATTATAGGAGCAGTCACAAACGACAAACATTTTCACTATGAAAGTCCCCCCCCACGCACACTCTTTTCTCATCTTCATGTCGACATACTGTCGCCGATACTAAATTTATCAGGGACGAAACTGCTAGAATGTTGAAAGAGAATATAATAGAAGCCTCAGTATCTCCATGGCGAGCCCAAGTACTCGTAACTTCAAATGACAATCACAAAAAAAAAGAATGGTAATCGATTACAGCGACACCATAAATAGATTTACAGAACTTAATGCTTATCCTATACCGAATATTTCTAAAATGGTTGAAGATACAGCCCAATATAATGTCATTACTACACTTGATCTTAAATCAGCGTATCATCAGATCCCTATCAGTGACCAAGATACACTGCTTTTGAAGTATGCGGTATACTATATCAATTTACGCGTCCCCCATTTGGTGTTACTAACGGAGTAAGTGCATTCTAGAGAATCATCGACAACGTCATAGATAGGGAAAATTGTCCGATATATTCGTCTTTGTAGATAATGTCACGGTATGTGGGAAGACTCAAGAACAACACGATTATAACCTTCAAAAAGTCTATGAAGTAGCTAGGAAGTATAAAATCACACTTAACGATAGTAACAGCATAATTTCAGCTACTTCAATCACTTTACTTGGGTACACTATCCAAAACAATCAAATATCGCCCGACTACAATAGACTCAAACCACTACTTGAAATCTAAAATCCCAAAAGCGAATAATTGGAATGTTTTCATACTATAGCAAATTTATTCAAAACTTCTCGAAAAAGATAATACTACTGAGCCACAACGAAAAGTTTCCATTACTCCCGTCAGTGTTGCACTCTTTTGAAATGCTGAAAAACGATTTAAAGGACGCTACTCTTGTGACTGTCGATCCCGATAAAAGATTTGAAGTGGGAACGGGTTCTAGCCATTATTGCAGAGCAGCAACTCTAAACCAACAAGGCCGACCTGTTGCATTATTCTCACGTACCTTAAACGCTAACGAAATCAAACACTATTCCGTTGAAAAGGAGGCTGCTGCTATAGTTGAGGCTCTGTGAAAATGGCGTCATTTTCTACTTGGCAGACACCTCAAAGTTATAACTGACCAAAAGAGCATTAGCTATATGTTTGATAACACGAGAAAATCGAAAGTTAAAAACGATCAAATATGCCGTTGACGCATTGAACTGTCTCAGTTTAAATTCAGCATTGTTTATCGTCCAGGAACGGAAAATACGGTTGCTGATACTTTTTCTTGTATCACTGCTCTCACTCACATCTTGCAAGATCTTCGTGTTCTACGCCTCCAGCTATGCCACCCTAAAGTTACACGTCTCTTTCACTTTACCAGAACATGAAATCTTCCGTTCTCTCTAGATCAAATAAAACGTGAAACCAGCTCCTGCACGTTCTGTCAATATTTGAAACCAAAATTCATAACCGGTGGCAAGGGGACACTCGTAAAAGCTATACCACCCTTTCAGCGCCTAAATATCGATTTTAAAGGTCCACTACCATTATCTATACATGGTAACAAATACCTACTTACAATTATACATGAATTCTCCCGTTTGCCGTTTGCTTTCCCCTGCAAAGATATGACAAGCAAAACTATCACCCTTTGTCTAAACCAACTATTTTCGATTTTTGGTATGCCTGATATGATACACTCTGATAGAGTGACTGATTTCCTCTCAGAAGTAACTACAAACTATTTGCATAAAAAAGGCATTGCCACATCTAAAACAAGCAGATACCACCCGGAAGGTAACGGACAAGTAGAGAAACTAAATGGCACTCTATGGAAGGCTATTCAAGTAACCCTACACTCTCGTAACATAAAGCTCTTTCACTGGGAAAATGTTCTACCTGATACACTACATTCAATTAGATCCTTACTTTGTACTACAACGAATACAATCCCCCATGCTAGGTTGTTCAAGTATAGCCGCAAATCTACTTACGGGACTTCAATTCACACTTGGGCTAAACCGGGTCCTATATACATTAGAAATCACATCAGGTCAAATAAATATGACCCTCCGGTCACCCCCGCTACCCTTCTGGAAATCAATCCTCACTATGCCCATGTACGTCTACCATCTGGCATAGAAAGTGCTGTCAATGTGCGAGATACAGCTCCCAAATCTACCAATGAAGAAAACACTCATACTAATGACAGTAATGCAAATCTTTCTGACATCCATGAATCACCTGTATCCAGTCAGGAAAGTGCAGTCCTTGTGGAGTCGATACAGAAGATGAGGAACCCTCAAAATCTGTGAGAAGATCTTCTTGAATTCGGAGATTTCCTAACAAATACAGAGACTGTGTAACTGAATGAAGGAGTGACAACTAACTCCCTTCTACTTAATACTTCTTGAAGGGAAAAATGTTGTAAATTAAATACTTATTTCCTTTTTAATAACCTTAACCTTTGATTACCCTTAACCTTAACTCCTAATTACCTCCCCTGCCCGCTACGGGACATTGTATATATATACGAACACAGGCATTTTGTTGAACTGTTATAACTGGTGTAATTGTTTGGATATTAAAACCTAACCAAACGGTTTATCAGTCTCATCGTTCTATTCTTTACTTTTCAATTCAGGTAGAAAACATAACACCCCCTTCCGAAAGTACGGAAGTGTATTCACTAAAGACACACAAAATCGAGAGAAACAATAAAGTTGAATGGCAGGTATGCCAAATTCGTGGACTTTTCATACTTGCGGAAATTGTTAAAAAATATTTTAAAACGTTTATAAAAAATTGACAATTAACTTTTTAATGTTTTCTTTTACGTTTGATATAAAGAACAATTCCAAGTTTATTTGTTAAAAAAAGAAAAAAGAAATTTCTGTTACATATAACGTAAATCTTTGCATTTTAAATCAATTTGCGATAAATTCTTAATCTTTGTTGACATAGTTATCGCATCTTGACGCGAACAATTAGCCAACGTAATTTTCTATGGAGAATCATATATGTAATAATGTTTAGTCTTGAACAAAAATAAATTACTGATTTAGCATTTCCTTCATGCCTTACAATTTAACTCTTAATATTATTGAGAAAAAAAAGCTGGGAAAATCAAAATTAAAATGTTAAAAATTATTTACAATAAAATCATAAATATTATAAAAAGCGAAACTTTTTTTTCGATACATTTCTAATGAAGCATATAAAACACTATATACCTCAAAGGTGAAGTATTTTTAGTTAATTTTGTAGTTTATAGATCCACATATTAAACAAAAATAAATCAAAATTGGAAAATAGGGCGTTGAATTGAAAATTGCTATTATTCCACAATATAACAATCCTTATTCAAATAGTCTGCCCCTATTTCATATTTTGTAAATGAGCAATTTTTCTAGTCAGAACTTTCTGTATAATATACAATTTCATAATTTTAATTTCTGTAGCCAATCTCGGTACCATCAAATTAAAAAATTTTATTGTTGATTTAAAAAATAATTAATTTCTTTAAGCAAACACTGTTTGAGCTCTACTGGTGGCACGGATTTGAACTTATTTAAATTATTCACAGCAGCAGCAGCAACAACAACAGTTAGAATATTAGTCCTCTAAAGTAGAATATTATGTCCTCTACACACTTCCATTAATAAAAATGACGACAATTTTTAATTCAAACATTATTTTCAATATTTTTTATAGAGACTTTACTATATTATGTCATTATTTTTAGCTAAATATTTTCTATATAATATTTTCTTTAATTAAATAAATACGATTTTTGCTATACAATAAACAAAAGTATTTATTTTACATTTTATAAATTTTTAAAAATCCCTAAAAAAAAAGTAGACAACAGGAACTTAATATGAAATGTCTTAGAAAATAAGCTAACGATTTAGAAAAAAAAAGGATAAATATTTTTTTTATTTACGAGACTTAAGTTTCAAATTTTAAGACGGTTAATAACTGTACCTACAGATAAACATGTTTCCGAGATTGATTGACTTCACATCACTAAGAATTTAAGAAAGTTGAAAGATTATTAACATCTGTGGTTGATGCGTAAATCGGTGTTGTGTAAACGAGAATTTAATGCCAATGAAACTTACTAACAGTCGCTAACTTTTATGCAGCGCGAGCCGCCACTGAATGAAATCTAAAAAGAAAGAAATTGAGATTAAGAAAATTGAACTGCACCCATTTTCTAAATATAGAAAAATTGACTACCTTGACAGCATTATATATATATTTTAAATTTGGCTTGAAAACTGGAAACTAATAGCAGTAGGAAATACTTAACTATCTCTTTAATCCATTATAAACCAATATTCTTGATTTAAGGACAATTAAAACAAATATGAAGATTTCATTAAATACTTATATTTTAGTTAATTTGATATATACTTTACATTCATAATATCTATATCAATAAGAATTTATACAGATTTTTATAATATTAGCAGTTTTACATTTAGAATTTATTTGAAATATGTGAATCAAATGGCACTGAAAAACACAATGTCATTTTTTCTGTCGTTTGTTGTATAATGCATTGTATTTGTTAAATCTGAAACCCTATAGACATTTATTTAACGTAATAAAAGTTAAATGTATGTTTCAGTGCGTTTAGTATTCATTTTTATGTGTTTCCTTATAATAATCTCATTATGAATAGGAAAATTTAAAAGATGGATTATAACAGGTTAATTACTAATCGTAGAAGGACACAGTGTTAGGGAAGCCGTGAGAATAATAACTACATTATTTGTAACTCCTCGTGTGGTATAATAGTTAACAGGCTATGTTAGCAACCTATAATTAGTAAGTTCCAGTCTCACTAAGTAGCTCCATAATTCTAGCATAAGTTAAGCTTAGTAAGATCTTACTACACTAACCATTTAGCTTGTAAGATTATCTTTCTAATCACTTGCAATACGGTATCTACGTATACGACAGGGTCAAAAATAGGATGTGAATAATATTATGTTGCTATTGGCTGTCCTATTACTTCTACACTATCCTTCACATCTACGACTATATATTACTAAAAGTCAACTTACATTTGTATGTATCTCATTGGTTTGGTTTCTTTGTTCAATGGTATAATAACCTTCGTGGGTAATATAATGCCAAAACCATTCTTGAAAAATATAAGCAATGGTACTACTTAACCTATAACTGAGTGTGAAAGAGTTCATACCTTTCCCAGGGATATTAGTCTGAAAGTGAACATAATGGCACGACTGGAGTTCGACATCACTTATTACGATGTCACAATTCAGCACGTTAGCCAATACGCCACGGGTGTATGTACCTATAACCCCCCACAAAACACAACAGCACAGCTGGTTTTTACTGGAGCAATACACCTAAAATGGTCTTACATAGAGCAATGTTTTGTTGAACTTGCAAATGAATGATAATTTTCTGGGATTGCGTCATGATGAACGTCATCTTTTTTTTTTATCATAGAAGCACATTAATAACCATTAAATCAAGTTAAAACGAATATCAATGGGTTCACGAAGTGTCTAGTATTTATTTATTAAGCCTTACTTTATTTGGCACAAGTCCACAATAATGAGACATTTAGTGAGGGTCAAACTATCTAAATGTTCTGTGAGTATTGCTCGTTAAACATTGTTATACAGTAGATACCCAACGGTTTAAATGGAGAATAACCAGAAAAAATTGTATTGAGACTAATTGGAATACGTGCGCATTTAATTAACGGAATTAAGAAACAGACGTTTTATTCACATGCTTGATTTGGTCGGGCTCGTAACTATAAATCAAATTCTATATGGACTCAAAGGAAACAATTGGGACGATATTATCAAAGCAACGTCATTAGTGAAATTATGTTAATATTAAACTCAGAGGCTGTTTATTCCTTTGCAAACGCTTTTTAAACCTTACCATCTGAACTACTTATGCAAAGACATCAAATAAGAATGACTTTGAAGTACCCTTTAGACTGGAGTGCGTGCTCTATACACAATATAAGAATATCTAAATAGATAGACAGATAGATTTGTTTAAGATAAAACAACAACGATGATGTAATAAGATTTTAAAAAAGAGAGCGCTGCGAATTTTTTCACTATACACACACACACACACACACACACACACATACACACACACACACACACACATATATATATATATATATATATATATATATATATATATATATATATGGACATGAAGTCAACAGTGATTGGTAACTGAAAGTTTCTCACCTCTGTGATTTTGAAATCAAGTCACGTACACACACACATATATAGGCCTATGATTCTATATCATGTAGAGGTAAGTTTATCTCCCCCTCCCCCTCTCTCTCTCTATATATATATATAAAATAATGTTTCATTTATAAGTAAACGGTGCTCAATATCATTAATAGAGAATTTATATTTAAGTTAAGGTAGCGTTGGATATATAAATGCTTAAGAAGTTAATTTAAGTTAAGGTTGCATGGATATGGAGTCAACGGTGCCTGGCTACTGACAGTTTCTCACTTATGCGGCCTTCATACTAAGTCTCCATGTCCATGCAACCTTAACTTAAATACAAATTCTCTCTCTCTCTCTCTCTCTCTCTCTCTCTCTCCCTCTCTCTCTCTCTGTATATATATATATATATATATGTGTGTGTGTGTGTGTGTGTGTGTGTGTGTGATCTTTATTCAGTCAGGAGAATCTCTTATAGGCCGGTTTTATTAAAAATGACAGACACCAAATCATTACCTGGCATCTTTAATTAAACTTGCCTACACACACACACACACCTCTCTCTCTCTCTCTCTCTCTCTTCTCTCTCTCTCTCTCTCTCTCTCTCTCTCTCTTTCTCTCTCTCACACACACACACACACACAATATATACATACATATATATATATATAATGAGTAGAAACGGATATATATATATATATATATATATATATATATATATATATTAGCACACTCACCTATATACATGCATACATGTATAATACCTGCATATATGAAAATATACATATAGATAAAGGCATATATATGTATGTGTGTGTGCATTAATATATATATATATATATATATATATATATATATATATATATATATATATATATATATATATATATGTACGTGCCTATGTATTTTTATATAGTTATGTATGCGGTAGCGTGTCTAAATCTTATAAGCATGCGTAATGTTTACCAAAGCGTCGAGCAGATGTTGGATATATAAATGCTTAAGAAGTTCATATAATATATACAAAAAAGGGCTGAGAAACATATAAGTGCCCCCACCTCGCCGCAGATCAAACGTTTTAAACCACGATCAAAGCTGAAAGTGTCCCGACCTGTGTTTTTGGTGAAGCGACGGTCTTTGTCATCCTCGGTCCCGAATGGCACGGAGCCGATGCAGATAATGTCAATCCCCCACTCCATTTTATTATTTCTTTCTGCCTGTCTGTTTTTCTGTCTCACGATCATGTGCCATCACATTTTGTTCACCTTTCTCTGTTCACTTTTCTTCTTTCTTTTGCTCCTTTCCCTCTTTTGAATATTTCGTCACTCTTTTCTCTCCTCAAACAATCCCCACTGTTACCTCCTCTTGTAACTCTTCTTGACTCTCTCTCTCTCTCTCTCTCTCTCTCTCTCTCTCTCTCTCTCTCTCTCTCTCTCTCTCTGTTATTTACCTTTATTCTATCTACCTCGACCATTCTCTCTATCTCATATATATATATATATATATATATATATATATATATATATATATGCACAAAATGCAATAAAAATGAACGAAAGGCTGCATTCTCCTTTCCTCAAGAAAGGTGACCTTTGAATCACCAATAACTACAGAGTTATAACTCTTACTGCCATATCTGCTAAGGTTTATAATGATCTACTTCTCAATTTCATCTGACCTGAAGTAGGAAAAATAAATCGGCTTTCGCAGAAATCGATCCACAACTTCTCAGATTCTGACCATCCGACGAATTGTAAAAAGGGTTCGAGCAAAAAATCTCGAGGCAACACTATTGTTTGTAGATTTCTCCAATACATTTTATTTTTAAAAAAATGGAGCAGATATTTCCAGCTTATGGTCTCCTCAAAGAAACTGCGATCGCTATAATGATGTTGTACGAAGACATGATAGCATTTGCCCTTTCACCTGATGGTAACACAGATTACTTTGACATTGTTGCTGGAGTCTCCTACAGGAAGATAAATTTGCATCATTTTTATTTACAATTTGCCACGACTATGTAAAACGAACTTTATTAGATGTAATGACAGAAAAAAGATTTCACGCTAAAAAGGTTATTCTTCACTTTTCTCATTTGACACACACGAACAATAGGCACAAACTTATACACACACACACACACACACACACACACATATATATATATATATATATATATATATATATATATATGTGTGTGTGTGTGTGTGTGTGTGTGTGTGTGTGTGGTATCATTATTTTATTCATTGTGAGTACATATCAATTTTAACTGGTCTTTCATTGAAGTTTGAGTGACAGCAGCTCTCTTTGGGTCTACAGTACCTTTCTAAGTATTCTAGCCGATATTAACAGTGCTATGGCCTATATGGTCTTGATTCTTTCCCTGCTTTCCAATTCCTTCAGTCGCTTTTCAAAATTTTAAAAACCGTTCCAAGCACACCAACTACAATAACTATCACCATCAACTTCATGTTCCATAGCTTTTTCCACAAGATTCAAGAATTCATCTATCTTTTCGCTTTCTTACATTTTCACTCCGTGGTCCGTTAAGACAGCAAAATCCACTAGATGTCAAATTCTTTTTTTCTTGTTAATTCAAACTAGGTCTGGTCTTCTAGTCGGGATTGGGTGATCCGTTTGTATCTCATAATCACAGAGAATGTTATGCGTGATGACTTATAAGTTCATAAGTCCCAATATTCTACGATGGATTCCAGTCTGTGCATATATCATTTGTTAGCATGGTCAAATTTTAATTTCTTGCACAATTCCCAGTGAATTACCTTTCCCACCCAGTCGTGCCCAGTCTTGTATTCCTTTTGTGCTAGTTTGCTGCATTCGTTTATTATCTTTGTCTCCATATAACCTACATTTGATATTCTCTTGCGTACAATCATTTTGTGCTTTGGTTGTTATGGCTATATTTTGTGTTGCTACTAAAAGACATTAGGTTTCTCTTTTGAGGTTTTTCTCTTCTTAGCCATGTTCAGGTCATCTCGAGTGCAATATCCCCAGTTTTTGCTTGGAGCTTTTTTTCTTCCCAGTTTTGTTTTCTAGATTTTTTTTTCGTTTGGACTTAAGTTATTTATGTTGATGTTGATGTAATTAGTCTTTCCTTGCTCTTATTTTTTGTATTACTTGAGTCCTTGAATTGTTGTTTCTACACAATCCACAATCCTAGTGAGTCCTATTCCTCCTTCTTTTCTTGACACATAGAGTCTGTCTATGTTATTTCCGGCTGTAAGGCGTTGTGTATCATTATCAATTTCCTTGTCCTTTGGTTCATTTGTCTGATTTCCTCTCTTGTCCAGTTTAAGATGGTACACAGTATATTACTAGAGGGCTGCTCAGGTATTATTCTTTGATGAGATTTCTGCAGCAGAGTTTTCTTTTGAAATTTTTTTCTTATTTTAAGGTACTTATTTTCTTACTTTTTCTTTCATCTCTGTTTGATGGTATCCGCTTCCAGTATTCATTGGTACTTGTATTTTTCTCCATATGTGTTCTGATGCTTTCTTGATTTGGTTGTTCAATTTTTTCAGTTATTTCTCTTTTCTCCTTTTTCATTATCAGCATTGCACATTTTTCAATCCAAAATTGTATTCCTATATACTGGTTGTATATTCTTATAATTTGTATAAGGCTTCTAGTTTTTTTCATTTTTGGCAAATATCTTGATATCATCCATATACATAAAATGGTTTATCTTTATTCTGTAATTTTGTGAATTTGTAGCCTCCTGTGCATTTACTAATTATAATTAGTATATAATCCAGTGGCATCGTTACTATAACAAATAGTAGATAGAAAATTCCTTTTTGAATTTTAACTTCTGCTCGGGTTTGTCCTCCTGTTGCTAATTCCATTTTTCAATTCTCCATAGTTTTCGTAATGAAGTTAATGACAGATATTTTTAACATTTCAGACATTAACCAAGTTTTCGGGGCCATACATAGGCTACAGACGTATATCCATGTCATTCCTTGACGATGAGCTGGTCTATTATTATTATTATTATTATTATTATTATTATTATTATTATTATTCCAATGTTCATATTCTCACTTTTATTTCTTTGTCTTTCTTTTTATTCTCTTTTCTTTATTTAGTTTTTTCTTTCATTCATTCATTCTTTCCTTTTTTTCTTTCACACTTTTGACTCTTTTTCTATCACTTTCGTTCTCACAACATCGTCTTCTGAATCTCTTTTAATGCTTTTACATTTGCTACCTCTTCTACTATTCCTTCCGCTTTGTCTTTTCTTTATTTTTAACTGCTTTATTTTCCTATATTTTTCTCCTTTTTCCCAACTCCCTAAAACACTTCTCATGGTTGTTCTTATCTATTTGTCTCTTTACTTTTCTTATCTCCTTTCGGGATGATTTTTTCCTCTTTTTACTTCCACACGCCTTCTTTTTTCTTTTTCTCCCTTTATTATCTTTCTCCTGCCTCTCTTCCTTCTCCCCCGTTTCCCTTCCTCCAACCTACTCAGCTACACCACGTTGTTATATTATTGTGCACTATTGATTGTCTAACTGCAAAAAACACTCCAACAATTATTCCATCAAGCCCCATTAAACCCAAACATTGAGCGCCGTAACCTTTGACTAGCAGAACGTGATGTTTATCGCAACAACTGACGCTTCTGCTTATTAGCTAATTAAATCATAAAACCACTCATTTCCCGATTCTTTCTCCCTTTTATAAGAGTCCCAATCACGCATAAAATCTCTGACTCATACCCGGGCTGGGTGGCTAGGATTTTCTGTCCAGGACATCAGTTATTCTTATGACGATGTCGATGAGATGATTCCATATTGATATCTTAGAGGATAAGGCATTGGCCAGGATGCGACTGGTTCACGGTTTAATTCCGGTGTTTGGTTAAAGAAGATTGACTGTCTAGACTGGATACGTTTTGTAGTTTGTAAAACTTATCTTTGTAAAAAAAAATATGGACATCATCACGATTCTTTATGATAAAGAAAAGATTTGGCATGTTTTTATTAGTTTTTTTGTTTGTTTTGATTTTTGTTTGTTTTGATTTTTGTTTTATTGTTGTTGTTGTTGTTTTTATGAATTACTATCAATCATTACTTTTCCATATTACTAAAATTCCCATGATATTGGCGTAAATGTATTCGACCATAACCCAGGAAAAATAGCACATGTCAGTGAGATTTTTTATTGGAGTAATACACTAAAAATATTTAGAGAATAAAGTAATTCAATTACAATTTGCAATTGAAGAATAATTTTCTGCATTTGTTTGAACGTCATTTTTAATAATCCAAATGCCCGATATATCGAGAATAAAATGCTATTTAGAATCCTTCACCACTTCCTAAAAAGAAGGTGCCATCACATCATGGTCGGCTTTTACAATATGAGATCATTGTGCTCACGGGTAGTCTAGTTATTATGAATTTTAACTAATGTTTTCTTTTCTTTTTTAATGTTAGTTATTTTTTATTCCAATTCCCCAGAGTTTTGGTTTCTACAACAGCAAGGAACTGCGCGTGTCAGAGACAATAATAGAGGAGAGGCTCTCTGTGAAACTAAGATTCACGTTCACTTTTTGCCTAGGAGAACCCTGGTTATGCATATCAGCAGCTTTACGAACTACGCCATGAGAACCATTGGATTGTTTTTCAAAGACTACAACTGTGTGAAAATAATAACATTAGACATGGTACCAAGATATTCTGAAACGATGTAAGGGATGGGTTCATAGGTGTGCTTCTGCAATACCAATGTCTTACGTAGCATATTTGATAGAGCAGCAGGGACAGAGAATAAGGCTTCTTAGAGGTCAGGCTTTCTTCGAGAAACAGAAGAGAGCTTAATATTTATTATTTTTTCCGATATGCGTGGTTCATCTCTCTCTCTCTCTCTCTCTCTCTCTATATATATATATATATATATATATATATATATATATATATATAAAGGGAGAGAGTTGCAATTATATGTGTATGTATGCATGCATGTATAATGGTTGAGAGTTTATAATTACACCCAACAAGGAAAATGACGTTGGCATATAAGAAAAAGTAAAACAAGGATACTCGATATTTACAGATAGAGCTACTATATAATTAAAAATGGGTATTTGTAAAGATACAAACTTATAATTATAGACGGTTAAGAAATACTCCCGCTTGCTGAAAGACTAATTATTTATGTGTATTCACTCACAATCGTAGCGGTAGCGGTAGAAGGCACTTAAACATTACCACGTTTTTTTTATCAAATTAAAAATTTAACAAGAGAAGAAAAACAATATATTTTCGTTTCCTTCAAAGCACAAGAATCTCTTTGATCTTTCGTTATATACAGATGCCATTTTTAACATTTTTCAATCCACTTTTAATATCTATATTTAATATTGTACTACTGTCATTCCTCTAAGAAAAAGAAGTTTTGTGGTTGTAATATCTTTGCTTCTATGATCGCTCTATTGTTTACAGTTGTTTGGTAAATTCTCTCACATATACTCACACACCATCTCTTCCTCCTCCTCTCTCTCTCTCTCTCTCTCTCTCTCTCTCTCTCTCTCTCTCTCTCTCTCTCTCTCTCTATATATATATATATATATATATATATATATATATATATATATATATATATATATAAAGTTAGAAAAGTGGTCTATTGTCAGAGTCTATCCCCCTTTCGCTAGCACTAAACTAGGGAGATTGTTTTTGCTGAGGTAGAGTGCCACACCTACCATCAGCTCCCCACTTTACTGCAAAGATCAGATCACACAATCTGTGCTACTCATTGGCTTGGACCGGTATCGAACCAGGAACGTTGCGATTCCTAGGCGGGTGCTCTACCGACACACACACACACACACACACACACTCTCACACACACACACACACACACACACATATATATATATATATATATTCGAATTAACAAAGATCATACTGGTGAGACAAGATAGGTCGAAATAAATTTATATCAACACCAAGGTATCCATTTATTCATAATACTCCGTATATGTAAAAATATATACGCAAATCTTTATATGTACGTTTGAGTTCTCAATTTTCGTTAAATCCTATCCAGAAAACACTTGATTATATATATATATATATATATATATATATATATATATATTCAAAACTGCCATTATTCTATAAAACCTTTTCTTATATAAAATGTGCTCACTTATATGCATTTTTGATGTTTTGTACAGATAACACCTGGATTATAAGAAACAGAAATTTATAATTTCATCCATTAATTAAGTTTTGAACTTTTTAAGAAAATATACCAGTCTGCGGAAATCATTTTATTTCAATAACTAAAGAAAGTTATGTTATTTATTTATTAGCTGTACCCATTGAAATTTGACAAAATACATCCATAACTGCATATATTTAAACTATTAATAACATTCTGAGATAAGTAGTCATCAATTTCTAGTTCTATTCTAAAATAGGTTGAATTAATAACGACACATATGCCTAACAAAAAATTTAAAAAATGAACGTAGTAAGTTGTATTTCGATTTCTAATGCGGTTAAAAGTTGCCAGTTCGTCAAAATGTCATAGTTGATATCAATAAAATTGAAATTGGGAGTAATCATAGAATATTTTGTTAATTAGTAAGCTATTTTGAAAGTAAAATATGCATATTAGCTAAATTGCTACTTTTGTCAAGTTATATAACAAGTTACTCCTCTGAAACTTATTTGAGGTGGGAAAAAGCTGATGTGTGTGTGTGTGTGTGTGTGTGTGTGTGTGTGTGTGTGTGTGTGTGTGTGTGTGTGTGTGTGTGTGTGTGTGAATTTAGCCTTTACTTTTGTTTTAGTAATCGGAAACCATAAACAAATTAAGGATTCAATCATAAACTTAACTTTGTTATCATAACTTATTCCACGATGGAAAACGGAATTATTTATTTTTATTAGCTATTAATATTCAAAATAGCTGCTGTTCGAAGAATAAACGATTATTTTAAAGGTTAGCTTTTTAGTTGTGTAACAACATTAATATTTGTCCTTTTATGAATCTGAGGGATCAGAAATTGAATATTGTTCTATTTATTTATACTAGATCAAAAATCCAAGATATGCACAATATCTCAATTATACCTTTTCAAGTTCAATTTGGGAGTAATCAAATTTAATTTGAAACTAAGTAAATTCAAAGTGGAACAGCCAAATTCAAAATGGGATAACCAAATTCAATTCAGAATTAAGCATATTTTTTGGCTAAATAAGACTAAAATTGAATATTTTAATAATGAAGTAAAAATGGTTGATTAAACTTCGTTTATTCCCGATAACATTTATGATTAATATGACACTATAAGATTTGTCGATTTTTATCTATTGATACACGTATGAACCATAATATCCCAAAATGTAACATAATAATATAATATATAAAATTATATATAAAATTATATCTATATATTATGTATATTATATAAATTAAATCTTATAAATATTAAAGAATAAAATACAAAAAATGAGAAAGTCATAAAGAAGCGAGAATGTTGTTAATGAAAACAGCTTATAAAATTTAGTACTGAACATATTTAAGGTTCAAAACATTTCGAATAAGAGTTTGAACCTTTGCATTAAATCTATTGCATAATCCATAATGTAATTTCAGATACTCCACGCTAAACGATGTTTTTGAATTCTCCAGCTCTGAATTCCGCTTTACTAAGTCTCGAATTTTCTCTTCGTTCAAAATTTTGTTTGTCTCTTCGGTGAATTACGATTTAACTTTGGCTTTGAAAACATACCATACTGGTTCAGTTGGATTCGTTTAATTTTACAATATAAATGGCCCTGACTGCCAATACATTCTATTAAATGTATATTTGTGCCTTTTAACACTTCAGAAACTACTGTACATATTAAAATGCGTTTTGTTTCACTTTTGTTTAATATAATTTCTTCTGATTTACTCATAACCTCTCATAGACTACAACGAACTCTGAAAAATACGTACATATGGGGAATGCTAAAAAGTTTTGAAAACAAATAAAAAGGAAATAAACAGATTTTTGATTTGTTTTAAATTTTATAGAAACTTGGGAAACTATGTTCTAAGTCAGTTGAACTGTAGGATTACTATATGTATGGAAGAGAATATACTTTTCATAACTCAAAATTATCTTTATTGATTGTGCTTTCAGTATCCCATAAGTATCCCATACACACACGCGCACAAATACACACATATACGCACAAACACATACTCACACATGCATATATATATATATATATATATATATATATATATGTGTGTGTGTGTGTGTGTGTATATATACATATATATATATATGTGTGTGTGTGTGTGTGTGTGTGTGTATGTGTGTGTGTGTAAAAGCAACAATTCTTCCAGGCTGTATCAGTACTGTTGTATGGCTGCACGACTTGGACCCCAACGAAGCGACTTGAGAATAAGCTAGATGGGAGCTGCACAAGAATGCTGCGTGCAGTCTTGAACAAATCGTGGAAACATCACCCCACAAGGAAGCAGCTGTATGGCCACCTGCCACCCATCTCACAAACTATCCGAGTGAGATAGGCACGCAGGATACTGCTGGAGAAGCAAGGACGAGCTCATAATGTAGTATAACAATATGGTGACAGTACCAAAGTGTATTTGTGGGAAACTCCGGAACGATATATCTAGCATGTGCCAACTCAAGCCCCAGCAGCAGTCGTCATTAGTAGCCATTAGGTTTAAGGAACAACATACGCAATTGTATAGTCACAAGGGGCTTAGTATCTATTTTCAGGCTCGTGTCGTGGGTTCTGTTTCGGAGAGAAGGAAAGACAGGGAGAAAGAGAGAGATGATACGGTTAAATTATACTACCTTCTAGCATGGTATCAACTTCTATATCGCTGTCCCACACAAGGGACCAGCAGCCCCGTCTGAATACTGCTACACTCGTTACTCGTCAACACGTCACTTCCGCTTCCGGTCAACACCCGAAACCTCTGGTCAACACCCGGAACTTCCGGTTTTAGCTTTCAATTCCCCTTCAGGGGTCATTCCTCGGTCAAGTTAATGGCAACCCGTTGTGTGTCTACTCATCCAAACTTCAACCTTTGCCTGCTCTCCTCCTTTTCCTCTCTTTCTCTAGCAGTCCGAACACAGCTTTATTTCCTCTCTCAAACTCTGGTCGATTCTTATAATTACGCTACATTCCTCCCTTACCATCATTCTAAAAAAATTTCCCGTAAAAAATTTTCAAAGTATCTTTCTAATATTTATGGTTCAGGAATATGCGCAATTATTCATTAGTTTTTTGGGGTTTTTTCAACTTATCCATCCCATCCATCCGATATGGACTTTCCCCCTCTCCCCCAATAGATCCACACGAGCATTCAATATTACAATAATACAAAAAAAAAACACATACATATATAAAGTAAAAAGAACATTTACAAAATCAATAATTCAGGTGATATTCTCCTCTTCGCTCTGCAATTGTGCGCTGATCTTATTTATTTATTTGTTTTTGGGGGTTTTTTTAAGGAAATACTCTCTCGAATTTGAATCTTTTTTTTCTTTTTTTTATTATTATTAATTGCGGACCCATACTGACTTATAGCTTCTCAAGCAACAGTGTTATCCTCACCTTCATCAGTTGGTCAATAATTCTTTTCTTTATTGTTCATTTTTTTAAAGTATTTATTCATTTTAATCTTTTCTTTTCATTTATTTATCTTTATTTTTCCTTCTGTTCTTATTCCCTCTCACCTTAACCCGTGTGATCCATATTTTCATCATCCCCATCACTATATGTCGGAATTGTTCTCGAAGCCATTTGCCGTTCCATGATTGGAATATCACTTTCGTTCATTGAGTTTTCTCTCTGACGTCGGCTCTTAAAATTTAAGTAATTATTTTCTTCGCTGTCCGAGCTGTGTTCCGAAGAATCAGAATCGACAGGTGCAGCTAGTGTGGCTTTCTGTACTGGTCGCCCAATATCAGGGATATCCCATGTATCAACTGACTAGGCTTCAATATATTGTCAAGCGATGACATCTCTACCATAAACTGGATAAAACAGGGAGAATTTCGTAGACTCACTCACGTTGAATCGCAGGGCTGCAAGCATCTGATTGATGTATAGATCCCATGAACGCTCGTTATCCCCAATTTTCTTGGCCAGAATGTCTTTCCCCTTTTTTTCTTCCTCTCTTTTGTTATGTTTTCTTTTTTCTCCCTTTTTTTCCGTAGTCTAGTGGTCTTATTTTCCGTACGTTGTGGCGTGGGTTTTTATTTTTCCTCAGGTTCTTAAACCTATATTTTGAAAAATATAGCACTGTCACGGCAACCAAAAATGTATTTGTTGTATAACAAAGTACCAAAGTGTATTTCTGGCAAACTCCGGAACGATATATCTAGCATGTGCCAACTCAAGCCCCAGCAGCAGTCGTCATTAGTAGCCGTTAGGTTTAAGGAACAGCATACGCAATTGTATAGTCACAAGGGGCTTAGTATTTATTTCCAGGCTCGTGTCGTGGGCTCTGTTTCGGAGAGAAGGAAAGACAGAGAGAAATAGAGGGATGATACGGTTAAATTATTCTACCTTCTAGCATGGTATCAACTTCTATATCGCTGTCCCACACGAGGGACCAGCAGCCCCGTCTGAACCCTTACTTCCCAAAAGGGAAAAGAGAACGATTTTCCTCTTGCCACATGTCACTTCCGCTTCCGGTCAACACCCGGAACTTCCGGTTTTAGCTTTCAATTCTCCTTCCGGGGTCATTCCTCGGTCAAGTTACTGACAACCCGTTGTGTGTCTACTCCTCCAAACTTTAACCTTTGCCTGCTCCCACCTCCTTTTCCTCTCTTTCTCTAGCAGTCCGAACACAGCTTTATTTCCATTCTCAAACTCTGGTAGACCCTTATAATTACGCTACAATAAGCAACGTTCTCCTCTGGAAGCCAACACATGGACATGCTAATGTGGGCCGCCCATCAAGGACCTACATTGACCAACTATGGATGCTGGTTGCTGCGCAGAGGACCTCCCAGGGGCAATGAGTGATAGGGAGGGTTGCCGAAAGATTGTCATGGATATCCGTGCTACATGCGCGACATGATGTTGATATATAATATATATATATATATATATATATATATATATATATCAACATCATGTCGTGCATGTAGCATATATATATATATATATATATATATATATATATATATATATATATATATGCAGTATCACCCATAAGTACACCCAACCAATATTTGAATAAAAATATATCAGGATTTTATCATTTGTAATGGAACATCATACAGTCAAAACGGGTTGCATTAGGTAGCATTTATTGCGAAAATATGCAGCATTGAAACTAACCAAAACTAAAAATTACATGAATATATGAAACGAGTGTATTTATGTTTTATATGATACAGGTTTATAATTTTCCTTACAAAGTTTAATCTTTTTTATTGAGTTTCAAGGCTTCCACAAACTTGATAAATGATGTACCAAATGTATTGAGCTGTGATGTGATGTGATGAATGGCATATACATTTCATGGCTTATAGCAGACTAAAGTTTTTCATGTAAAAGTAGTGATAAATACGTGACTAACCAATAAAACAGCAAAATGCAAATAAACAAGGTAGCATTTTAATTTAAAACTCATTCGAAACTGATGATATGATAACCTTCATAAACAAACAAAAATGCCTGGATCCCTAATGGTTATTCTAAAAACAGGCAACACTCTTCACTTAGAGAATTGGTGCAATACTATATTCATACCCTTAGCCAATTCTTTCCAATATTACCTCGTTTCAGTTTATTTAGGACATACTTATACATGTGCACTTCATACCGCTTTAAAATACGGTAGCTGTGAATTAGAAAGCTCGTGTATATGTGTACATTGTAATGGGCATTTTTATAAACACAGTATGACTTGCGAAGACTTTAGAAGACAATGGTTGCATGCGGTTGAATATCCATAAAAATTATATACATTTACTTACATGTAAGTGTTTGTGTTTGTGTTTATGTGTGTGTGTGCGTGCGTGTGTGTGTGTGTGTGTGTGTGTGTGTGAGAGAGAGAGAGAGAGAGAGTGGGCGTTGCGGGTGTTTCCAGCAGACATGGAGGAGACTTGGTAGACACCCTGAAACCGACGTCTTTCACCCGACACGAGCCGGTCTGTTCTCCTTGGCGTCGTGTCGCGTATCCCTTTGCTGACTTGGGTGAATCAAACCCACCACAGACGACGACTGAAAAGCAAGAAAATGGCGACAGGCCGGTCAGAAACTGGGGTTGGGGAACGAAAGATAACGAGTAACTAGGAAGGAGGAGGATAAAAAGGGGAGGGAGAGGTGGAGAGAAAAACGTAATAGAAGACAGCGAGTAAAATAAATGAAAAACAAATTACAAAACGAGAAACGCCCTTAAAAATTAAAAAAAATAATAAAAAAATGTAAAATAATGGAATGGCGAGACGATGACTCTTACCTACTCAAGAAGACATTTATTACAATGCATTCAAAAGGAAAAGAGAAAACAAAATCTTAATCAACCCCGCCTTAAAAACATAAAAATAATATAAAAAAAAGTTAATTCCCATCTTTCTCTAAATGTAAAGTCTTTTTTCTATATTCTTAATTTGACATCCTCAATCGTCAGAGGAAGAATATTTTTGTGTCAAATAAGTAATTTAATAATCTTTGCTTTGTCTGATTATAGTTGGACACTTAGTGGGGATCGAACTCATGAAACAGAAACATTAACTAGACCATAGTAGTTTCTACAATATTATTTAGGTTTGCTAGGTATTGTAGGAAATGAGAAATGAAAAGATTATGTTACGTCTTTTCTTCAAAGTGGGGAGGATTTATCTGCTCTGAAACTAACTCATTACACTTGTTTGTTAATCATGCTTGACAACCATTTTCTAAGACACCGTTTTTTTGTGCTGTACAACACGAAGCCAAAATAGGGAAAACATAATGCTGGAAGATTGGGCTGTGTCAGTTTTCTGAAGGAGAAAGGCTTGCCTATCTGACTTGAGGATCATCGTTAAAAATCCAGAATTTATCCTTAACTCGAACACCGACCGTTTACACCTGAAAATATTTCAGGCTAGGCTAGCCTGACATTTGCTAGGATTCTGAATATTATTGGGTGTCTCATACAGTAACTTAAGCAGAGCTTTGTTTATCTTGCCTCTCCGCTAAAGACAGGGTTCGTATTTTTATAGTGGACTCTCTTACGAGCGGTGGTGGTGGTGGTGGTAGAGGTCAGGCATCAGATGATAAAACTAATGCTACCCATTTTAGACAAGGGAGCCGGTTTTGTTTTCTAGAAATTCCATCAAGCAGGATTAGCATAAAATCTTTTTTAACGTGGGGAGCCACGCAAAACCAAAGCTCATGCGATATCCAGTGCAAAAATGTATCAGGTGTATTCCAGGCATCAAGTAATAAACACGGTCTTTACCCCTTTTAGGCGAGGGTGCAAATGCTGCCTGTGGAGATGCCCTCTGGGAAATTTTTACCTAGATTACCTGCCGCTGAGTGGTAAATGCTGCCTGGTATAACGCTTCTCTGAGACTAAACTCCTGTATTTTATCTCATCCAGCACGAATGTTAGTTAAGTATGCTAAGTTTAAATGATTACTCCAAGATTTTAAATCAGAACAAGTGATTCCACTATTTTAGAAATACTGATAAAAATTTCATTTTTATCTATGAAATTCTTTTGTCATTTCCATTGAAATCCTGAATTTTGTTTCGACTATAAGAATCAAAGATAGACTTTGTCTCCTGCTATTTCAGAAAAAAGAGTTGGTTATCTTTCTCTTCTTTCTCAAACTAGAACTCATACAAATAGACAATCACTGAGTTCATTTCATTAAGATAAAGAAAAACTGTTTTTTTTTTTATATCTTGTCATATCCTCCAAGGCGTAATAGTAAAAATTGTCTCCTTTAGTAATTCTGGCTTGTTGATCAGTATTCATTTTATTGGTTGAAAAATTGTAAATTGATATTTAAATTGGGTGCTTTAGAAATGAATACTCCAAAAGAAGATAATTAATCACGATAGATTATCTCAACATTTTTGTTATTGAGAAGACTAATCGAATACCAATTTTAGATAATAAAAAATATGTTTTTAGTCCAAGATGGCCGCAAATTTTCATCTTTAATAGAAAATCTTCGATTATAAAATGCTGGTAACAATTTTGGTAAATTACAAGAAACATTTTTGGGTATTACAACATAAAAACTAATACTATTAAGACTGTTAACACATTACTTAAATCTTGGTCATCAAGTTCAAGAGAAATTACAGCTCACCTACAAAAAAAAAAAAAACACAAAATTCATATGTATCAGCATATGGTGATATTTTTTATTTTGTCATAATAACGTTCTGAAAATTTGACTAAAAACAGAAAAATAAATTTTCACTAATTACAACGAATAATTAACTGTTATAAAGTCTTATTTACGATTTTATGGCGAATAAACAAGATACTCATTCTATTTAATAACTTTTGGAGCACACACTTTTAAACTTCATAAACACATTTCCTTAAATTTATCTCAATGAATCTTGTGCTGTGATACGTATATATTTATCTAACTCCTAACGAGCAGGATGCGACACAAGGTCATTTTTAAGCGAAGTTTAACAGGTTTGAATTTAGAGTTTTCCTTCTCCTAGACCAGTTGTCATACCAGGGTTAAAGAGCATAATCTGTCCTATAGTAAAATATGCCATAAATTATGTACTGGTAATGCATCTTGCTTGAAAATCAATGTGATTTAATGCAATGATAAAGATGAATGTGTTTATCAGATGTTAAATGATCCAATACAAATCATCAATTATAGCCATGAAAGGCATGAACCCAAACATTACAAGTATTTATAAAAGCATAGAATTCCAATTTAAAATTCAAAACCAATGTGTGCCGACTCCAAATGTATTTTCACAGTGAATTGGGATGGAAATCAAGTTTTATTCCGGTGTATTTTCAATTGTTTTTAACGTTGCACCAGGTTGATTTATTGGTTTTAAGATGAAAATGTCATACTCTTTACTATTGTAACAACTTTCATAGACGTTATATGTTTAAATTGTCTTAAAATTTTTGTTTCGAACAGGTAAGCTTATTTCTATTTATGTTGGACACTTGGACATCTACTCAGACTTGTTTTACGAGTTACTTGATCATTAATAATTCATTCAAAGATTAAATTACATGTATACTTGTACATAACTGAATGTTTTAAAACAAATCTTTTCTCGCAAAGCATTGAATCATTGTTTTGATTGAGGTACTGGAAGCTGCTATTATTTCCAGCTATGAAAAGTTATGATAGCTATTAGTGATTTGGAAGATAACTGAAACAGTAATGGTACGTAGGTCACATATATATGTTCAGAATGCGATAGATGAATTGTCCTCTAAATTACTCAAAAATGAAAATAATACTGTCATCTCATTTTATCAGATATATTAACCAAATTATATGAGAATATCTTAAAATACTATAGATGAAATTATTCATGAAAATCACCATTGGCTTCAATCACAGCCTCTAGATGACTTCGGAATCTACTGAAAGTTTTTTTTTTCCGGCAGTCTCCTTGTTTAAATTGGTAAATTCTGCCGTTATCCTTGCTTTTAGTTCTGCTTTACCGCGCCCCACACATAATAATCAAGGGGTTGCAATCTGGATAGTTAGATAACTAAATATTAGGGGTGACGTGGTTGCAGAAATCTTTTTACAGCCAAGGTTTTCCTGATTGTATGGTATGATGCGGAGTCATGTTGTCAGACGTAGGGTCTTCCAGCAGCCACCCTCTTGGTCCAGGGTTGCACTGCCTCTTCCAGGCACTTGACGTCGGCTTTCGTATTGAGTCTGGAGTCATGTGGGAAGAAGATGAATAGAGACAAATTGTTACTATCGCTATTGAGCAACCCAAACACTATGAAGTGGACTGGGTGTTTGCATTTCATCTCTATCTGTACATATTCTAGGGACAGGGACAGTCAACAATTGTTCTTTGATTTCACCATCTGATTCTGGCAGAAGTTCTTCTCGTCTGAGAAAAATCAAAGCCTGTTCGTTTGGATGGAATGCTTGAGTTTATTTAAAAGCTTTGCATTCTTGTCTTTCATCTTGTATTTGATAGCCTTTTATAAAAATTGGCACTTTCTCATCTTGTATGAGAAATACCGAATCTGTTCATGTACTAGTTGGTTGATAAGAAATGCAGACACTCCTATGTTCAGGGCTACGGACCTGATTGACTTGCTAGGATAGTTGTCAATCATAACCAAGATCTGAGAAAGAAATTCGTTAGTTCTTTTCTTATCAGAACAATCAGAGTGAGACGTCCGAGCTGCGTATCTTCGTAATCCTCATTGGACTTATTCGACTGTTTTCGAATCCTCTGCAATCTGAAATCTTCACATCGGAACCTCCGGCATGAATAGCAAGCAGTACAGTATGACGATAATAAATTTCTGGAGGAGTGAATCTACATGAGTCTACTTTCCTCACAGACAGTGCGCAGTAGAGCCTAGTTTGCTGCACAGTAGATAAAAATTGAAACCAACAAAGCGCTAACGCGCATGAACGAAATTAATTAAATTCGGCAAGCGATCGGGCGGCGCGTAGAACATTGTACAGACTGTTTCAACTTTATTAAGTCCCATCAGCAATGTATACTAACAATTTCCCTCCGACAGAAATCGAAACCTGGAGTCCAGCAGGCAGTCAGAGACTTTACCGCTCGACCACCGATACACACCGCATAATACATGCGAAATTAACCTGTCAATGGTAATGATACGCCTCTACCATATAATATTTTGGATGATTGGATATACGCATTGTAATTGCCTTCAAGCAAAATATAAATGATAATATATACTTTATCCAACAATGCTTCTAAAAACAAACATCCAAAATCTTATTTCCTTCGCCGAAAGCATAGGCCTGGTTTGTTGTTATCCACTGCGTATAGGTGGCCGAGCGGTAAGGTCTCTGCCTGCTGGACTCCCGGTTTCGATTTCTGTCGGAGGGAAATTGTTAGTATACATTGCTGATGAGACTTAATAAAGTTGAAACAGTCTGTACGATGTTCTACACGCCGCACGATCGCTTGCCGAAGTTCGCTTGTCATGATTATTTTCTATAATTATCGAATTTTATACGATATACGCATTGTAATTGCCTTCAAGCAAAATATAAATAATAATATATACTTTATTCAACAATGCTTCTAAAAACAAACATCCAAAATATATATATATATATATATATATATATATATATATATATATATATATATATATATATATATCACAATCGTTTTTGATAATTTTAAAACAATAATTGATATTATCCAAGACGATTGTATGAAAAAATACTCACCAATTGTAAAATAATGTTGTTTTCTATCTCTACTGACTCGACGAAATATATGGTTAAAATAGGTAATTTCTCAGTCTAGTGGAAGAAGAGAAAATCGCAGGTAGATGTATCTTTTTACCATTTTTCTTTTGCAGTATGGTACTTCTGACTCATCGACCCTACATTAATTATCAATACTAGTATTTTGGTGGCAGTTTCAGGAAATGGGTTTTATAAGCAATAACTATATGAATTTATATAAATAATTGTAGATAAGATTAAAATTCATATAATCTGTCATATACATGAAATATCAGGTACCGGTCTAAATGTTCTCGAAACAATAAAGAAGGGGGCAGCTAGTCGAAATTGTTCAAGAAATAATGGTGAAAAATAATGTTTTTTTAATCGAACTATACACAAACATATAATGACTTATACCTCAGTTTATATGGTAATAGTTATATTTTTCTGAGTTAATCTCACATTTTCAAAACGCTTTTCTTTTCATGAAAAGAAAGAATCATATTTTCAGAGTAATAACTATAAATAGCTTACGTTAGTCAAGTTAAGCAGTGACAATCGTGTTCACTACTTATATGGGTAACTACTTAGTAATAGCTGGTACTGAAAACAACTTAATGTTTATGTGCCAGACTAAGCGAAATTTAGTAAATAACAACTATAAATAAATCTCATTAAAACGGACAAGGACATTGTCACAGCTGCACTGCATTTTTTCCAATAAAGGAGCACACCGAGAGCTTTCTTCCCGCTACTGCTTTGATATATAAATAGGCTTTCCCTTCTTTAGATTTTAGGTGAACACCAAAAAGAAATCCCCTTTTCTTATCTCACGCCCCATCTACTTTTGTTGTTAGTACACGTGTACTAAAAAAAATTCTATACCTTCGTAAATGCGGTCTAAAAATAAATTTGTTGATCAAACAATTTAGGCCATCAGGGACGATAGCCGCACTTAAAAACATATATGCCTGCGTGTCTGTAGGTTTGTATATGTGTGTTTGTATATGTGTGTGTTTGTGTCTGTGTGTGTGTGTGGTGTTTGTGTCTGTGTTTATGCTTGGGTGTATGTGTTCGTGAAAATTCTAATCATCTGAGAATTGTGATAAAATATCGAAATATTAATGAAATAAATCATTCTTCTAAGTAGAAAATTGAATATTTATAAACGTTTTTCAAAATTATCTCTTATAATCAATAGTTTTGAAATAAACTTGAATGAAACCATGAAACAAATCCAACCTAACTTCTTGCATGTTAATGAAATAAGATATATTAATTATATATGGATCCATTCATTTTTTATTATAGAAGTATCTGACAAATATGATACAAAGCTATATATATATATATATATATATATATATATATATATATATATATATATATATATATATATACGTACATATACATATATATATATGTACATACAAGGTGTGTCAAAAAAGTATCAAGATTGTTTGCACTTCTTGACACACCTTGTATTCTTAAAAAAAATAACGTTCCATTCATTGTTCATTTCTATTTTGGTAAATACAGCTTCAAACTCGGCACTTTTTGATACACCTTGTATTCTGAAAAAATTAACGTTCCATTCAATCTCTATACTTTTATGACACGCCTTTATATATATATATATATATATATATATATATATATATATATATGTGTGTGTGTGTATTAAGAGAAAGGAAATGAATCCGACGGTATGAGTATAGATAAAAGGATATGAAAACAACACACTATGCTGTTAAAGTGAAAAGATTTTATATCATATTCATAGCTAATATTGAACAATATTTTGATTTATAAAAATCATCTTCAGAGCTTGTTTATACTCCAACATTATCAATAGCGGAGACGAAAATAATATGAATCTAAAACGAAAACATTGATGTTGCAAAAAAGTTATGCGGAAGTTTAAAATATAAGCAACCGCCAACGCTTTTCTCGGTCAGCGATAATTATGTATCTCTTATTGTAACAGTTTTTGAAAAAAGAAGACATATTCCAAACTCGATGATAGACAAATTCTCTTTTTCAAACAGGATGAGTATTAACCCGTTGACCGTAGGACCGCAACGGATTTTTTTTTTTTTACAAACAGAAGTTCGGGTTGCCTATGGAGTCACCTTTGAGCGGCGTTTTGGCGTGCTTATTCCTTGAATTCTTAAAATCCGGTCCCTTTCAATATATTTTACCTAATAACTCTTATTTTTTTCCGTTACATTGACGACACGTTATTCATTTACCCGAAAAATTGTAATTTAACTAATATCATTGACAAACTAAATGATGTGGAACCCTCCATTAAATTTACTCATGAACTTGAACAAAACCACACCCTACCATTTTTAGACACACTTATCATAAACAATAACAACATTATAGAATTTAAAGTTTATCATAAGAATACCAACAAAAATGACTACATCCATTTTTATTCCCACTATAACAACATGATAAAGAGTGGTATCATAATTGGTTTCTTTCTTAGAGCACTTAAGATATGCAATAAGAAATATTTAGAAGAAGAATTTAATATTATTGAAAAGTCTTTTCTTAAATTACAATACCCTTTAAATTTCATACACCGTGCTAAGAAAAAGGCATTGAAAATACACAATAGAAAAATAACACTTCATCTCCCAATAACACACAACATAACAAAAATAACGACTCTGATAGGTACATCATACTTCCCAATAATCCTATCACTGATAAAATAAATAGAAACCTAAAAAAGATAGGTATTAAAACAGTTACTCATTCCACTAAAACAGTGAAAAACATCTTACAGAATAAAAATAATCAAAAACACACACATTCCGAAGCTGGAGTCTACACAATAGATTGCTTAAATTGTAACAAAAAGTATGTGGGAGAGACTTCTAGATCCTTATCTAAACGATTATCTGAACGTAGATATCATATTAAACGAGGTTTTCTAAACAACGCCCTAGCTAAACATATTTTAGACCATAACCATACCTTTGATTTTAAAGGTGCCAAAATATTAACTCACATACACAATAGAACACTACGCAGAATTATGGAATCTTGCGTTATTCTCACCCATCAAACCATCCCCCAAAGACAAGGCTTTTTTAATATATCCCCCTATTTAGCGACACTTGTAGTCAGAAATCATAAAATACCCTTCACATAACCATTTCCGTCATATACTTCCCAGCAAATTTAAATTTCACATTATCCCAAAAACCTTACAATCATTCATACTTTTTGCTTTATACATAAGAAAAAACAAAAATAGAAAAATACAAATTTAAATACAAAAATAAAAATTATTTTCTAAAAATCCGTTGCGGGCCTACCGTCAACGGGTTAATACTCATCCTGTTTGAAAAAGAGAATTTGTCTATCATCGAGTTTGGAATCTTTTTTCAAAAACTGTTACAATAAAAGATACATAATTATCGCTGAAGAAAAGCGTTGGCGGTTGCTTATATTTGAAACTTCCGCATAACTTTTTTGCAACATCAATGTTTTCGTTTTAGATTCATATTATTTTCGTCTCCGCTATTGATAATGTTGGAGTATAAACAAGCTCTGAAGATGATTTTTATAAATCGAAATATCTATGAGATAAAGTATTCAATCCAAGGATTATCAGTTGCATTATAGACCTGAATGGATCAGATTTTTATTTGATATATTAAAGGTGAGAATACTAGTTAGTAAAATCCAACGAATAATAGCAATAACTGATCTCTGCACCCCAGACAACAACTTACTAGTCTGAATCAATACCTTAAAATCTAACAAGAGTGTCTAGACTGAAGATTTCTAAAACCCTATACATAATGCAGTCATTAGATGTATGTACTTTTTATATTAGGCAAAACTGAGATAGTATGAAATAGCAAATTATTCATTTGATCTACCATACATACATGCCATGTATACAAAACATACATGCATCTACACACACATAAATTAATAAATGTGAGGTGGGTCGGAAATTTCTTGGGAATGACCTGAAACGTAAATGCTATTCCATAAATTCAACCTGCTGTTCCACACAGTTGGAAAAATAATTCGTCATACTTCTTAAGAATAACAACAAAAAGGTAATTCCTATTTTGATTGGCTGTACCAAAAACTTCAGGATGCTCTCGTACATACAAATACGCAAAGACACACACAAAATTTAAATTCAAAATTAATTTAGGAAATAAAATACAGAAACAGTCTTGTCGATCTTGTACAAAATTAGCATTTTTAAACCAGAGTTTACTTCTGATATGCAACTATTTCAGTCACCAATCTAACTATATACAGAGATAATCAGCTAGACGAGTTCCCGACTGTTTTTTTTTTTTGTTTTTTTTACGTTTCCCTTTGTGCTAATTCCCTTGTTATAAACATGAATACATTTCTTCTTCTTCAAGTTATGGATAAAAGGATACGACAGACTGGGCTCTAGTTTTAGAAGAGCAACAACCTGTCCAAAAGGAAAACTCTGAATTCAAACTTCCTACCAACACTTCTTGGCCAAACATGGAAGGTTCAAAGGTCCATTCCTTACCATATCTTACATACCTTGATGCAGTCCTGAGTTTGCATTGGTCTGAGAAGACATCTGATGGAATGGATATATATATATATATATATATATATATATATATATATATATATATATAAACCATCTCTGCACGAGCAGGATGTGACACAAACTCAATTTGTAAGGGGTGTATATCTGACTAGTTGTCGTACCTAGATAAAGAGTCCATTCTGTCCTATTTACCCAGAGATAGATAGAGAATAGTTGAATTCATACGTTTCCCAAGAGTTTTAGTGCTATGCCAGATTAAACCAGCCTCATCCAGGATTTGAACTCGTGTCGCCGAGTCCATATCCTTTGGCGATAATCATTACATCACAGACACCTCTATTAGTTTGTTCGGAAAATAATCCCCGATTTTAGAATAAACTTTTATTTCTGAATTAATATTTAAACAGTATTTTAATCAGTAAAAATATAATCTCTGATCATCTATGAATTTTCTGCCGTCGACTAGCAAGGTTATTGCGTGTTTGTGTGTGTGCATGTATGTGCGCGTGTGGTTGTACGCGTGCTTAAACTCTCGGACATTGATTCCATATGAATATCGCAGTTTATGTAATAAACAATTAATAAGCATTACAAAATATTTTGTTGTTTCTGAGCTTCTTTTGAAAGGAAAACACTTCTTCTTCTTCTTCTTCTTCTTCTTCTTCTTCTATTATTATTATTATTATTATTATTATTATTATTATTATTATTATTATTAATAAATAATACATAAATGAAAAAAAATCTCCTTTTGCAACGACCAAAAGATATACAAAAATCAACCTTTATTTTCAGAATAAGATTGCATGGTACGCTTTCACAAGAAAACAAAGTTCTGTTGCGTTATAATTTATATCAAAAGTTGTTTTCTTTTTCTCCACCTTTCAGTCAATAGAGACACTTCTCTTTTTTTCTGTTGATTTATAATGCTCTAACTGGATTTTTATTTACCCCCTAAACTCTTTGTCTTTCGTTGTCATATTTAAGTGCGTATGCACTGCCTTGGTTGGTAGCCTTTCATTCTCTGCCCATTTGCATTCCATCATCACTTTATGTTATCCATTGTATAGCCATGCACATTCAGATGTTGTTCTGTGGTAGAAGCACACAGCCGCACACCACCAGGCCTAAGGTTGTATCCCAGGTGTATCAATTCAGTGACACGCGTTATGACTTGTTCTACCCGGAGAAGAAAAGCCCTGATTTACAAACAAGAGAAGAAAAAGTTTTGTAAATGCTTATAAAATATGTGATAGCCAAACGGGTATGAATATTTACTTTATCTCCATAAACACATATAGGAATGTCTCTGGCCTTTCTTTGTAGCATGAGTTGATATTGCTCTGTTTCTGTATCGCTTTATATTAAAAAGTAGATTCAAATCATAATTGCTCATATTTAGTAAACAATTGTTTTTCTACTCTTCGTAGTTACATAGAAACATATACACAGTGAAAGAATTAGACTATATCCTTTAAAATCCCTTGATCATGAATATTTAATAAACCCCAATAAAACTTTATTCTTAATGTCTTTTTAATATAATAATACTAGTATAAATCGTGTTATTTTAACGGGATTATTTATGTATGTTATCGGCAGTGCTGTCGAAGATCAGAGTGTAGTTTATGTGGCCATGGAAATTCTGCCGTTGTCTAAAAAATGAATCATAGAATTCAAAATTTATAAAAGTAAAAAGAATATATGATTAAATAAATGATACAATTATAAAATGATAATCATTTTAACATACTTATACAGCTTCAAAACTACAAATTTGGAGCATAATAATAATAATAATAATAATAATAATAATAATAATAATAATAATAAAATACACATTTGGTGTATTATGTTTTAAACTCGCACAGAGTTAAAGTAATTATAACATATTGTTTATTTGTTTGTTTGTTTGTTTGTTTGTGTGTTGTGCGCGCGCACGTGCATGTGCGTACGAGTGTGTGTATTCAAGACCACATTGTGTTTTATATGTAAGGGGAAATCACATTCACGGTTGGTGCTATTAACTTTTAATAAGCTTTGTTTAAATCGGGGTAAAATTGGCGTGTGAAGATTGTTTTGCCCAAAATAAAAAGGATCTACCTACCTTGAAAATTACAATTCAAAATTTTGACATTTTTCAGAGCTTGGTGTTTAGTAGGTTTAGCTTCATTAATGGATAAGCAGGATATGCAAAAATAGAGCCTATTATTCAATTTCTCTAATTTGGGTATGTGGGTAATTGTCTGTCTTGAAAATAAGCGTTCGATATTCTTGATTTTTGCACGGGTGCCTATCCTTACCTCTCATACGAGTAGAAAATATGCTACTACTTCAACCATAACACATTTCGCTTTTGTATGAATTGGTGCTATAAAATCATCAAAATTTATATTAAAACCATAATCAGAATAAGATATAGATTTATCAGATGGATTATTGTTACCACAACTTTTTATCGAAAGCCTTTTCATCGAACGACAGCTAAAGTATGGGCAACCAAAAGGACAGTAATCTGTTTTCTTTGTGAGTACAAGCGCTTATGCGATAAAGACAAATGAAACTTCATTTTTCTTAACGCTCTTCCATGCATATTATTTCCATAGATCATGAAACGTTACAATTTTTTATCAAAAATTTCCAGTTCATCGAATTTTTCTAAACTTTAATTTTATCGTTTATGAATAGATTTATTATTTGATAACAATGGCCTCGACTTGTCCAAGTGGGATGATGTTTGTTTTTTTTTTCATTTTTAAACTCAGGTCATACTTTCTACATCTTCAGTTGAAATTCAAAATAAAATTTCATCTGATTTGTATTTCTTCGGAGGCTTCTTTTATAGAAATGTTGATAGTTTTATTGTCTAAAAGATAATTTTTTTGTTTAGATTTCACAAAATTGAATAAAGGAGATTTGGATAACTTAAGATTTATTTCCACAAAAGTTTCTTACAAAATACCCATTTCGCAAATGAATTTATTAATAAATACATGAATATCTAAAATCTTATTGAAGTAAGATTTTTGATAATTTATTAAAAAAAACTGGTGTTTTTTGTAAAAAATAATCATGCAAATTACTACATCACAGTTTTATACAATGTAAACAACTTTTAAAATACACATATCTCAAGTTCTGTAGAGCAGACAAAAATATGTTTTATATTAGACCCCCCCCCCCCAAAAAAAAAAAAATCTTTCTTACTAATGATACAAAGACTAATTAACTTTTATGCAAGTTTTTGCTCGTTGCATATCGCGTTTTCATCAAAAGGGAATAGATATAACCAACAAAAAGCCATACCATAGAAAACATGGGGTAAAAATAAACGAACTAACTACACACTGTGGTGTTATTCATTTTTAGTCATTATGAAGTCATTCTTATCCAAAATTTACAATAAATCATCATTAATCGTGCTGATAGCACGGATACACATGGCTCACCCAGTTTTTGCTGGTCGGCTAACAGTGGTGTGTCCATGTGTAGGTGTCTACATGAGAATGTTACTTATGAGTTCGTCCTTACTTCTCCGACAGTGTTCAGTATGTCTTGTTTATCTTATATGAATGATTTATGTGATAGGAAGTAAATGGCTGTACAACTGCTTTTGTGTGAGGCTGCTTTCAGAATTTGTTCAAGACAGCATGCTGTTTACATCACCAATATTCCAATCATGCTGAATCCCTGATCATTCCTGACTAAGGACCAATAAGTATATGTCTACTTCCAAGAGACCTGTCATCTATGCCTCCTCATTGCGCTAAAAGGGAGTAGTGTCAGAACTATTCTTTGATACCTGAAGACAAGCCGAAAGAAATGAACAATTGTTGTGTAATCTTTGTACTAATGTGCACAGGGTCAAATACTAGAAAAGCTTTGGGCCACATACCGTCTCTGTGATAGAACGTGTGAATACACCCACTATGTTTATTAACAAAACACGATCAAAATCAACATTGTTATAATGAGCCAAGACGCCAGAATATATAGATGCATAATAATGACTTATAGATAGTTTTCTCTACATACATTAGTCTGACAGTCATATAAGACGTGGTAGTTTTACGGATGGAGACGGTTTGTATCACTTGAAAATTAAGCTTCCGGCCAGATAGAACTATACAATTTGTTCAAGGTCTGAACAAGTTAACGAGAGAGAGGTAGGGGGAGAGAGAAATACTGAGAGAGAGAGAGAGAGAGAGAGAGAGAGAGAGAGAGAGAGTAAGGAATGAGAAGTGTAAGAGAGATACTAACCTGGTCGTTGACTGAGACTTTTTGAGAATCTAACTCACTACAGTAGTACTAGTCAGCAAAGCAGCTTATTAGCCACTTCACGATAGCGAAGCCTATCTCTCTCCCCCTCTCTCTCTCTCTCTCTCTCTCTCTCTCTCTCTCTCTCTCTCTCTCTCGTGAAATGTGAAAAATACAACGATATACAAAACCCCAAGTACCTTAATATATTCTCAGATTGTTCTGTTTGTTCGAATACCACCAATGTTTGGTTAGTATATATATATATATATATATATATATCATAATTATCTATAGTAGTATATCATCATAGAAATTTCTATTCAGTTTGATTCACCCTCTTGCTAAAGACTTTAGCAGACTTTTATGTGCCAATATGGAAAATATACTTCATGGATCTTACTAAAAATCCATTATTAATGTTTGATACGATGACGGTAATTTCGCAAAGATATCTAGTTATAAAATATGTTTTTTTTCTGTTCAAAGCTTAACAATACTGAACACACACATAAGCAATAGCATGTATGATACCACACTTAACCAACTTTGTAACATATATGCCATCGTCAAAAGGCGAATAGGTACTTTAATATTAGGTGTGTATAAAGGTCTCCAGTGCCTTTTTGAAAATTAGAGACTTAATACATAGTACAAAAGGTTGCTGAAATTTTTTGCTTATATCTAATGATATGATGTTTAAAACTCTGGTCGCATTCTTGGATGTTGGTATAGTTATTTATTAAGCGTGACTTAGTCTGTTTCAGATGAGAAAGCTAAGTCTGTCTTGAAAATTAGCATTCTAAATCCATTGAAAAGTAGCCTACGAACAATGACCATTGGTGTCGGTGAGAAATACACTACTCGTGGTAACACCTACTAACAGCTAACTTAGTACGGTATAATATCAAATGCGAAGAAACAATAGTTAGGAAAAATGTGCTGCGCCTATATTTCAAAGAAGAGAGAGCTGTTTTTTGACTTCAGGTAAATAAGTTAGAATTTCCATTATTAAATTTCTTTCGACCTTCTCTACTTGCCTGATTACAAATTCAATAATGGAAATCCTGACTTATTTAACTGGCGTCAAAAAAACAACTTCCTGTTCCTCATGACATTAGCAAATTGGAACAAAATTATGAATAAATCGTTAAAATCGATTTGGATTTAATTAATAAGATTAAATCATTTCTCTGTATAAACATAAAATCTTGTTTAAAAAATCACCCATTAATCAATGTCACATGGACCAATTAGCAATTCTAATGAATTCGATATTGGCCAAGGGGCTTAGCTTACTACATTAATAAAATCAAAGCAATTCATCGTTTATATTAGATATGTGTATATGCACACATTAGTGTGCTGAAAAATTCAGTCCAACTACAAAAGGAGTGACTTTGATTCTTGGAATTTTTATTGACATTTTTTAAAAGGTCAAAGATATGTGACAAACGATGTTTCAAGTGTATTCAACTGCAATATCCCTATAAAAGATCACTTGCTCGAGATCATTATCTTTTTATCGGGCAGAAAACTCAGCACCCTCTCTCTCTCTCTCACACACACACACACACACACTTTTCACTAGCGCTAGACAAGGGAGATTGTTGAGCTGATGTGGAGCGCTACACCTGCTGTTAGTTCCCAGTTGCTTTACCATACAGATCAGATTATCCAAACTGTGCTACACATGGGCTGAGTTGGCGAAGACCAGTATCGAATTCTTGCGATTCTTATGTGAATGCTGTACCGACCGAGCTAAACCGGTCCACACACACCATTGTATAGAGTCAATTCTTATCCATAAATACTATTTTCCCACATAATCACTACTGTTAGCTATTTGTTTTTACCACTGATAAATAAGAACCTGGATGCCGCACTCTTTAAATTCTTCACCAGCTGAAGCAATTCACTTATTCATAGCAGCAATGACCGTCCAGTCCATCTTTCATCGCACCGATTCGTACGGATCGTGACATTCTTGGTTAGTTAACAGCTGCGTTGAACGTGTCTCGTCACTCACATCATTATCATCACTGCTGAAATGCATTACCACCTGCCTAACTGCGCTCAGATCTACTATTTGGTGCCGTAAACATTCACAAGCCTTGATGAATTTCAACAGTGCAATTCTTTTCCACAAGGAGGAATTCTGGGACACACTCTGCCTCATGTCAGACTGCCGTTCAAGTTGAATAAACATGGGTTACTGCTTCAACTGGTGCATCACCAGCATCCACATATGACATTGTTGACAACATAATCAAATAGGAAGCAATAATTTCGGATTGATTCCTTTAAGAATGCAACATGCTGATTGCGGCATGTATCGCTGTTGAAAATACATTGAAATGACTGTAACTACGTAGTAAAATAGTGTTTTTTTAAACAAAAAATAGGCTCTATCCAACTTAGTTATTGTGCCCACTGTATCTATTGCAGTTTCTGTAAAAAGAAATAGCAGGCGTTACTTTTCAAGTGTCCCTCGCATATATATATATATATATATATATATATATATATATATATATATATATTGCCAGCAATATTTGCAGAAGTGTGTTTCAAGTTTGTATTGAAATTGTGCATAATTTTCTTCAAGGATGAAATTAAGATATTGAATTTTAATTCAGAGAAATATTCATGTATGTATATTTAAATTCATGTGTGTATGTGTCTTTGTGTGTACGCGTGTACGAATATATGTGCATTTAGACCTTCTAGTATTTGTGTATGTGGCTCTGTGTGTATGTGACTGTGTGTGTGTCATCGAGTGCGTGCTTATACCTTCGAGTTATTGTGACTTTCACTAGTATATAATTTAGCTGTCAGGAAATCAAAGAAGAAAACTTTGGAAACCAACCTCAGTATCACGCCTCCTTGTTTATGTATCTCATAATTTAACAATCTTTGAATTATATATATATATATATATATATATATATATATAATATATATATATATATATGGCATTTACTCTAAAAATTATTCTAAAATTTAAAATGCATCTACTTGGCAACATAGACACGAGTAGTTCAATCGCCACGAAGTCTGCTAAAGTCTAACACATTGGCAAACAGACCAACCAACCCAAATCAACACTGGAGACTGAGGTTTTAATGTCTGATGATCGGCCAGCACCCAAATATTTTTAACAATACACGTCTTGGTATATAAACACAACAGCAGATGTAGAAGTGAGGGTCGTGGAGATCTGAAAGGGACGTTGTTATCATGGCTCCCTGTTTTGTTTTTGTTATTCGTTTTTTTTTTTGTTTTGTTTTTTGTTTTGTTTTTTTCAAGTCGACTTTTTTTCTGTAACTCTCTTTCAGGTCATTATTTCACTATTCTTTTATCCCCCCTCTCGCACCTTCTCCTTTCCACCTCTCTCTCTCTCTCTCTCTCTCTCTCTCTCTCTCTCTCTCTCTCTCTCTCTCTCTCTCTCAATATCTTTTCCATTTACACCTAAATCAATTCTCATATTTTCGTTCTTATTTCCTTTTTTATCATCATTTAAATTTATTTTTTAGTTCATTCTCTTAATCATATATATTCTATTCCCTCGTCTTATTTTCTTGAAATTTGCTTTTATTACTCCTATTGTTATTCCCTCTGTATTTCTTGTTATTTCGATTAATTCTTACTCTTATTTACTATCTAATTTTACTTTTCATTGTGTTCCTTATGCCACTATTCGTAACGTATCTTCCTCTTTCTCCTATTTCATATCTTTTCTCACTTTCCTTGTCTCTCTAATTCTTTCTCTCAAAATCTATCTTTTTTTTCTTTTTTACCTTCTCATTCTTTCTATTACATTTTAGGTTGTTTCACTACTTTCTATTCCTATTTTTCACCTGCTCTTTATCCATTTTATTCTCATTTGGGTTTCTTTTCACAATATTTCATAACCTTGCTTTTTATCTCTATTCGTATCCTTCTCCCTTATCTTTCAGTTTTCATTGCTTTTAAGATTTTCTCTTCGTCTTCTTCCTCGCCACCTATCTGCTCTTTTTTCTCTTCCTTCATCTCTTCCATCATAAACTCTCACTCTCTTCCTCCCTCCCCCTCCCTCTCTCTCTCGTATTTGCATCATTTCTCCACTAAATTTCTTTTTTTTATATCTTTTCTCCTGCCTACCTCAGCATCTCTACCGACCTCAACTGAGTCCCAGCGTTCCTATCGGTGTACCTATCCACGAGGCTACAATTGTAACTCCTCTTAACAAAAACAACAATGGTCTCGCGACAACAGCAGAGACTGTGACAATAACACATAGCGAGAAAAGCCATCACCACCAAGATCAACCTTGCCATCACTCTCGCCACCACAACCATCACTCTCACCACCACCATCCTCATGTCCTCGGTCATTGTTGCCACGAAATAAATTAAGTTGATTCAAAAGAATTGTTCGACGCTCTGTTCAAGGAGATTTGCCGGTTGCCCATTGTGTGGGTGGTGTGTGCGCGCGACGTCACGGTCGGTACTCATGACACGCCGGCCGGTTAATCAAGCCTGCACGTGGCGGCCAACACCACCGACACACTACCCAGACCCAAACCGCCAATGCCTTTTACCCACTTCTCTCTCATTCAGCCAGGCTTAGCCCGTTTCCGACAGCTTCACTCCTCCCGCCATTTGGCAGGCAGTACGCATTTCCGGGCTGACAGAGTCGATTTGTTTGGAAAGGGGGGTGAGTTGAGATTGAATACCGTCTTTTCTAGCCACAAGAAGGAGACAACAGTGAGAAGATAGGACAATATAAGGGGAAACCCGTCTGGAGGTAAATTTCGAAACTGGATGTCTGTTATTTCTGGCAACATGGGGCAGTGTAATGGGGAAACCCGTCTGGAGTGCGGATTAAGAGATTACGTAGTCGTCTTTCTCTTGAAACAGAAAACTGAATTTTCTCCCTGTTTCTGACTCTCTCTCTCTCTCTCTCTCTCTCTCTCTCTATATATATATATATATATATATATATATATATATATATATATATATATATACTAGCTGTTCCCATGGAAATTCCACGGAACGGACTAATTAAACTATGAATAATATTCTTGGATAGACCATTGACGATTTGTTTCTATTTAAAAATCTGGTGAATTTATGTATACCTAACACAAATCAATTATACATAACATTACAATAAAAAAAAATTTGAATGAAAAAATAAAAGATTTGTTTTTGCAGCTCATTTGTGTCGATAAAAATATTATTCCGATTTTTTAGAAAAATTTGTTAACATTTATGCAGGTGGTCCGATTTATAATAAAGCTAAGGTCACAGGTTCTCAAGAAGGTCAGTGCTAATAACAATATTATTGTTAATCATAAAAGCTATCGACAAACCAGTCATATATTTTTTCAAATCATAGCAGCCTTATATATATATATATATATATATATATATATATATATATATATATATATATACACGGGCCTCCGTGTATTCACCCCCCTTTCATTTCTCCAGGCTAAAGAGAATTTTTTTTTTTTAATAAAGTGGCGTAAATCAGGCTTTAAAATAGATTTTTTTAAATTACTTTAATTATTAATTTATAGAGTCAAATTTAACATGATTATTAAACTTACTTTAAAATATTTCATGTTGGGTAAAAAAAAAAAGTAGTTATATATTTAAATGTGATGGGATCTTATTAAAATGAGCAAACGTTGACTCCCCCCCCCCATCGTTTAACTAAAACAAACTAAAAGAATACATTGCTGACTAACTCCTTGATTTTTGGTAATTTATCTATCTTAAATTAGTGAATCAATCAACTTATTTGGTAAGTAGATAAATTGTCTTTGTTGCTCTTTTCGGAAAAATTAAAATAAATTTAGCTGCGAAATAATTCAAATCAGCTTATTTTGTTTTAAAATCAAGATTTGTGGGTTAAAGTTCGCAAATTTTTTATAAGTATATATTAACATTACCGACAAAAACTTAATTACCTTAACCCCTAAACCGTAACAGAATTTGCAAAAAAAACTTAATAAGTTTCCGTTTTAACGACGATTTGCAAGTTTAACCGATTTAAGATTGTTTTGAGATTAAAAAATGTACGAGATAAATGATACACACACACAAACAAACCAATGCCTTTTTATTGTAACTAAGTTTTTGTCGGTAATGTTAATATATACTTATAAAAAATTTATTATGTTTCCTACAGTTTTTAATAGAAAACAAATCAAGAGTTTATTAGAAAATAAGTTGTTTAGAATTAAATTGTCAGCTACGACATAATTTATTTACTAAAAGAATAGGTAAATGCCTCACGATTTAACTCTTAATATTATTGAAAAGAAAGTTGGGAAAATCAGAATTACAATGTTAGAAATTATTTATAATAAAATTTTAACTGAACGGTAATATCTGCTTTCTGGATATAAACGGGAGAATTATTTGTTTCCAAATAAAATAATAAATTTCTTTAAACACTGTTTGTTTGAGTTTTCTTTTACAGAGTATAAATATACATGCGTCACGGATTCGAACCTATTAACTTATGGACCCAGAACACAAGCAAGATATGTTTATACAATATTTTCTTTGATTAAATAAATACGATTTTGCTGTACATTAAAGAAAAGTATTTATTTTACATTTTATAAATTTTTAAAAATCCCTGAAAAATAAAATAAAATGTAGACAATAGGAACTTTTAATATAAAATTCTTTTGAAAATAATCTAACAATTAAAAAACAACAACAAAAAAGAAAAAGATACATATTTTTTCTTATTTACGAGATTTATAGGTACCACCAATTTGACCCTGTGCAATTTACCCCCCCTACATTTAAGACAATGAAACTTGCAGAAAAATTAATATTTTCTAGAAAAATTGTTTTCCTTCGAAAGAAAAAACATTAAACAAACTCCTGATGATTTTTTAAATTTTTTATCAGCTTACGAAAATAATGAAAATTATGATTGAAAAACAATGTTTTCATTTTTGCACTGTTAAAACAACTGAAATTTAACGTAGCTAAAAACAAGTTACGATAAGAGGATTTTTAAAAAATTCTATGAAAAATCAATTAATGGTCCGATTTTCACGAAAATTTCCATACATTTTTACCATTGGATGTAAATACATCTGAAATAGTTTTTTTCTAAAATATATTAGGGGAAATATTTTTTTACAAGGCCTATTTTATTTTATGAGATAAAAAAATGACGTGGAAAAAAAATTTGGTACTTTTTTTTCTATAAAGATAAGAGGCTGAATAACTATATCAATGAAATTGTATAACGTACCGAACTATAGTTTTTTTAGGAAAAATTAATGAAATCGGAAATAAAAAGTGCAAAAAAATGTCATTATATTAATATTTGAAAAAAATTTTTGCATGTAATTGGTATGTACTATATTCTATTAAATTCTCAAAAAAAAATTTTAAGAAATGAATTTTTACGAGATTTTCAATCTTTTGTGTGATTAAATATTTTTAAAATAAATTTTTTTTTTTCTGAAAAAATCGAATTTTTCACATATGAATTAGAATTCAGGTGAATTAAAAGTTGGTCCGATCCGTGCTCGATTAATATTTTAAAAAGAATTTGTAATTTTTATTGTTGAATAATAATGTGTGATTCTTAGAATATACGGAAGAGCAAAACTGACTTATGACGAGACGCTTCTCGGTAACTAAAGTTTGTTTTTCTGTGCGTAAAAAATTATTTTATTTAACTTTTACGACCAATTAGAATAAAAATAATATATTGAATGATTGTTTTATCAGTTTTTCTCTTAGAAAAAAATATTCAAATTTTCATTTTATTTTCGATTTTAAGAATTAATTCTAAAACCGAAGACATTTTTAACGTCAATTTCACTGCGAAATTTTAAGATTAAATATTTTCAAGTTTTTATTCATAGTAAATTGTAATATTAAAGTTTATAAAGATTTTATTCATTTTAAATTGTAATATTAAAGTTTTTAAAGATTTTATTCATTTTAATAGAAAAAATTTGGCTAAAAAAGTTTGTCCGTTACACCCATCCGTACTTAGATGCATAACCGTAAGAGGGTAATAATATGTATTTCTTTCTCTCTAAATCGCAGCCTGAAAATTACCCTTTCGCACGTAATATGGATAGGTTTGTTTATTTTTTAAGATAACGATGTAATTTTTCCCAATCGGATAATTTGATCTTTGAATTAACTATTTTCTTTGTAACAACCCTGTACGTTCTTTTTTTTACGAGATTTTTGATAAACAAAGTTCGGAAATATCTATTTCCGTTTTATTCAAGATGGCCTAAACGGTTTGGTGGTACCTAGAGATTTAAGTTTCAATGTTTAAGATGCCCTATTTCCAAAACCGATTTATTAGTGAATTACCTTTTTTTACATATGTTCCATCATTAAATTGTCTTTCGAAAAATGTAAAATTTATTTATGTACAAAAAAAAATAAAAAATCTTGGTACGTGGGATCAACGCGCGAAACATATTGGTGCATATCGCATTAATGCGTTCTGGCCCCTTGCCCTAAAAAACGCTACATGATGCCTTCTGAAAATTCGAACCGTGCTATTTATGAACTTCCTACCTGGGTAAAGAAGAACAATTTCCTCATAAATTCCTACAATAAAATAAATTGAACCCTCATTTTATGTCTGTGTTTTTGCAATAAATGTTTTATTTTTCTTGCACCCATTATTTTACAATACTAAATATATTTTCTTTGGATATGTTAGCACCATATATATTTATAATATGTCTAGACTACATAAGTAAACATCATTAGATGTTATAAATAATTATTTTTAAAAGGCAAGAAGCAGGCAATATTCTGCGAATGCAGCATGGCTATGTGAACTCCGATATAAGGAGGGATAAACCCTGGAAATTGGTGTTACAATTAACGTAGCTAGGTAGTAATATCTTATCTAAAGAAAGCCATGTTAATCAATGCATAGTGCATGGTCTTCCATGGACTATCAGTCATATAGAAATCTGATCTCATTGACAAGTTAAAGCAATAATTCTTCACAACCATAGCTGTATCATTGCTACTGTAAACTGCACCACTTGGAAACTAACATAGAAAAAGCTACAGAACTGCACAAGAATGCAGTATGTAATTTCAAAAAATGGAAGTGAGAAAGCAGCTGTATGGCCACTTGATCTGAGTAAAATGCTGGATACTGCTGGAGAATCAAGGACAAACTCATGATGTTTTTGTATGGAAACCAGCAGACAGGTACCCCAGTGTGGACCGTTGAGCAAAGATGTACATTGACCAACTCTGTGCAGATATTGGATGCTGTGAAGAGGACCTCTTGAGAACAATGATTGATAGGGTAGGGTTGGCTAGAGATTGTCATGGATATCCATGATTAAAATCCTACTTACCTTTAATTACAAATTAACTAACCAAGTGACCCTTCTCTTGTTCTTCCTTTGGTCATTTGAAAATGTTTACTCCAGTTTAAATAACTTATTTGGACAGTTTGGGAAAACTTTAAATTAGTGAAATAATATTATCATGTGATTTTTTCCAACAATCTAAACCGAGCACAATGGGTGACCCAACGGGTCACGTATTTTCTAGATATATATATATATATATATATATATATATATATATATATACATTACTTTTAACCTAGTGGGGTTTCGTGGGTAGAAACAGGGTAAGGTCTCTAAAAACATTTTTAGAAATCACAGAAACGTTTATTGTCAATGTTGTTTACTGTAATTTTAGAGTTTGAACATGTATATATTTTTCTACATGTGCTTTCTTTTGTGCCCATGTCATACCAGCTCGCTGCCATGTTGTTGTGGAAGCGTTGAATCTTGTCGTCCTTGCAAACTAACCACGACTTGCAGACGTTTTTGGTCTCGATACATGACTTGCATCCATACATTTCCGTTGATTTGCGATGGATTTCAGTCGGTTTAATACCCTTTGCGTTCAAAAATCTAATATCTGCGCTAATTTCATACTTGGTAGGAGCGTCGATCGGGAGCTCCATCAGAAACGACTACCAAGCCAAGCCAAGGATGAGCGTGGTAGCGATGCACGCAGGGACAGGCGCATGCACAACAAACACAACAGTGTTGCTAATAGCTGGACAAACAGTTTTCCTGTGTCCCCAGAGTGTATGAAACCTTACATTTGGGATTACCCTCGTATATAAATATAAATGAATAGCGAAAAAGTATTCTGTAATTATGTAATCGTCTTCTTAGCCAACTAAGTAAAATAAGTTGAATTGGCAAGATTAATTTCTTTTTTATTGTAAAATTCACGTTACGCAAAGCCAGATTGGCTTCTATTCAGTAAAAGGTTAGGATGGTATGAAAATGAAATGAAATGAAATGATATAAATAATTACTGGAAAGCGGAGGATGGGTAAAGATAGGGAAATGAATGTATGGATTTGTCTTAAGCGTCTAAGGACCAATAAGATTGACCTTGGACGTATAAAACTCAAATTCATATGCTATTGGAAAATATTCAAGGGGAAATTTGTTTCGCATTTAAGCTGTTCTTAAGAAGAAGCTGCTTGTGTGGAAGTTGTGTCGAGAAGGAGGGATATCAAGAAAGCGTAGATAAGATTTGCCAGATTGGCGAAACGAATTTTAACTCGAAACTCTCAGACTGGTGGCACTAGGGCGTGGATCACATTTGAATACCTTCCAAGAAATGGATACTAATAGACTAGTAGCATAAAAGCAATGGAAGAGTGGTTAAAGAGATGAAAAGAGTTCTTTACCGACCAGATATCGTATTTGATTCTGTATAAAATCGAATTCAAGTTCTTGTTGAGGTTAAGAAGTACTACTACAAGTAGTAGTAGTAGTAGTAGTAGTAATTAAATTTTACACTAGATCTATCTATTGGCTTTCATTGGAATTCAAGTGATAGCAAATCTTTTCAACACTCTTTTCCCTAGTATTCTAACTGATTTTACTAATGCTGACGTCTCTATGGTTTTTATTCTTCCTTGAATTTCTTATTTGTCTTAAAAATTCAGTTCTCTGGCCAGGTCAAAGTCTTTGTCTATCTGTTCATTTTCTTTCACTTTCACTCTATGATCCTACAGGACGGCAAAATCCACGAGATGATATGTTTTATACTTCTTATTAATTAACACTAGGTCTGGTCTCCTAGTCTGGATTAGGTGATCTGTATGTATCTCAGACCCAAAGGATTTTATGTGTCTCATTCTCTAGGAGAGATTCCGGTTTGTGCATATACCATTGTGCAGGGAAAAATTGAATTTCTTGCACAATTCCCAGTAGATCACTTTTCCTATCCAGTCATGCCTAGTCATGTACTGTCTTTGTGCTAGTTTATGCATTCGCTTATAATATGATTAAGCGTCTTTGTCTCCACATATTCTACACTTGCTATTCTGTTGTGTTTATTTTTGCTTTGGTATAGTTTGTTTTTACGGCATTGTCTGGTGCTGCAATTATGATACATTTAGTTTCTCTCTTGAGGTTTCCTCTTCTTAGCCATATCCAGGTATTCCTATGCGCTATCTCTGCAGTTTGTCGCTTGAAATATCCATATAGGTATTTTTCTTCCCATTTCTGTTTTCTAATTTTTGTTGTATTTCTGCTTGCCCATATGTTACAATTGTATATTGTCTATCTATGTCGTCTTTCGGGTGCATTGTCATATGTTTCCTTGTCCTTTGGTCCATCTATCGGAGCTTCTGTCTTGTCAATTTTAGGATTGGTTCAAAGTATCTTACAAGAGGGAGAGCCCATCTGTTTATTCCCTTTATGAGATTTCTGCTACAGAGCTTTGTTTCTAGAAGTTTTCTTGTTCTTCTGAGGTATTCTTTTCTTACTTTTTTTTCATTTCTGTTTATTTGATGGCTTCCAATATTCCCCAGTATTTCTGATTCTCCTTTTCTCCAAGTGTCTTAATTTTCTTGATTCGGGAGATCTATTCCCTTCACTGTTTTATTTATTCCGTTTTTTTTTTCATTACAAACATGGCACACATGCCAATGCCAGATTTCAATCCTATAGCCTGGATGTTTATTCTTATGGTTTGTATAAGGGTTTCCAGCTCTTTTTCATTTTTGGCAAACATTTTGATGCTATCCATGCACTTAAGGTTATTTGTTCTTTCCTGCGATTTTGTAAATTTGTATTCCATTGTACATTTCCTAAGTATATAATTGAGTGGTATCATTACAATGACGATTAGCAGTCGTGATATTTTCACCTATGCTAAAGTCTATCTCCCTGCTGTCATTATTATTATTATTATTATTATTATTATTATTATTATTATTATTATTATTATTATTATTATTTCATTCCTGTGAGTTTTTCACGCCAAGGTAAGCTGATGGTCTTTCACTGGCATATGAGTGACAACAAGTCTCCTAAAGTCTCCAGTACTCTTCTGAGTATTCTAGCCAATTTCGACAATACTGTTGTCTGGATGATGTCTTTCTAGTTCCCCATGTCTGTTTCTAAACTTTTAGGGACCATTTAAAGGGCACCAACTACAATTGGTATCACTTTCATCTTCATGTTCCACAGTTTTTTCAGTTATCTAGCAAGGTCCAGGTACTTCTCTATCTTTTAGTTTTCTTTCATCTTCAACTTGTCATTTGCTGGGCCTGCAAATATATACTTAACAATTTTTTTCTTGTTAATCAATACTAGATTTACTCTTCTGGTTGGGATAAGGTGATCAATCTTCATATCAAAGTCTCAGAGAGTTTTATGCGTTTCATTCTCAAGAGGAGATTCTGGTTTATGCATATACCATTTTTTTGTATGGTCAAAAGTTAGTTTTTTGCACAATTCCATGTGGATCACCTTTCTAAACCAAACGTGAATAGCATATTATTCTCGTTGTGTTATTTTGCTACATTCGGCTAATACCTGATTGATCGTCGCATCTCTGACTCCACACATCTAACATTTGTTTGTTCTGTTGTGTCTTATCTATTTTACTCTGATATAATTTGTTCCTATGGCATTGTTTTTTGCAGAAATTATGACCGACTTACTTTCTCTCTTGAGGTTTCCTTTTCTTAAGCATTTTCACTTCTTTTCATGTGCAATCCCCACCGATTTGTCACATGAGGTATGCATTAAATTGTTTTTCTCTTTATTTCTGTTTACTTGGGGGTTTTTCTGCTTGTCCACATGTCCCAACTATTCTTCTTCTTCTTCTTTTTCTTTTTCTTTTCTTCTTCTTCTTCTTCTTCTTCTTCTTATTATTATTATTATTATTATTATTATTATTATTATTATTCCTTGATTTGCTATTTGATAATATATTCTACTAAGTCTTTCACTTGCTACTTGAGCTAAGTTTAGGAAGTTTCTTTCGTTTATTTTAAAGCTTTTTCCGGCTTCACTTAGAACTGAAAAATGACTACATAACTTTGTTATCTTATTCTCTGTTTTTCTTTTCTTTCCAGATTGGTTGCTTACTTTTCGGTCTTCAAGGTTGCAGAGAGGTTTTTCCTGTTTTCTGCGATTGTTGCCGAGGCCACATATATGAGCTGGTTGATTACTGTCATGCTCATGAAATTTCACAACTCGCTTTTGAGGTTTTGATGGATCCATTAGCAACTCCAATGGTTTCTATAGTTTGCTTATTCCTTTTTATCTTTGGGGGTTACTGGCCTTTCTTTTATCCTCTTCTTTAATGGTTGCTGGTGTCTAATGTGCTTTGTTGATGTTTGACTCATTAATGTTTGTGTTCAGAATGTTTTTTTCTTATCCTTTCTTGGATTTTGTAGGTGTGGTAATCTCTTGCTTTTAGTACGTGCATGCCAAACATTGGAGGGCTTTTTGATACGATTGTGTAACATGTTATGTTCACTTCACCAGATGTTGTAAATACCTTTGGGTATCGATATTGCTATCGAATTTAGTGTATGTATTTACCAATCCCTCCATACAAGCAGGATATGACACTAGGTAAGTTTCTTAAGCGGAGTTAAACAGTTTTGAATTTAGAGCTTTTCCTTACACAGTGGCTGTCTAATCAGGTTTAAAGAGCTCAATCTTACTATTTACGTTTGTATTCTAGCCTGGTTACTCATTGTGTATAGTAGTCATTGTGGACGTCATTAAGAACAATATGGTTCGATTGTCTCATTATTCGTGCTGGCATCTTGATGTGTACTTCGTATCTAAAATTACATGAGAGCTAATTCATGCATTGTTGGATCATGTACACTGCATGTATAGTGGTTAAAAGCTCATCTTTTTGTGTTTTATTAGTTATGTTTTGGTGATGTTGTTTATCGATATTATAATAGTACGAGATTATTTTTTCCAGGAGAGCCTATTTTTATAAGACGTAAGTCATCTTATATATATATATATATATATATATATATATATATATATATATATATATATATATATATATGAGAAGTAAACAAACAGACGATGTTTGTGATATGGCTATTTTCAGCCGACAATATTTGGGAGAATATGTGCCTAATTGAAGTCGAACCTAATTTTTGAAAGTTAATTCATTAATAATTAATTAGGCGGGATTTACCTATTTAAATGTAAGGCTAAACAAATCGAGAAAAATCAATCTCTGTATGTACATTTCGGCCTATTGGTGTGGAGGTAAGACGCTTGCCTGACAATTTGACAGACAGGTTTCGAATCACACACGGGGCGGACTTCGTATCTATAGCTCTGCTGATGAGGCCTAATAGGCCGAAATGTACATACAGAGATTGATTTTTCTCGATTTGTTTAGCCTTACATTTAAATAGGTAAATCCCGCCTAATTAATTATTAATGAATTAACTTTCAAAAATTAGGTTCGACTTCAATTAGGTACACATTCTCCCAAATATATATATATATATATGCAGAGATGGAGTCTACATGCACACCAGAGCTGGCGTCGCTCGCTTTAGAGCTAAGACCAAAGATACGAAGGTCTTTATTCGGGAAATGCTATTAAGCAGCCTTAAGGTCACACACTGAGCACGGCCTGCAACAGCTTGTCAGTCGACTCACACATGCTTGCAAGGAGTTCGGGCTTACCATAAGTCTAAATAAGACAAAAGTTATGGCACAAAGTGTAACCATCCCTCCGAACATTGTCATCAACTGGTACAGGCTGGAAGCAGTGTAGAGCTTCAAGTATTCAGTCTCCATTGACAGTGATGTCAACAGCAGAATCGCGAGAGTGACGGCAGTTATGGCCAAACTGATCCATTACATCTGGCACAATGCCAGCCTTACTAAGAGAACCAAACTGCGCGTCTACAAAGCGTGCGTTCTCAGTACTCTCCTCTACAACAACGAAGCCTGGATCACGTACTCATGCTACGTGAGGAAACTGGACAATTTCCACCTCAGATGCCTTCGCCGTATTCTATGCATACGGTGGCAGGACAAAGTGTCAAACACAGACGTGCTGGAACTAGCGAACACGAACAGCATGCCCGTCATCATCTGTGAGATACGCCTGCGTTGGCTTGGTCACGTCAGGAGGACGGACAAAGGCAGCATCCCCAAAGACCTATTGTATGGCGAATTAGTAGAAGGCACCCGACCGGTAGGGAGACCAATGTGCTTTAAAGATGTCTGCAAGAGGGACATGGAGACATGCCACATCAACTCCAACACATGGTGTAAAGTTTTTAAGTGCCATCCTTGGCCAGTTGAAAAGGGCTTAAAGAAAGTCCTGTGTTATGGAATTCTTTCGTAAGCGTATAAGTCCTATCCTGCGTATTGGTAAAGGTCCAGTGATTTAATCCTATGTCTGTCGTCAAAGAATGTCAGTGAAATTATGGCCAGTAGGGTCGGTTTAAGTATTGTATCAACCTCAGAGTACTGCCACTGATTGGCCAAGAGTTAGATCACATAATTCTGGCCTAGTCTATAAGTATAGGCGAGGATCTAGCACACACCTTATATACCAAATTCTCAACACAACCCCAATTTCGATATAAGGTCGGCTGAACAGTGGTTCAGAAATATTAAATCATTATTCCATTCAGAAATATTAAATCATTTTTTTTGTTTTATTCTACCTTGTTACTACTAATCTTATTTTTATTAATATTCTTCATTATTATTATTATTATTATTATTATTATTATTATTATTATTATTATTTTGTTATTCTTAATCTTATTATTATTATTACTAATTCTTAATTTTATTATTATTACTAATATTATTATTGTTAATATTAGTATTGTCCCCTTTTTCTTTTTTTTTCTTTTTTTTAAATAATTTTTTTTTGTTAATTAGAAAAATACAATACAATACAATGCAATACAAGTTAGTGAATTTAGTATTTGGTGAGACAAGTTTAATGTCCTGTCCAAGACATCCATTTAGGGGGGTCTTACCCCTCTGTCTGGAAGACAGTCGGCCTATTCTACGGCCCAAACTGACAGGGCGACATTAAAAGTTCATTTAATTTTGGCCCCCCATGACATCTTTTTTAAAAGTATTAAGTTTTATCTTATTCAATGGTTTTGTGAACAGATCTGCAATATTCTTTTCCGATTCTATGTACTGCAAGAGTATTGACTCCTTTTTGATTTCATCCCTTATAAATTGATATTTCATATCAATATGTTTTAATCGCTGGTGTATTATGTTTTTTTTGCCAGTAATATGCTCGATTGATTATCATAATAAATAGTTACAGGGTTATTAACGAGCCCTGGTTCTACGACACTTTTAAGTAATGTCTTTAAATATAGTGCTTCTTGACTTGCCGATGCTAGACTGACAAATTCGGCTTCACACGTTGACAAAGAAACAGCTGGTTGTTTTTTTGATTTCCAAGAAATAATCGAGCTTTCGTCCGATAATTTAAAACAGTATCCCGATATACTTTTTCGGTCACTTGAACCTGCCCAGTCGGCATCACAAAATCCCCGTAATTTAAGGGTTCAGTCGATTTTTTAAATACTAGCGACTGACTTATTGAGCCTTTCAAATATCGCAAAACATGCTTTGCCCTTGTTAAATGGATTGGTGTAGGTTTATCCAAATACTGAGATAATTTTGAAACTATATACGATATATCTGGCCGTGGAGCTATCATAATATAAATTAAGGAACCAACAATTTATTATTCATTTTCATTATCAAAATTTATATTCCATATACGGAGTATGACGTGGTTTACAATCGGTCATATTAAATTTGACCAACAATCTTTCAATATATCTAGATTGATTCATTCTAATAGTATTTTCACTATGTTCAAAGTGTATCGCTAAAAACCAAGATAGCCTTCACAGGTCGGTCATTCTGAATTTTGAACTTAAGCTGTCTTTAATTTTTATTAAATCATCTTCTGTTTTTTGAAGCAATTAGTATATCATCCACCCACAATAATAACATTATTGCTATTTCTTTGTTAATTTCGTATACAAACAAGGGTCTATAATAGAGGCTTTAAAATCCTGGTCAATCAGGTAATTATGAAAAGTGTTATTCCAGGAACACCCACATTGTTTCAAACCATATAGGGCTTTTTTAAGTTTCCATACACAATTTTTATTTTCATTTTCAAAACCTTCTGGAGGATATATGTATATGTTAAAGTCTAATTGAGCATTTAAATAGGCATTTTTGACATTATTATAGGTGATATAACCTATGGACATAAATGGAATGCGCTGACGATTACTATAAGTAGCAGGAACAATTGTGGCTTGATACAAAGCAAATGCGAGTCAGCTCGTAACTGTATGGTCGGACGCAATCTCCACTTTCTTTGCTGCAATTTCTACTCCTTTTTGTTCAATACATTTGTATCCATTGTTACCAGTCATTTGTCTTATTTTTTTACCCTTAAAACCCCACAACAGACATCTAGATGGTATATTCGCAAGTTATATTGGACTTCCCACTGAATTAAAACTCGTATAGAGGTTAGGTTAGTCGTTGTAGAAAAGGTATCAATATAATCTTCACCATACATCTGGGAACCTTACTTTATATTTGCAGGTACCATCTTCTTTGTATTTTAAATTGTAAACCCAACGACTCCCTATGATATTTTTATTTTTTTGGTGCAGGTTTTAATTCAAACGTATCATTTTCAAGGAGTGTAGCATATTCCTTTTACATGGCGTGCCACCATTGTTGCGAATCCTGCGATTTTATTGAAAAGCATACACCTTATATACCAAATTCTCAACAACTTGTGCAGAAGACCGTGCGACCTGGCGCCTCCTCGTCAAACAAGGAACGAAAAGGAGTGAAAAAGAGGGGAAAGAAGCCACCACAGAAAAGAGAGCTAAAAGGAAGGAGAGACAACAGCAACCCCAGCAAGCATCACTGTTTGTTTGCAGTCACTGTACCAGAGATTGCCATACAGAGTGACCCAGAAAAAACAGAAAACAAATTATTTATTTATTTTCTCATTAAAGTAACCCTAAACCTAACTCCAACCCTAACCCTATCCCCCTCCCCAATCTAAAATGAACAGTTTTATAACAAAATTTATGCGTTCTGTTTTTTTCTGGGTCACCCTAAATTTTTCGACCGATTTGCAAGTTTTGCCCATCACATAATGATATAGTAAGAAATTTCAATTCAATGATTAACTATATTTTTTAAATAAAATATAAATAAATTTAAATTTTTTGAATAAAATATAATAAATAATATTATTTATTAATATTTGAAAAAGAAAAAAAGAATTAAATAAAGTAATCAAATTTATGTAAAACGATAAATAATCTTATAACATTATTAATTCAAAAACGTAGTCGATCGAATGTCAAATTATTATAGTAAAGTATACTATATCATAAATTTGATAACAATTTGAGTTTTCAGTTATTTCTTTGAAATGTATTAGGTAATCTAATGGTATTATCTCTTGCGCACCATTCTACATTAGTATCATGATTTTATTTGTATTTCTAATATCAAAATAAATAAATTAACGCGATTATGAAAAATAAATAAAAAACGTTTTGTTTACAATTGACGAACGTTGGGAATTTATAAAAAAACGTTGAGTTGTCGTTAAATGTTTTCGTTTGATTTGTTATTTAATTCGCTTTAAAATAATTCAATGTATGAAAGGACATACTAATTACATATTTAGAAAGATCTTTTTTCTAACCAAATAAATATTTTTAAGATAGAAACAGAAATATGCGATAAATAAGATTTGATTTTATGTTAAAATTTAAGTATGAAAAAATGATACTACGAATTCTAGGCTGACTGAAGCAAAATATAATTTTTTAACTCGCTGTAAAAAATAATTCCAATGATAAAAACTCAATCAAATTACATATTTAGAGAGATTATTTCATTCTCTTTCGAACCATATAGATATCTTAAAGAAAATTGAACCGTAAATAGACGAGAAAAAAGAATTTGTTTTTTTCTTCTTAAAATTTAGAATGAAAAAAAAAGATCATACATATCAGCCCTCTGAAGCCAATTTTTTTTAACAAGCTGTAGAAAATAATTCAATGAATAAAAACGCATAAAAATTGCATATTCAGAAAGATTATATTATTTTCTTTCCAACAATATAAATATTTTAAAGATTAGACCAAGAATAGGTGATAAATTCCTAGCATAACGGCTTAGACTGCGAAATTTATTCGCTAAAATTATACATTTCTGCTGTAAATCGCTATAAATCGCTGTAAAAAAAAGTCAGCCAGCGGACAATATTTTATTATCAGCAGGTGCTGGTATATGGACAGTTCCGCAAATTGGGTGATTTTGGCTTAAATAATTAATTATATCCCTTAATTAGTAAAAATCAATAACCAAATTTGACGTGTCTCTTAGTTAGAAGGATATTAATCTGTATGCAAGATTTCAATTCTGAGTGACTTATATATATATATATATATATATATATATATATATATATATATATATATTGTAGAATTGTCATAATCTTCAAGGCTGAAGTGTTTTATGTGTGTTGAGAAAAGTTGAATTCCCCATTTTCTAACTTAGAAAGCAACATTTGGAATGCATTGATATTATTTATTAATTTATTAAAGATAGGAAGCACTTTTTTCTTGCTCAGTATTTTAAACCAGTGAGATGGCTGGTAATATCAAAGTTTTTGTTTGATAAATCTAATAGACAATTGTAATTATAAAAAGACCATTTTCTTCTAAAACCCCATTTTTATCTTCTAGAAAAGTATGAATTTTGAATAGTATTTTTTCAGTTTACAAAATCTTCTCAGAATCCATCCACCAGAAAGCCAATGCATATCTCAAAGATGGACCTGATCTCCATATATGAAACCTAACATTTTACAATATTATCTCAATTCTTATCAGTTTAATTTTCCCGTTATTTTATCGACATATTTTATAAATGGTACCATAGAATTTACTAATCTTTGCTCACCCTAACACACAGGCCAAATATTGCTTATGGTATCTATGATTCATCACTGTTTAACTTGGATGATTTAGCTTGAAACAATGCCCTAAGCGTGACTCGGAATTTACTAAATTCTCCTTTAAAAAAATATTAGATCTATCAGGTCTCATGTCCGGTGTTCTTTGGAAAATTCAGAATGCATAAACGTCAATGACCATCTAACTATGTCACTTGAAAATACTGAAAATTACATTTATGCTTGGTCTTTCTTAATCAATGACTTCCATATGATTTACATATCTTTGATCAACTAGCTAATTGGATGATTTAAATTTGGCATGTACGCCCATGTCTTTATTCGTCTTATATTTTATCTCTATTATTTTGACTTTATTCGATCAAAGAAAATTATGAAACTGACCCGAAAGCGTCAATGTATAATAGTAACAAAACAGAAATGCTATCAAAGGTTTCATTCAGGAAATACATAAAGTTCATCAGATATTAGATTTTGTTAAATTCTCTGTTCAATCGATTCACAATATTGATAGCATTTGACAGGCATATCTCAATCATTTATCTATTTTAAGCCTTTTTCATCATAGTAATATTTATCTTTCTTTTTGTTTTGTTTTTGGAAAATGGGGATTTAAAATGTATAGTTGTTAAACATATACTGAGTATACGAATGTGGAATAATTATGTGTATGTAAGTGTACATGTGTATGTGTGAGTGTGTTGAATGGTTACCGATTTTCATCAATGAACAATGTATGTTTGAATTGTAAACTCCATGAATCAGCACGAATTCACTCTGCAAATTATAGACAAATATTTCATTGATAAAGTTTACTAACAGTTATGCTTGGAGTACTGTTTCTCCAAAAGTCAAAATATTGCCGCCTTCTTTTCCAGTCGGAGGATTGGAAGAGAAAGTGGTTATGGGTAAGGGGATCGTATATGAAAGTGACCCGAATAAGAATGATTTCACTTAGACCAGATTTATTTTCTTTTTGAGCGGCGTTCAACTATATTTGATCAAGGTACACAATGAAGGCAGCGGTCGTGGAATAAAGGCTTGTTGACGAAGAAGGATATTTACACCTGCAGGTCTTTCGCCATTGATCTGTAAGCAGTCTCTTCTAGCAGGTAACTGAAGCTTGACTATCAAGAAAGAGACTGGCCACTGATTTCTAAGAGATCCAGGTGCGTAGAGCTTTATATTAAAAAACTAAAAAAAATCTAGAGGTGAGTGGGAGGAGAAGTGGATTGGGATGAGAAGGGAAGGCCCGACTTGTCCAATGATTTTTGGCTACCATTAAGAAAAAAAGGTGTGGTGGTAGTGGAGAAGGAAAGTGGAGGTAGATACTTTTATTATTGGGCACTAGGTTCACAATAGACTGGACCACCACAGGCGATAAAGAATAATGTATGTATATGCATCCACGCATGTAGATTAAGAGTGTTATATGCGCGTGTGTACAGAATAAGAGACAGCACACCCCACACACATATGCATGCATAAAAACTTGACATACTCACATATACATTTATTGACTCATCTATACATATAAAATAAGGAGACAATCTCGTGGCTGAGGTAGTTGTATATCATACTCCGTCAGCATCAGAAGTTGATGGTTGAGCTCAGGAGTAAAAGCTTGAATTTTAAAGTTAGACATTTAAGAAAAGTAAAAGTATAGACGCTTGGTTCTTAGTGCCTGGCTACCAGGTAGCATCTCCCCATTGCTCAAAAATGTATAGGAACATGGAAGTTCCCTGACATCTGCAGTATTATAACTATAAAAAAAGATACGTAGGTTCCCACATTGACGAAATGTTTCTTTTGAATTTTGTACTCACGGGAAAGCAAATAAATTTGAGAGATTGGTACAATACATTCTTCGGACACCTTATTTTATTATATTTTGTGAGCATTCCTTCATGTATGTAGGTTTACAGGAGCACATCCAAAGCTATTGACAAATATATTTCGCATAGTAATAATCGAATGACTCTTTGTTCGATAAAATAAACAGCGTTAAATTGGGATAAAGAAAACCTCTGATAAGGCTTCAACTCGAATCACCCATCCAGAGAACTCATCTTACATAAACGGCATCTCAACCAATTTGACCAAGGAAGTTATATTCACAGACTTCATTATCTCACGTTATTTCAACGCTATATTGTTTGTTTACTACGAGTAGTACAATAGCTATAAAGTAGTACCAGTAGTAAACAATATAATAGTAATTTGAAGTTGTTTTGAAATCCTGAAATTAATGATCGAAGAGTAGGTTGTTATAGTTAATAAAATGGTATAAAAAGTAGAGAAAACTAAATATCACGAAGGATCATACTTCATCTCAGAAGCTCCAAAAACAAGTGAAGACTATTTTAAACATATTAGAATAATGGCCGCATATCCCCATCTCTCTCTCTCTCTCTCTCTCTCTATATATATATATATATATATATATATATATATATATAATATATTTCGTGATCAAAGCTAAAAGCAATTAGTCAAGAAGATAGACATCTAAATGGGAAAGAACACTTCAAAAAACTGCTTGGAAACTCTAAAAAATCCCAGATAATAATTCTCAAAAAATCATTAATAACCAACTTGATATTACGATGGATGAACTCGAAAAAATCCTAAAAACAATAAAAGTTATAAAAGCCGCTGGTCTCGACGAAATACCCCTGAAGTATGGAAGACAAGGAAATTTAACGACACACTTCTTCGATTATGCAATGCTGTCTCTAAACAAAATATAATAGAGAAATGGACGAAAGGCTGCACCCTCCCAACCACAAGAAAGGTGACCTCACAATCACTAAGAATTAAAGAAGTATAACTCTTACTGCCATAACTTCTAAGGTCTATAATGCCCTTCTTCTCATCTGCATTCGAACTGAAGTAGAGAAAATCATTAGGAAAAATCAAAACGGGTTTCGTAGAAATTGATCCACGATTTCTCAGATTCGGACTATTCGACGAATCATAGAAGGGGTTCGAGAAAAAGTATCGAGGTAACAATTTTGTTTTTAGATTTCTTCAATGCATTTGACTCCATTTACAGAGAAAAGACGGAGCAAATACTACTAACATGTGGTCTCTCCAAAGAAACTGTTACCACTATAATGATGTTTGACAAATACAAGAAAGCAATGGGTCGTTCATCTAATGATGGCACGTATTTCTAAGACATTGTCACTAGAGTCCTATAAGAAGACATATTAGCACCATTTATATTTATAATATGCATAGGCTACGTACTACGAACGTCATTAGATTTAAGAAAAGAAAAGGGCTTCACGCTAAAAAAAAAAAAAGACAGAAGCCGGTGATATCCCGAAGAAACTATTACAGATGTGGACTGCGGAGATGATCTTGCGATTCTTACGAATACACCTACACAAATACACCTGCATAGCCTAACACCTACACAAATACACCTGCATAGCCTAAAGAGGACCTCTATGTGAACTCAGATGAAACGGGGTTTATGTGTTTTAAACGAGATGGATAAATCTCCACACTGAAGAGTAAACCTTTCAAATTAGTAGACCAGTTCACTTAGTAATATCTCATCTACAGAAAGTGATGTTAATATACGCATAGAAAAGACATGGACTGCTATAGACAGATAATCAACCATATGGAAATCTGAGATCTGATAAAGTGAGAACTATTTCTAGCTGTAGCCATGCCAGTGCTACTGTATGGCTAAACCATTTGGACTCTAACGAAATGCTTAGAGAAGAAGCCAGATGGAAACTACACAAGGAATCTGCTTTCTGTCTTGAACAAATCTTGGAAGCAACACTCAACAATAAATCATCTGTACGGCTACCTGCCCCCTGTCACACAAACCATCCAAGTAAGACGAACAATACATTGTATTTACCGCGTACCCCACTTGTACGGGTTAGGCACAAGGCCCTATTAACGTGGGACCACCCACAAACCGAAGCTCGTGGGTGGCAGGTGAAAAATTGCGTCGATCCCGTCGGCATTCCCCCACAAGGGGGGGGCGCCTCAGGCACTGGGCAATAAACCCAGTCCTGTCCCTTTAAATCGGGGGGGCAGGTATTGCCTGGGGGGATAGCCCCCTGGGATCGACGCTATTAACTTGTATAGATCCAGGGCCGAAGCCACTGGACCCTGGCGTGGGCCAGATCTAAGACGAACAATACATGCTGTACACTGCTGGAGAAATAAGGACGAACTCATAAGTAAAGTTCTCCTGTGGACACCTACCCATGAACACACCAATGTATGTCGAACAGTAAAAACCTATATCAATCGACTCTGTGCGGGTTCTTCTGTATGCCGTAAAAAAGTCTGTCAGATGCGATGATTGATTGGGGCGAGTGGCGAGAGAGAGAGAGACAGAGACAGAGACAGAGAGAGAAAGAGAGAGTCATGGGAATCCGAGTTGTCAGCTCGACCTGATAATGATGATGATGATGATGATATATATGTGTGTGTGTGTGTGTGTGTGTGTGATCTTGCATTCTTTTATAACTAATAACCTGCAGATTGACGCTACTTTTTGTTGCACTATTAGGATTTTCTTAAGTTTAAAATTAGAATTAAAGCGCCAACATCATCTTTGGAAGATACTACTGTAAAATCGACACTGTCATATCACAGATCCCACAAGTATGTTAAATCAGGGGACATAATTATTATGTATGGTTCCTTTGTTGGGTTTTTTTTTTTGGGGGGGGTGCTCACCAGTTGTTATAGATATAATGTACGTTGTAATGAACTATTCTCGATCAACGGGACACTAAGTTTCTCTTAAAAGTGTGTGTATCTGATTACTATTGAAATAAAAGTTCTATTTATTTGAACAGAACACTTATTTTCCACATCAGATTCATAAAATCGAGTACACATCTTACGTCACACAACGGCCAGCCATTTCGGTACTTTACGTTTGCCCTCTACCGAAAAGAAGTGCCAATAGCCGAAATCACAATGGCAGTGAGAGTGATGTTCTTTCAAATATTCAGATGTAACTGAGTTTGAATATTATTTCCTGTTTTGAAGAAGTGGTTAGCAATCTAATCTCGCAGGCCATTGCCTTATTATGCATTTTATTATTTCGGGCAAGATAAAAACCAAGCTAAGTAAATAACATACGACACATTTATTTATTCTTATATGCACAAGCTGATGGATATGCAAGGTGCCTACAGCGGGGCATTGATTAATAACTTTGTTTCGAAGATTAATTCGCTAATTCAGATGCTTTGAATCTAATGGGATTTATCTCTACTGGTACATGTTACATCTAGGTTAGGCTTAGTTGATAACTTTATTCTTTACCTTGAATTAATGAGTGATCATCACTAAGATGCATAAATATATGAGTTTGTGATTTGCATAAGAATATTTTCATAAGAAGGAATTGTGAAAAGTTTTTGGACGAGTTTTAAAAGTTGAAAAATGCTTTACCAAATGTACGGAATGTGTACGTGGAATATCACACATGTTCCATTGTTTTGCCTTATTTCCTTCTTGGTCGAAACGATAATGTTTTAGGACACTTTTCTACAATTCATAAAGAAATATTTATATGAATGTGAGGATGAATCAAAAGTATTTTCTCCAAACATTTACTTTCATGTACACATGTAAAGTATTGAGATTCTCTTGGTTTTGGAGCATCATTTTAAACTGAAGTTGTTTACAGAAAACCGGAAGTAGAAGGAAATCAAATAATATCTTTCCAAAACGGATGTAAGCCTTTTAAAGGTCATGACTTGTAACAGAACCCAGAAGTAGACGATCAATATCTATCGATTATGATGTTTCAAAAAGTAAATATAGAGGAGAACACCCCCCACCATCAGTACTCGAAAACTTTTAGAAGAGATAGGATAATTGAAAAATACCATACTTCGAGCATTACATAAGCTTTTCTTAGGTAGGAACTCTTGAGAGGTTGTCCATGAATCATTAGTTGATTAAAATACGAAAATACATTATATATATCCCAGTATATATATATATATATATATATATATTATATATATATATATATATATATATTATAAACATAAATAGTATTAGTGAGTGCGATGTTGCGGAGCAGTTGTTGGCATTCAACTTGGAGTCCAAATTTCAGTTGATGCTATTTGAGTGTGCAACCCTTCATGAAAAGTGTGAATCTCTTCAATTACTAGATATCAGTTGTATTGAATAAAACTATAACCAATAAAGTCCCCCTTCTTTTTTCATAAATGTTTTTAAATTTTATTTTAGATATAGTTAATATATTTAAATATATTGATTTCCTTTGTATTGTTACCATACCATAGAGTCTATCTCTGAAGATTACTTAAATGTGTACCGTTACAAAGTGTATAAACATAAATTCTATAGATTTTAATGACCAACATTTATTAATACTATCAATATCAAAATGAACGACTAAATTTTATTTGGAAACGCTGCGTGTCAGTCAGTGTATAAAATTTACCAGATATTGCTTCTTGCACTTGGTTAAAATTGATGTTTAGCAGACCAGATCATTTACTATTTGTCGTAATTTTGAGCCTCACCGGTAGTGCTACTGAAGCTGTATATGACTAAAATAAATAATAAATAATAAATAATAGATAAATGTTAATGGTCTAATAAAAAAACATAAACTTGAAATAAAAAGTATTAGGTTGTTTGGAAAATAATGGTTGATTTTATGCATAGATATTTAATAAAAACAACTATTATTTTCCCCCAAAACCTAATAATATTATGTTTTATGAAGGTGTGTATATTTTGAATAAAGTTTCATATGTTGTAAATAAAGATAATTTTATTTGGAATAAAAGTTTAAGTAATACTGAATTTACAGTTTTATGCCTACATACATACTTTTCCCATAATATATATATATATATATATATATATATATATATGTGTGTGTGGGGGGGGGATAATTGTTCACCTGAGAATCTGAACAGCGTTAAACTCTGAGTGGTGAGAGAAATATTTGTAATTGTTTATATTGTTTTAATATTGCTATATTTTCTCTACCGAACAGGTATTTAGCACTTTCTAATTTTTACTGATACAGTGTTCATACCACATAGGTATAATTTTATGTGTCCTTGTGTGTCTGTGTCATACATACAACTACAAACAAATCTAATGATAGAAATATGTGTATATGAATAAATTAGTAAAGCATATAGAAATTTCATGCATTTATTTCATTATCAACACGCGGGTCAATTCATGTGCACAAATGTAAGTAAACAGAATTGTGCATAATACGCACGCATACCTAACGAAGAGTTCATACACTTTTTCGCACCCCGCATTTATTTTTCTCCTTTTCTTCCATCATTTTCTCCTTTTTTTTCTCTTCACAAAATCTCTTAAATGACTGATATAAATTTTACATTGTAAAGAATACACACGTGCAAACGCCTACGTAATACAGATTTGCAAATAGGTTCAAAGAGAGCTTTTTTCTTTCTTTCTTTCTTTTCTTGATAGTGACATTAACCCCCTTTTTTTCAAGAACATGTCTGCCTGAAAGATTACAACGTTTCTCCCACTCCTTCTTCTTCTCCACCTATAATTATTTTTATCTTTTTAATCGAAATAAGAAACTGGCTTCCGTTCCACCTCCAAATCAAAATGAATGTTTTCTGGGGTTTTTATATTTGTTTGTATTGTTTCAGTTAAACCAGTGATTTTCGAATAAGATGCACTTTACACCAGAGAGGGATTTTGATATGAATTATGAAGTAATTTAAGGAATATTTATAAGCCATAATTATATGACAAGAACATAGTATATGACAATTCAAATTTAGAGAGGAGTAAAGAAACCTAGGATCGGAAAAGAAGTCAAAACCCTAAATAAAGGGCTACTTTCTGGTTTTTTTTCCATTGATAGAAGATCTGAGATATTTCCCATAGAAATGACTCTCTCTCTCTCTCTCTCTCTCTATATATATATATATATATATATATATATATATATATATATATATATATATATATGAAATAATTATTATTATTATCATCTTGCAACACCCTGTGGTTAAAAATGAGACGTCCAAATCGTCCAAGATGAAATGCACTAATGTAAATCCTGATTATCTGGTGTTGCTTTTCCGATTAATTCTTATTTCTTAGGAGGTGTGTCATCTGACCATTCTTTTTTTATTATAAAGAAAGAAAGGTAAGAAAAATTAATGCTACACAGAAAAATATAAGAAAGAAAGAAAGAAAATGGAGAAAAGATAGAGAGAAATGAGCGCGTGGAAGCGATAATGCTGCTATGTTTCAATCGAAAATAATGAAAAGGAAAAGATGAAGAGAAGGAAAGAAAGAAAAAGAGTTAGAGAGATAGTTAAATCAATATTATTATACTTTTTACATATTGAACTATTTTTCAATAGTTCTAAAGTAAAGATATCAAACGTTGTAATAATTAAATTATCATACTGTGATATATCCACAGGTCCTGCTAGTATTATTTAAACAGACTTGTTTGAATATTTCTTCTTAATAATTTCAATTACTTATTTTGAAGCCATCGTGTAATTTATCTTATATCGGGATCGAAATAATGTTCTATCTTATTTCCCTAGCGCTTTCGGTCACATCTATGATCGTTTTTAGGTGTATTATTTGTAGTAGTTGGGAAAATTATGGGGGACCTTCTCTACCACTTGGACCCCGATATTAAAAAATGACCTGAGGGCTTGAATATAAACAACTGAAAATCATTAAGAAGAAATATTCCACGTTATTTATCCAAACATGTTTAGGTGATAACTTGCTGCCGAAATAAAAAACTATATATATATATATGTGTGTGTGTGTGTGGTGTGTGTGTGTGTGTGTGTGTGTGTGGAGATAGATAGATAGAGAGAGAGAGAGAGAGAGAGAGAAGAGAGAGAGAGAGGGGGTAAGGTCATAAAACTGTCTTGTAGAATTGTTTTGCTTATTGTCATTACTTTTGTGAAATATTAGAATTGAAAATAAGAATATATTATGTAAGTTTAAAGGGTTATAGATATTTTATAGCTTTAGTTCATTTGATAAGGATCAGGACCACGAATGAAAACTAAATTTGCCATGATCTGTGAAATACACTTGCTAACCACTGCACCACAGTGACACATTAAAAAAGCATTGTAAGTGGAAACTAGGATTTTTAACCACTTGACTTAGTGGAGTGACTTAGAGTCAATTTATTATTCACTCACTATATCTCTTTGATTCTCCGTAATACTGACGAAAATGAAAGTATTTCTACGTACGTAAATTTTAGTTATTCTTAGTGTACGTTGCAATGTCTAAGGTGACGGAAATTTGTCAGCGTATCAAACTCATTACATAAGCTTATTGGTATAAAAAGATGAGATTGCTAACTATAACTTTATGCTAGGCGCACACATTGGTATAACTAAGCTTAGCTTTATTCGTCATATGATTATACACGTGACACACCCAGTGAGCATCGCATTCATCTCAGTTAGTGCAGTCTGCAAAAAAAGCTTACTTATCAAAGGTCTATTTTCTGGCGAGATGCCTAAAGATGATCACACACACACGCACACACACACACACACACACACACACACACACATATATATATATATATATATATATATATATATATATATATACATGTGTGTGTGTGTGTATTCGCATGTACATTCATGTACAGGTATAGATAAAGGAAGTAAGATATATATCTCTATCTCCCTCTTTCTTTCTCTGTTCCTTTCTTTTTCACAATCATTCGTCGTATGTGTGTGTGGTGTGTGTGTGTGTGTGTGTGTGTGTGTGTGTGCACGCGCCGATGTGAGTATGTGTATTGTGAGAGACAGGTGGGTCAATACTGCAAGCATCATCCCTCCTTCCTGCCGATATTAACGTGAGCTGGCGGAAACACACTTTGTACTTTTATAAAGTGCCCTTTGCGACGCAAACAGACCGTGACAAAAAACCGATGTCCTTTTCATTGCCTGGGTTAGTAGGCGTAATTCAGGGAGAAGGGCGTGTTCAGTTATTCACACAGGCAATGCGTACGCCCTTCGGTTGTGAAGTGGGGATGAAGTAAGCGGCAAAGACGTAGGAGGAAGAAGTAAAAGAGTCGATAAGATCGTGCTGCTGGGTGTACTGACATGGACTGAGGGACAGAATAAGAAAGTGAGAGCCGTTGCACAGACAGTAATTAGATGCATCATGCATTTCACGAATTATAGGACTTCTGAAACTTGCATTACTAGTACTATCCAAGGGAAAAAAGAACCAATTGGCTCTCACTCTCATTCAAATAATTATTTTCATTTAAATAAACTTCGATGAATAGTGCGAACCGGCGATATTTTGGTACATTCATTATTACTTCTTTTGTTTACAAAACACTTCATTAGGCATCAATGAACTCGTTTTGGATAGCCATCATAACAACGTTCCATGACGTTATTAATGGGTCTATTTCGGAAGAAGCGAAGGGTTCTAATAAGCATTCCATAGTTATACTGAGAATTTGAATGATTAAAAAATAACATCTAATTCCCACAAAAAAACATTCAGTTGCACATTGGATTGGATATTGCTTTATTTTCTAAGTTTATGCATGCTAAGCGTATTGCTCTAATAAAATGGTTATATACAGACATTTAAATATGATAAGAATTTTCTATTCTATCTATTTTTTTATTATTTTTTTTTTCAATGGAAAATATTTTATGCTCTATTATGCTTTATTACTTCAATGTACTTAAATTCAACGTTCTTCGTAGATCATTGCCATAATATTATAGAGTAAATATTTCGCATGAAAATTCAGCTATTAACTTTGTCTCTCACGCAATGCTAATTACAGGGGAAAACCCCTTCATGTTCTTGGAGTACATATTCATCTTAAGGCCCTAGACTTGACTAAAATCTTATTCAAGAAAAAAAAATCAAATTTGTTTTGAAAATCCTGTTTAGCTCGTAAGAGCAACCACCTAGGAACCACAAGGTTGTGGGCTCGATATCAGCCCTCGCCAACTGTGCATGAGTAGCACAGTTTGGATCAGTAAAGTTGGTGTTAGGTTTGACGCTCCACCTCAGTGACACATCCCGGATCTAACGCTAGCGAAAAGAGGATAGCAACTCCGCCGACATTACTTATATAGAATTTTATGTATATGTGTACTCATTTTGGAATTGCTATATATTTGCATCTTTAATTACAGAGTTTCAGTGCAGTAAAGTTTGGTAATTTAATATTATGATGATATCCGTTTTGATTTAATAAAGTTCCAATAAAAATGTTAAAATTCTGTTATC